>JASEVX010000002.1:148199767-148467404 GCA_031761405.1 Serripes groenlandicus
TGACATGATAAAATGGGACCTAACCAAAAAAAGTACTGTACGTAATTACATGATAAAATGGGACCTAACCAGTTAGAGTACTGAAAAGACATGACAGGATAAAATGGGACCTAACCAGTTAAAGGAAAGTATACACATGACATGATACAATGGGACCTTACCAGTTAAAGTACTGTATACACATGGCATGATACAATGGAACCTAACCAGATAGAGCACTGTATACACATGACATGATAAAACGGGACCTAACCAGTTAGAGTACTGTATACACATGACATGATAAAACGGGACCTAACCAATTAAAGGACTGTATACACGTGACATGATACAATGGGACCTAACCAGTTAAAGTACTGTATACACATGACATGATAAAATGGGACCTAACCAGTTAAAGTACTGTATACACATGACATGATAACATGGGACCTTACCAGTTAGAGTACTGTATACAACTGACATGATACAATTGGATCTTACCAGTTAAAGTACTGTATACACATGGCATGATAAAATGGGACCTAACCAGTTAAAGTACGTTATACACATGACATGATAAAATGGGACCTAACCATTTAAAGTACTGTACTTACTGACATGATAAAAATGGGACCTAACCAGTAAGAGTATACACATGACATGATAAAATGGGACCTTACCAGTTAGAGTACTGTATACAAATGACATGATAAAATAGAACCTAACCAGTAAGAGTAGTGTATACACATGACATGATAACATGGGACCTAATTAGTTAAAGGACTCTATCCACATGAAAATGATAAAATGGTACCTAATCAGTTAAGGTACTTTTTCCACATGAAATGATGAAATTGGACCTAACCAGTTAATGGACTGTATACACATGACATGATACATGGGACCTCACCAGTAAGAGTACTGAATACACATGACATGATAAAATGGGACCTAATCAGTTAAAGTACTTTTTCCACATGAAATGATGAAATTGGACCTAACCAGTTAATGGACTGTATACACATGACATGATAAAATGGGACCTCACCAGTAAGAGTACTGAATACACATGACATGATAAAATGGGACCTAACCAGTTAAAGGACTCTATCCACATGACATGATAACATGGGACCTAACCAGTTAAAGTACTTTTTCCGCATAATATGATAAATTGGACCTAACCAGTAAGAGTACTGTATACACATGATATTATAAAACGGGACATAACCAGTCAGAGTACTGTATACACATGACATGATAAAACGGGACCTAACCAGTTAAAGTACTTTTTCCACTTGAAATGATAAAATGGGACCTTACCAGTTAAAGGACTGTATACACATGACATGATACAATGGGACCTAACCAGTTCGAGTACTGTATAAACATGACATGATACAATGGGACCTAACCATTTAAAGTACTGTACGTAATTACATGATAAAATGGGACCTAACCAGTTCGAGTACTGTATACACATGACATGATAAAATGGGACCTAACCAAAAAAAGTACTGTACGTAATTACATGATAAAATGGGACCTAACCAGTTAGAGTACTGAAAAAGACATGACAGGATAAAATGGGACCTAACAAGTTAGAGTACTGTATACACATGGCATGATAAAATGGGACCTAACCAGTTAAAGTACGTTATACACATGACATGATAAAATGGGACCTAACCATTTAAAGTACTGTACTTACTGACATGATAAAATGGGGACCTAACCAGTAAGAGTATACACATGACATGATAAAATGGGACCTTACCAGTTAGAGTACTGTATACAAATGACATGATAAAATAGAACCTAACCAGTAAGAGTAGTGTATACACATGACATGATAAAATGGGACCTAATTAGTTAAAGGACTCTATCCACATGAAAATGATAAAATGGTACCTAATCAGTTAAGGTACTTTTTCCACATGAAATGATGAAATTGGACCTAACCAGTTAATGGACTGTATACACATGACATGATAAAATGGGACCTCACCAGTAAGAGTACTGAATACACATGACATGATAAAATGGGACCTAACCAGTTAAAGGACTCTATCCACATGACATGATAACATGGGACCTAACCAGTTAAAGTACTTTTTCCGCATAATATGATAAATTGGACCCTAACCAGTAAGAGTACTGTATACACATGATATTATAAAACGGGACATAACCAGTCAGAGTACTGTATACACATGACATGATAAAACGGGACCTAACCAGTTAAAGTACTTTTTCCACTTGAAATGATAAAATGGGACCTTACCAGTAAAAGGACTGTATACACATGACATGATACAATGGGACCTAACCAGTTCGAGTACTGTATAAACATGACATGATACAATGGGACCTAACCATTTAAAGGACTGTATACACGTGACATGATACAATGGGACCTAACCAGTTAAAGTACTGTATACACATGACATGATACAATGGGACCTAACCAGTTAAAGTACTGTATACACATGACATGATAACATGGGACCTTACCAGTTAGAGTACTGTATACAACTGACATGATACAATTGGATCTTACCAGTTAAAGTACTGTATACACATGACATGATAAAATGGGACCTAACCAGTTAAAGTACTGTATACACATGACATTATAAAATGGGACCTAACCAGTTAAAGTACTGTATACACATGACATGATAAAATGGGACCTAACCAAAAAAAGTACTGTACGTAATGACATGATAAAATGGGACCTAACCAGTTAGCGTACTAAAAACACATGGCATGATAAAATTGGACCTAACCAGTTAAAGTACGTTATACACATGACATGATAAAATGGGACCTAACCATTTAAAGTACTGTACTTAATGACATGATAAAATGTGACCTAACCAGTAAGAGTATACACATGACATGATAAAATGGGACCTTACCAGTTAGAGTACTGTATACAAATGACATGATAAAATAGAACCTAACCAGTAAGAGTATGACATGATAAAATGGGACCTAATCAGTTAAAGGACTCTATCCACATGAAAATGATAAAATGGTACCTAATCAGTTAAAGTACTTTTTCCACGTGAAATGATGAAATTTGACCTAACCAGTTAATGGACTGTATACACATGACATGATACATGGGACCTCACCAGTAAGAGTACTGAATACACATGACATGATAAAATGGGACCTAACCAGTTAAAGGACTCTATCCACATGACATGATAACATGGGACCTAACCAGTTAAAGTACTTTTTCCACATAATATGATAAATTGGACCTAACCAGTAAGAGTACTGTATACACATGATATTATAAAACGGGACATAACCAGTCAGAGTACTGTATACACATGACATGATAAAACGGGACCTAACCAGTTAAAGTACTTTTTCCACTTGAAATGATAAAATGGGACCTTACCAGTTAAAGGACTGTATACACATGACATGATACAATGGGACCTAACCAGTTCGAGTACTGTATAAACATGACATGATACAATAGGACCTAACCATTTAAAGGACTGTATACACGTGACATGATACAATGGGACCTAACCAGATAGAGCACTGTATACACCTGACATGATAAAATGGGACCTAACCAGTTAGAGTACTGTATACACATGACATGATAAAACGGGACCTAACCAGTTAAAGGAAAGTATACACATGACATGATACAATGGGACCTTACCAGTTAAAGTACTGTATACACATGGCATGATACAATGGAACCTAACCAGATAGAGCACTGTATACACATGACATGATAAAACGGGACCTAACCAGTTAGAGTACTGTATACACATGACATGATAAAACGGGACCTAACCATTTAAAGTACTGTACTTACTGACATGATAAAATGGGACCTAACCAGTAAGAGTATACACATGACATGATAAAATGGGACCTTACCAGTTAGAGTACTGTATACAAATGACATGATAAAATAGAACCTAACCAGTAAGAGTATGACATGATAAAATGGGACCTAATCAGTTAAAGGACTCTATCCACATGAAAATGATAAAATGGTACCTAATCAGTTAAAGTACTTTTTCCACATGAAATGATGAAATTGGACCTAACCAGTTAATGGACTGTATACACATGACATGATAAAATGGGACCTCACCAGTAAGAGTACTGAATACACATGACATGATAAAATGGGACCTAACCAGTTAAAGGACTCTATCCACATGACATGATAACATGGGACCTAACCAGTTAAAGTACTTTTTCCGCATAATATGATAAATTGGACCTAACCAGTAAGAGTACTGTATACACATGATATTATAAAACGGGACATAACCAGTCAGAGTACTGTATACACATGACATGATAAAACGGGACCTAACCAGTTAAAGTACTTTTTCCACTTGAAATGATAAAATGGGACCTTACCAGTTAAAGGACTGTATACACATGACATGATACAATGGGACCTAACCAGTTCGAGTACTGTATAAACATGACATGATACAATGGGACCTAACCATTTAAAGGACTGTATACACGTGACATGATACAATGGGACCTAACCAGATAGAGCACTGTATACACCTGACATGATAAAATGGGACCTAACCAGTAAACGGACTGTATACACATGACATGATACAATGGGACCTAACCAGTTCGAGTACTGTATAAACATGACATGATACAATGGGACCTAACCATTTAAAGGACTGTATACACGTGACATGATACAATGGGACCTAACCAGTTAAAGTACTGTATACACATGACATGATAAAATGGGACCTAACCAGTTAAAGTACTGTATACACATGACATGATAACATGGGACCTTACCAGTTAGAGTACTGTATACAACTGACATGATACAATTGGATCTTACCAGTTAAAGTACTGTATACACATGACATGATAAAATGGGACCTAACCAGTTAAAGTACTGTATACACATGACATTATAAAATGGGACCTAACCAGTTAAAGTACTGTATACACATGACATGATAAAATGGGACCTAACCAAAAAAAGTACTGTACGTAATGACATGATAAAATGGGACCTAACCAGTTAGCGTACTAAAAACACATGGCATGATAAAATTGGACCTAACCAGTTAAAGTACGTTATACACATGACATGATAAAATGGGACCTAACCATTTAAAGTACTGTACTTAATGACATGATAAAATGTGACCTAACCAGTAAGAGTATACACATGACATGATAAAATGGGACCTTACCAGTTAGAGTACTGTATACAAATGACATGATAAAATAGAACCTAACCAGTAAGAGTATGACATGATAAAATGGGACATAATCAGTTAAAGGACTCTATCCACATGAAAATGATAAAATGGTACCTAATCAGTTAAAGTACTTTTTCCACATGAAATGATGAAATTGGACCTAACCAGTTAATGGACTGTATACACATGACATGATACATGGGACCTCACCAGTAAGAGTACTGAATACACATGACATGATAAAATGGGACCTAACCAGTTAAAGGACTCTATCCACATGACATGATAACATGGGACCTAACCAGTTAAAGTACTTTTTCCACATAATATGATAAATTGGACCTAACCAGTAAGAGTACTGTATACACATGATATTATAAAACGGGACATAACCAGTCAGAGTACTGTATACACATGACATGATAAAACGGGACCTAACCAGTTAAAGTACTTTTTCCACTTGAAATGATAAAATGGGACATTACCAGTTAAAGGACTGTATACACATGACATGATACAATGGGACCTAACCAGTTCGAGTACTGTATAAACATGACATGATACAATAGGACCTAACCATTTAAAGGACTGTATACACGTGACATGATACAATGGGACCTAACCAGATAGAGCACTGTATACACCTGACATGATAAAATGGGACCTAACCAGTTAGAGTACTGTATACACATGACATGATAAAACGGGACCTAACCAGTTAAAGGAAAGTATACACATGACATGATACAATGGGACCTTACCAGTTAAAGTACTGTATACACATGGCATGATACAATGGAACCTAACCAGATAGAGCACTGTATACACATGACATGATAAAACGGGACCTAACCAGTTAGAGTACTGTATACACATGACATGATAAAACGGGACCTAACCAATTAAAGGACTGTATACACATGACATGATACAATGGGACCTAACAGTAAAAGGACTGTATACACATGACATGATCAAATGGGACCTAACCAGTAAGATTACTGTATACACATGACATGATAAAATGGGACCTAACCAGTAAAAGTACTGTATACACATGACATGATAACATTTGATGTTAAACAATTGCATAAACAGATCAATTGCTCAATGCATGACTGGCTGATAATCCTTGTTTGTCTTAACTAGCTCAGAAATGGATCGTAGCGAAGTAAATACCAGATTTCCTATGATTTTAATAATTTAGGGATAAGTCAGTACTACAACTTTTCCAAATAGTTTCATAAGAAGGAGAATATATTCTGAGCATATATTTGTTATCATATATAGCTAGGTTCATCGCCTAATAACAGAAAAGTCATGCATGACAATACACTGTTATCATAAATAATGAAAATAAGTTATTACAAAATGTATCAACGTAAACAATATTGAAATCGAATATTACAACCAGAACATTATCGAATTCGACTAATTCAGATTGTAATTTCTCGCGCTATCATTTATTCCCGTTATTTCCGCCTATCCAAAACACGAATCATAAACAGACGTCCTTACGAGATTCATGTTTCCGAAGCCTAAGACCGATTAAAGATAACTCTAAAAATAATAAATATAACAACTTTTTTCTGTAATATATCTGTTTCCCAAAATAACTTTGCACTCTGGATAATATATAGTAATTTAACTAGCATTATTTTTTTGATAAGCATCCTTTAAAATCCTGAGTGTGCTTCCATGAGTGTCGTTTACTAAAACAAGAGGGCCATAATGGCCCTATATCGCTCACCTGATTTAATATAACTTCAATAGTTTTCAAAGGTTTTACTCTATACATATAAGGAAAACAAGCAACCCTCCTGATGGCCATGTTTTTCAACGTATCGGATTTATTTGAACAACCTTGGTAGAAGATCCCCCAAGGAACATTTGTGCCAAATTACCTTTATATCGGGTCATTACTTTTGGACAAGAAGCCTTTTAACGAGTTTACTATGCACATATAAGGAAAACAAGCTCCGCCCCCAGGCGACCATGTTTTTCATCAAATCGAAAAAACTTGACCATCCTTGGTAGAAGATCAAACAAGGAACATTTGTGCCAAATTATTTTTTAAATCGGGCAGATACTTTTGGACAAGAAGATTTTTTAAGTTTTTACAATGCACATATAAGGAAAACAAGCCCCGCCTCTGGCGGCCGTGTTTTTCAACGGATCGGATTAATGTTAACAACCTTGGTAGAAGGTCCGGTCCCCCATGGAACATTTGTACCAATTTATCTTTAAAACGGGCAGGTACTTTTAGACAAGAAGATTTTTAAAGATTTTACAATGTACATATAAGGAAAACAAGCTCCGTCCCTGGCTGCCATGTTTTTCAACGGATCGGAATAATTTGAACAATCTTGGTAAAATAATTTTCAAATCGGGCCAGTACTTTTGGACAAGAAGATTTTTAAAGCTTTAGCAATTTTCTACTTGGAATTAAATTCTTTGAACAACTTCAAAAGAGGAACATTCCTGCGAAGTTATTTTGAAATCATGCCATTGGTTTAGTAGAAGAAGTCATTTGTAGGAAATTGTTAACAGACGGATAGACGACGCAGGACGACGACGACGACGGACGGTGAGTGATCACAAAATCACAAAAGCTCACCTCGCAACTCGTGCGTAGGTGAGCTAAAAACACATGTTGTGTGTAATTTCCTTGCAATAAATACATTAAAGGGCGATAACAAATACTAAACGTTTATTTGCCTAAACGGTTAATGTCCAAAATACATATTGTGTGTATCCGAGAAAAATAGACAGAATTGAAGTAAATAGTATTTTTTGTGTGTTAACAGATTTGAGAAATGCCTCAATCTATTCGTATTTGAGATTGATATGAATTTGTCAGTTTTAATGGATGGTTATCTCCCCATGTTTTAGCCATGCGCATACATATTCATTTACAATTATAACAAGACCTCACCTTCGCTGCAGTAAGTGCTTGTATAGATTTGTTGACTGCCTATTATAGGTCGTCTCAGATTGACCTTTGACATATGATACATTGTAATATTGAAATTTTAACAATTGTGTCCCAAATATTAATATACGGTCATTTTCAAAAGGATGAAAAATAAGCTAAAAGTGTATTCAAAAGGTTTTATCATTTGCAATAGAAGAATGATTGAGGCTTTAGAAAAATAACTTTGTTATTGTCCTTTGCCTATCTTCAATAGGTATTAGGTTTACTTGCTACAAATGTTGCCTCGATTGATATGTTTGTCAATCTTACAATCCCTCTTATCTTCATTATCGATTATTTGTAGTTATATGCTAATTTTTCCAATTTTAAAAGTTTACTTTCTGTATTGATCAAATTACAAAGATAGTTTCAGTTTCAGAGGTATATTCCATATTCTAAAACCATTATGTGACTTCCAAACCCTATGTTATGGGCAATAAAAACAAGAGGGCCATGAGGACCTGGATCGCTCACCTGGCAATATGAGGTTTTTTGCCTGAGGGCAATGTTTGTTGACTGGAAGCAATTTCTGACAAAGCTTATTGATTTTTAACTTTTTGTTTACAAAGAAGTGTTAATACAATTCAACACAATTGTAAATGAAATTATGCCTAGATATCATCAAGACAAACATTCTGACAAAGTTTCAACATGCTCAAGCCCAAAATACACCTTACAGATTAACCAGATTTTCCTACAATTTGACCTAGTGCCCTAGTACCCCACATTACTCATATTCATCCTTGGCCTATATATCATCAAGACGAACTTTCTGACAAATTTCAAGCTGCTCAAGTCAAAGATGCGATCACTATAGTGTTAACAAGATTGTTTTACAATTTGGCCTAGTGACCTAGTTTTTAACCTAACCTGACCCATATATGCGAACTTAGCCTAGATATCATTAAGACAAATATTCTGACAATGTTTCAACATGCTCAAGCCAAAAATGTGGCTTCCAGGGTGTTAACAATATTGTCCTTAAATTTGGCCTAGTGACCTAGTTTTTGACCCAACATAACCTATATTCAACCTTGGCCTAGATATCATCAAGACAAACTTTGGGACAAAGTTTTAAGCAGCTGAAGTCAGAAAAGCGGTTTCTATAGCGTTAACAAGATTTTTCTAAAAATTTAGCCTTGTGACCCATATTTGAACCTATTCTAGATATCATTAAGACTAACATTCTAGTAAAGTTTCAACATTTTCATGTTAAAAACACGGCTTCCAGAGTGTTAACAAGATGTTGATATAATTTAATCTAGTGAGCTAGTTCGTGACCCCACATGACCCAGTTTCAAACTTAGCCGAGATATTATCAAAACAAATATTCTGACAAAGTGTCAACATGCTCAAGCCAAACATCTATTGGTTTAATCAACATTTATTTGGATGTATTCGTATTCTCATCAAATCTGTTGGTTTTATCAACATTTATTTTGATGTATTTGTACTCTTACAAATCTATTGGTTTAATCAACATTTATTTTGATGTATTCGTACTCTCATCAAATCTGTTGGTTTAATCAACATTTATGATGGCAATACCTGATTGGATAGTTTAACTCTTTCCCCCGTACAACACATCTGCAGCGGATGACTTGTTATATATCTAGTAAAATGTATGAAATTCTCTTAAAGGGAAAGTATAACTATTGAAGTGTTGAAAACATTTTTTTGTGAGGTAAGGGTAACATTGCTCATAATGAGCTCATTAATTTCCTATTGCCACACCAGTCACCTGCTGCAGATGTGTCAAATGCGTCTGCAAGTGGGAAAGGGTAAGGAACTGTCTGATTCCATGTTCACTAACATAGGAATATGACTTGTAGAAGAGTTCGCGTATATTGTTCTGTCCATAGTAGAAATAACATCAATAACTAGTTTTGGGAAATTATTTCCCATTTATTCTCCAACGTTTTCAAAATGTCCTCTTAGCGTAGCGTCAAAAGTTATGTGTAATCGGGAAAAGGATGAGCTGGTAAAAGTTTAGAAATCTTACCCATAAGGTCTTGAATCCGGAAGTGGCCTGTTAAGGGGAATGACGTCACTTAACGCCACGTTGATCGCGTGCTTCCGTGAAAGTTCCACTGCTTCCGGTTTTAACAAGAACTTGCGCACTGCATAATCGTTGATGTTCTTCCGGTTAAGAGCTTTGATTTCGGATGCAAACTTGGATTTCTCATGAACGTCGTAGAAAATAGCATGTACATTTGAATTGAATGATAAAGCATTCTTAAAATCCTCCTTCCGTACTTGAAACGCATGTAAACCCGTTAGTTTAAGTTTCACTTTGTTGTAGATATAAAATGTCGTTGCGCACACAAAAATGGCCACACAAATTGTTGTGATAATATATCGGTAATACAACTTCATATCCTCGGCGAATGTATCTCTTCTTTGTCAAATACAATTAGAAGGGCCTGCATCCAAACAGTAATCCTCTCTGCTAACTGGAATTTTGATCGATAGATCACTTGACGTAATTCAAAAACTGTGTAAGTACAACATGTAATAAGCGTTAGTTACATCAATGTTGAAGTATGTCCTGAAAGCAATAATAATAAAAAGATGAACAGGGGGGGATTCGTGCTTCAAGAATATCAACCCCAATGTATTAACCCTTTCCCACATACAATTAATCGGCAGAAGACGAGATTTGAAAACATATAGGCAAGAATATGTAAAATCTACATAAATGAAAGTATCATTATGGAAAAGTTGAAAACTTTGTGTGCAAAAGTCGGCTTCTACAAACCCATCAAAATGTGTCTCTATGTGATAAAAAATATTAATTTAAATAGATAATGATCTGCTTGCGTATTATGGAACAATTTCATGATTGTTTTAAAACTTCGGCTGCTACAAACACAGCAAAATGTGTCTGTATGTGAAAAACAATATTTATTTAAATAGATAAAGATCTGCCTGCGTATGATTGAACAATTTCAGAATTGTTTTAAAACTTCGGCTGCTACAAACACAAAATGCGTCAGTATGTGAGGAGAGGGTTAACCCTTTCCGTCATATAGACGCTTTCTGACGCCTCTGCAGCAGACGGCTTTTTGAAAACATAGTGACAAAAGAAAAAATTGCACAAAACGTGCAATTTCTCCTTTTGCCACAATGTTTTCCACTTTTTGTCATAGGTTATCCATTCAATTATGGAGATTTTCTATTTTTTTACAAAATACGTTCAAAGCCGTCTGCTGCAGAATTGTCGTACGAGGGAAAGGGTTAAATTAAAAAGATAAACATCTGCCTCCATGTGTGACTAAAATGCAGGACAGAGTAAGATTGATGAGCTCGGATACAAATGGGGCATATTAAGTTTTGTAGAGTTTTGTTTAGGGTGTAAAACGATAGTCTCGGATGTTATTATATCCCAAGAACCCATCGTTTATTTACCGCTTTGTTGTTTTCCAGTTTTACGTAATATCCATAATGGAATTCCTCTGTCCAGATCGATCGCCTGGTGGGGATCTGTCGTTTCTGAAATAACAAATAAGGATGTATAGATATATATATGATCCGTTTACAGATTATACATGAGCCTTGGTGTCCTATTGACTCTCCGTAATAGGATCATATAGCGGTACATTGGCGAAATACTAATGAGGCTACAGTTCTAGTTCTTTGTCAAGGGGTTCATATAGGATTTAAGTACATGTATACGGACATTGAATGCTCTGATTTGACAGTGTACATGCACATGGCCGCCTGGGTGTTCACTGTACGCAGATACAGTACTAAGACCCTAATTCGATAGATTTATTATCGCGTCGATATCAGTTAACTGTATGGTTGTAAAACAGCTGTATCATGTCGGGCGAAAAGGGTTTGTTATGGTATCCCCTTATGTTGGTACCTCGTAAAGTGTATTGAATTGAAACCAGCGATGCTGCAATTATAGCTTTTTATAAGAAATTACAGCTATGGTCATATATAGCGTATGCAGATGTAACAAATGAAAGATAGGATGTTTGTATTTTCTGCTTTGCTTATTCCGGATTTTCGCCTATTTTCAAGGATTTGTGTGTCATTTCTTAAAACATGCAATTGTGTTATTGTAAAAAGTATTTTATATTATTTGATAAATTGATTTGAACAGTTTTAATGAAGAACAATCATGGTAGAGCTTTGCAACAACAACAAAACACTCTAAAGAGACGACCCGTGTATGTAGACTGGTCTTAGTTGACATTTTTCCAGATTTAATACATGCCTGTATGTAGACTGGTCCTAGTTGACATTTTTTCCAGATTTACTACATGCGTGTATGTAGACTGGTCCTAGTTGACATTTTTTCCAGATCTACTACATGCGTGCATGTAGACTGGTCCTTGTTAACATTATTTCCAGATCTACTATATGCATGTATGTAGACTGGTCCTGGTCCTAGTTGACATTATTTCCAGATTTACTACATGCGTGCATGTAGACTGGTCCTAGTTGACATTATTTAAAGATCTACTACATGCGTGTATGTAGGCTGGTCCTAGTTGACATTATTTCCAGATTTACTGCATGCGTGTATGTAGGCTGGTCCTAGTTGACATTATTTCCAGATTTACTACATACGTGCATGTAGACTGGTCCTAGTTGACATTATTAACAGATATATTACATACGTGCATGTAGACTGGTCCTAGTTGACATTATTAACAGATCTACTACATGCGTGTATGTAGGCTGATCCTAGTTGACATTATTTCCAGATTTACTACATGCCTGTATGTAGACTGGTCCTAGTTGACATTATTTCCAGATTTACTATATGCGTGTATGTAGACTGGTCCTAGTTGACATTATTTCCAGATCTACTACATGCATGTATGTAGACTGGTCCTAGTTGACATTATTTCCAGATCTACTACATGCGTGCATGTAGACTGGTCCTTGTTAATATTATTTCCAGATCTACTATATGCATGTATGTAGACTGGTCCTGGTCCTAGTTGATATTATTTCCAGATTTACTACATGCGTGTATGTAGACTGGTCCTTGTTAACATTATTTCCAGATCTACTAAATGCATGTATGTAGACTGGTCCTAGTTGACATTATTTCCAGATCTACTACATGCATGTATGTAGACTGGTCCTAGTTAACATTATGTCCAGATCTACTTCATGCATGTATGTAGACTGGTCCTAGTTGACATTATTTCCATATCTACTACATGCATGTATGTAGACTGGTCCTAGTTGACATTATTTCCAGAGCTACTACATGCATGTATGTAGACTGGTCCTAGTTAACATTATTTCCTGATCTACTACATGCGTGCATGTAGACTGGTCCTAGTTGACATTATTCCCAGATCTACTACATGTATGTATGTAGACTGGTCCTAGTTGACAGTAGTTTCAAATCTACTACATGCATGTATGTAGACTGGTCCTAGTTGACATTATTTCCAGATCTACTACATGCATGTATGTAGACTGGTCCTAGTTGACATTATTTCCAGATCTACTACATGCATGTATGTAGACTGGTCCTAGTTGACATTATTCCCAGATCTACTACATGTATGTATGTAGACCGGTCCTAGTTGACAGTAGTTTCAAATCTACTACATGCATGTATGTAGACTGGTCCTAGTTGACATTATTCCCAAAGCTACTACACTGGTCCTAGTTGACATTATTTACAGATCTACTACATGCGTGTATGTTTAATTCTCGTGAAGTGAGTGTAAATCTGCATGCAATGCGGGCAACTATGGGTGACCGTCATCATTTTGTTGGATCAATAGCTTTGTTCAATCTGATTTTTCGGTTATGGAATTTGTTGATATTGTCTGATGCGTGACTTTATGTTGTTTAATGTGAAATGCGCTATTAACATGTAAAAGCGCCGTTTTGAAGATCTCGGTTATTTCCTGGAGATTATGCTTCACTCGTTTATTAGATTAAACTTATTTATTTTACATCGATTGCGATACAAGCTTTAAGCTTATATTAATCACACTCGATGTCTGCTTCCTGGATACTAAACTAGTACTCACGCCGTTTGTGTGAAAAAAATCCAAAGGCCATCACGGGATTCGAACCCGGGACCTTTGATACAAGAGGCCGACGCTCTGGTAGACGTGATGGTTTTTATAGATAACTAAGAAAAATCGTTCATCGTAATGTTGAAAGGTATTTAAAAGATAACACTACTGAAAACATTGTGTGAATCCTGTGCTACCAGTATACAGTCAGACCAGCCGTCTCATCACAATCTATTGTATCTCATAAATAAGTTCTTCGGGAACATATGCCCTTACTGCCTAGTCGACAAGTGAAGATCCAGATCATCCTATTCTCCACGTTGTTGGGTTTTGACATTCGTTAATGTAGTTATTCTAATTCAGTTATCGTTGTTAACCCTTTCCCTCATACGACAATTCTGCAGCAGTCGACTTTGAACATATTTTGTCAGAAAATGGAAAATCTCTATAATTGAATGGAAAACCTATGACTAAAAGTGGAAAACATTGTGACAAAAGGAGAAATTGTACGTTTTGTGCAATTTCTTCTTTTGTTACTATGTTTTCAAAAAGCCGTCTGCTGCAGAGGTGTCAGAAAGCGTCTATATGAGGGTAAGGGTTAGCCTTTTCTCACTCCTTTTGACGTTTCCTTAGCAGACGACATTTGAAGGTGAAATTACTCAAAAAAAAATAGTATCGAAATTCTGTTAATATGTGAATGTCAATGTCTACCATTGCTGTTTTATATATTATCTTGTACATGAAACATCTGATTTCTAAATTGTAGACGACTTTCGAACATATTGTGGTAAAATTTGCTACACAAGAGTAATAGTTTCTCCTTTTCCAACAGCATTTTTAACTCTCTATCACAATTTTACTTCAAATCAACATTTTAAAAAAATCAATAATATATATTCTCATTTATGGAAGTGTTCAATATGCTTTCATTGATGTTTTCAAAATAGTCTGTGTTGCATATCTGTTGTATTTGGGAAAGGGTTAGTGCGGCATATACAAATTTGAAAATCATTATATGCTATGTGTCGACTACAGATTACAAGGTATAGATCCAATTCGAGCAGTGAGCCATGACGAAATTTTATTGTCCAAAATAGGGATGAGCATAACAATATGTGCCCGTTTTGATCATAAGTAAAATCCTGACACACCACCAGTTCGAAGGCAAAGTTAGCGGTTTAACAAGAGCGTTCAACTCGTAATGCTAAGGTCCTGAGTTCGAGTCGTAATGGATTTCATATTTTTATTTATGTTTTTTTCTACGTAATTGTAAATCACACAATGTCCTTAATGTTCGTGATTTTATATTTAGCTGCATATGTATAAATGTGGCATATATATGTATAAATGTGGCATATATATGTATAAATGTGGCATATATATGTATAAATGTGGCATATATATGTATAAATGTGGCATATATGTATAAATGTGGCATATATATATATATGTATAAATGTGGCATATATATATATGTATAAATGTGGCATATATATGTATAAATGTGGCATATATATGTATAAATGTGGCATATATATATATGTATAAATGTGGCATATATATATATATGTATAAATGTGGCATATATATGTATAAATGTGGCATATATATGTATAAATGTGGCATATATATGTATAAATGTGGCATATATATGTATAAATGTGGCATATATATGTATAAATGTGGCATATATATGTATAAATGTGGCATACATATGTATAAATGTGGCATACATATGTATAAATGTGGCATATATATGTATAAATGCGGCATACATATGTATAAATGTGGCATACATATGTATAAATGTGGCATATATATGTATAAATGTGGCATATATATGTATAAATGTGGCATATATATGTATAAATGTGGCATATATATGTAGAACGACGTTTTATGTATAGCTTCCAAAACCATGCAGTCGAGGTCGCTTTATAGTGATGATAATGACGATTATGATGCCTATTTCTGTCACGGTTGTTGATGATCTTTATGCAATGTAGTTATAATGGATATTGATACTAAAGAAAATAATGAAATCTAGAAATAAAAAAAAATAAGGTAAACGTAAAGAAATATATACATACAGACAAACTAATTACAAATAGTTGAAAGCTAAAGAGAACAAATTGTACTGGTCTCGAACCCATGACGCACAGGTCTTAAATTGTTAACTTTACCGCCTCAATCGATTAAGCTAAAGTGCTTTATCCATAGTTTAACCCTTACCCTCATATAGACGCTTTCTGACGCCTCTGCAGCAGACGGCTATTTGAAAACATAGTGACAAAAGAAGAAATTGCACAAAACGTGCAATTTCTCCTGTTTTCACAAAGTTTTCCGCTTTTAGTCATAGGTTATCCATTCAATTACAGATTTTCTATTTTTTTACAAAATATGTTCAAAGTCTTCTGCTGCAGAATTGTCGTATGAGGGAAAGGGTTAAACCAATATGTATACATGTATTTAACTGTACCGAGGAGTTCCGAATACAACATTTACCTACAACATGGACTCGGCTGATCTTTGCTTCTCCAGAGGTCAAATTTGGAGTATAATATGTTGTCAAAATTAACAGAAATAATCAAACGAAAGTAGAATTATGAGATTTTATCAAAACTTCATGGACAAATATGCAAATTCAGTAAACCTTTCCGGTTTATGTCTCACAGGTACACATGTTGGTTATAAAAGTACACCTGTGTGTATTTGATGTTCGACATATGTCATACCAGTTGTCCATTAACCATGTTATTTTGACGCATCTACAGCAGACAACTTTTGGAAACATTATGGCAAAAGAAGCATTAATTATAATGAGCAGTTTCTCCTTTTGCCACAATATTTTCAATTCTATTTAATAAATTATACTTTCATTTATAGAGATAACGTGTGAAAGGTATACATCTACTATTAACCATATCGATACAGGTGAATTTTAAACCCATGTACATGTAGTAGAGTAGAAAAATGGTCATGATAAACGATTTATCATTTAACTACAGTCCCTGTGTTATCGTGCCTTCACTATAAATTTACTTTCATGAGTCTATATTCTCCGTTCTTTTCCTTGATATATTTCCAAAATAAAGGAGTCTACAAATTGAAGCTACAGCGTCTATTGTGTTTATTATGACTTGTACGCATGTCGTTGTAATTTAAAAATTGTAACTCAAAATTGAAAAATCTCACAATACAATTAAAACGTTTAATAGTCTTGAAGCATATCGATATGTTAACTTTAACCCTTCCCCACATAAATACACTTTCTGGCGCCTCTTATATACAGAGACGTTCAATTCGTGGTTTCTTGCATAGCTGGTGTATGCGGCGAAAGTAGTCCTATAACATAAGAATCCGTTGACAAGCACGGAGTCTTATTTTTAAAGCCCAAAAAACGCTAAGCAACCTTAACCCTCGAGCTTGTGAGGGGTCATATATTATAGGACTAGCGGGGAAAGGTAAAAACCACATACCTTAACAGTTTAGAAGTCCACTGGGCTATATATAAACCATATTCTACATGTCTGTACACAGTGAAGCTATTTTTACCTTTAAAGGAAATTCTTTAAAGGGAGAGCAACCATTTGTTTTGCATCTATAAGTCCACTGTCTTCTATATTGGGAACAGCCAATTTGATTCTATAATTTCACTAATGTGCCTAAAGGAGACAGCGGAAGCACTAGAAATAAACTATTATTGATTTCTTTTTCAAAATGAAACGCTACGTGAATAAATGATACCGGTTATGTTTAACACTTTCCCACATACATCAAATCCTTTGCAGACGACCATTAAAAGCATTTTGAGAAAACAATGGAATTGATTGATTGGGGTTTAACGCCGTTTTTAACAATTTCTCAGTCATATCACGGCGGCCAGTTCACCTACTCATGTGTTTCCTGGTTTTCTCACACCAGTACTCCACACAACAATCTTCCCAAGCACAAAACAATGGAAAGATGTCTACATATGAGAGAATAATTATTGACAAAACAATGGAAAGATGTCTTCATATGAGAGAATAATTATTGACAAAACAATGGAAAGATGTCTAAATATGAGAGAATAATTATTGACAAAACAATGGAAAGATGTCTTCATATGAGAGAATAATTATTGACAAAACAATGGAAAGATGTCTTCATATGAGAGAATAATTATTGACAAAACAATGGAAAGATGTCTTCATATGAGAGAATAATTATTGACAAAACAATGGAAAGATGTCTTCATATGAGAGAATAATTATTGACAAAACAATGGAAAGATGTCTTCATATGAGAGAATAATTATTGACAAAACAATGGAAAGATGTCTAAATATGAGAGAATAATTATTGACAAAACAATGGAAAGATGTCTAAATATGAGAGAATAATTATTGACAAAACAATGGAAAGATGTCTAAATATGAGAGAATAATTATTGACAAAACAATGGAAAGATGTCTACATATGAGAGTATAATTATTGACAAAACAATGGAAAGATGTCTAAATATGAGAGTATAATTATTGCAAAGTACTTCTGATTGTTGGGAAGAGTTATACAGATAATGGTCTCGAATGTTGTAAGTATGTTTAAAAGTAATCACGGATGAAATAATCGGTCATGATACGCGTCAGCTTATCGTTCCTTCCGCTATGACTAAACCAAGTCTGTCACAAACCCGCGACCTGTCCCTACACATATTCATGTACTGATTCAAAAACCTACGACCCGTCCCTACTAATATACATGTACTCATTCACCGCGACCCGCGACCCGTCCCTACTAATATACATGTACTCATTCACAAACCCGCGACCCGTCCCCTATCAATAAACATGTACTCATTCACGAACCTGCGACCCGTCCCTACTAATATACATGTACTCATTCACAAACCCGCGACCCGTCCCCTATCAATAAACATGTACTCATTAACAAACCTACGACCCGTCCCTACTAATATACATGTACTCATTCACAAACCCGCGACCCTTCCCCTACCAATATACATGTACTCATTCACAAACCCGCGACCCGTCCCTACTAATATACATGTACTTATTCACAAACCTGCGACCCTTCCCCTACCAATATACATATACTCATTCACAAACCTATGACCCGTGCCTACCAATTTACATGTACTCATTCACAAACCCGCGACCCGTCCCTACTAATATACATGTACTTATTCACAAACCTACGACCCGTACCCTACTAATATACATGTACTCATTCACAAACCCGCGACCCGTCCCTACTAATATACATGTACTTATTCACAAACCTACGACCCGTACCCTACTAATATACATGTACTCATTCACAAACCCGCGACCCGTCCCTACTAATATACATGTACTCATTCACAAACCTACGACCCGTACCCTACAAATATACATGTACTCATTCACAAACCTACGACCCGCACCCTACAAATACACATGTACTCATTCACAAACCCGCGACGCGTACCCTACAAATATACATGTACTCATTCACAAACCCTACTAATATACATGTACTCATTCACAAACCCGCGACCCGTCCCTACTAATATACATGTACTCATTCACAAACCCGCGACCCGTACCCTACAAATATACATGTACTCATTCACAAACCCGCGACGCGTACCCTACAAATATACATGTACTCATTCACAAACCCGCGACGCGTACCCTACTAATATACATGTACTCATTCACAAACCCGCGACCCGTCCCTACTAATATACATGTACTCATTCAAAAACCTATGACACGTCACTACTAATATACATGTACTCATTCACAAACCTATGACACGTTACTACTAATATACATGTACTCATTCACAAACCTACGACCCGTACCCTACTAATATACATGTACTCATTCACAAACCTATGACCCGTCCCCTATCAATAAACATGTGCTCATTCACAAATTCGCGACCCGTACCCTACTAATATACATGTACTCATTCACAAACCCGCGACCCGTCCCTTCTAATATACATGTACTCATTCACAAACCTATGACACGTCACTACTAATATACATGTACTCATTCACAAACCTATGACACGTCACTACTAATATACATGTACTCATTCACAAACCTATGACACGTTACTACTAATATACATGTACTCATTCACAAACCTACGACCCGTACCCTACTAATATACATGTACTCATTCACAAACTTGCGACCCGTCCCCTACTAATATACATGTACTCATTCACAAACCCGTGACCCGTCACTACCAATATACATGCACTCATTCACAAACCTACGACCCGTACCCTACTAATATACATGTACTTATTCACAAACCTATGACATGTCACTACTAATATACATGTACACATTCACAAACCTATGACACGTCACTACTAATATACATGTACTCATTCACAAACCTATGAAATGTCACTACTAATATACATGTACTCATTCACAAACCTTTGACATGTCACTACTAATATACATGTACTCATTCACAAACCTATGACATGTCACTACTTATATACATGTACTCATTCACAAACCTATGACCCGTCCCTACTAATATACATGTACTCATTCACAAACCTATGACATGTCACTACTTATATACATGTACTCATTCACAAACCTATGACCCGTCCCTACTAATATACATGTACTCATTCACAAACCCGCGACCCGTACCCTACAAATATACATGTACTCATTCACAAACCCGCGACCCGTCCCTACTAATATACATGTACTCATTCACAAACCTATGACCCGTCCCTACACATATACATGTACTTATTCACAAACCCGCGACGCGTACCCTACAAATATACATGTACTCATTCACAAACCCGCGACGCGTACCCTACTAATATACATGTACTGGATCACAAACCCGCGACCCGTCCCTACTAATATACATGTACTCATTCACAAACCTATGACACGTCACTACTAATATACATGTACTCATTCACAAACCTATGACACGTCACTACTAATATACATGTACTCATTCACAAACCTATGACACGTTACTACTAATATACATGTACTTATTCACAAACCTGCGACCCGTCCCTACTAATATACATGTACTCATTCACAAACCTATGACACGTCACTACTAATATACATGTACTCATTCACAAATCTATGACACATCACTACTAATATACATGTACTCATTCACAAACCTATGACACGTCACTACTAATATACATGTACTCATTCACAAACCTATGACACGTTACTAATAATATACATGTACTCATTCACAAACCTATGACCCGTCCCCTATCAATAAACATGTACTCATTCACAAACCCCTGACCCGTACCCTACTAATATACATGTACTCATTCACAAACTTGCGACCCGTCCCCTACTAGTATACATGTACTCATTCACAAACCCGTGACCCGTCACTACCAATATACATGCACTCATTCACAAACCTACGACCCGTACCCTACTAATATACATGTACTTATTCACAAACCTATGACATGTCACTACTTATATACATGTACTCATTCACAAACCTATGACACGTCACTACTAATATACATGTACTCATTTACAAATCTATGACCCGTCCCCTATCAATAAAGATGTACTCATTCACAAACTTGCGACCCGTCCCTACTAATATACATGTACTCATTCACAAACCCGTGACCCGTCACTACCAATATACATGCACTCATTCACAAACCTACGACCCGTACCCTACTAATATACATGTACTTATTCACAAACCTACGACATGTCACTACTAATATACATGTACTCATTCACAAACCCGCGACCCGTCCCTACCAAAATACATGTACTTATTCACAAACCCGTGACCCGTCACTACCAATATACATGTACTCATTCACAAACCTGCGACCCGTCCCCTATCAATATACATGTACTCATTCACAAACCCGTGATCAGTCCCCAACTAATATACATGTACTCATTCACAAACCCGTGATCCGTACCCTACTAATATACATGTACTCATTCACAAACCTGCGACCCGTCCCCTATCAATATACATGTACTCATTCACAAACCCGTGATCAGTCCCCAAGTAATATACATGTACTCATTCACAAACCTGCGACCCGTACCCTACTAATATACATGTACTTATTCACAAACCGACATGTCACTACTAATATACATGTACTCATTCACAAACCAACGACCCGTACCCTACTAATATACATGTACATGTACTTATTCACAAACCTATGACATGTCACTACTAATATACATGTACTCATTCACAAACCTGCGACCCGTACCCTACTAATATACATGTACTTATTCACAAACCTATGACATGTCACTACTAATATACATGTACTCATTCACAAACCTGCGACCCGTACCCTACTAATATACATGTACTTATTCACAAACCTTTGACATGTCACTACTAATATACATGCACTCATTCACAAACCCGCGACCCGTCCCTACCAATATACATGTACTCATTCACAAACCCGTGACCCGTCCCTACCAATATACATGTACTCATTCACAAACCCGCGACCCGTCCCTACCAATATACATGTACTTATTCACAAACCCGTGACCCGTCACTACCAATATACATGTACTCATTCACAAACCTGCGACCCGTCCCCTATCAATATACATGTACTCATTCACAAACCCGTGATCAGTCCCCAACTAATATACATGTACTCATTCACAAACCTGCGACCCGTCCCCTAATAATATACATGTACTCATTCACAAACCTGCGACCCGTCCCCTATCAATATACATGTACTCATTCACAAACCTATGACACGTCACTACTAATATACATGTACTCATTCACAAACCTATGACACGTTACTAATAATATACATGTACTCATTCACAAACCTATGACCCGTCCCCTATCAATAAACATGTACTCATTCACAAACCCCTGACCCGTACCCTACTAATATACATGTACTCATTCACAAACTTGCGACCCGTCCCCTACTAGTATACATGTACTCATTCACAAACCCGTGACCCGTCACTACCAATATACATGCACTCATTCACAAACCTACGACCCGTACCCTACTAATATACATGTACTTATTCACAAACCTATGACATGTCACTACTTATATACATGTACTCATTCACAAACCTATGACACGTCACTACTAATATACATGTACTCATTTACAAATCTATGACCCGTCCCCTATCAATAAAGATGTACTCATTCACAAACTTGCGACCCGTCCCTACTAATATACATGTACTCATTCACAAACCCGTGACCCGTCACTACCAATATACATGCACTCATTCACAAACCTACGACCCGTACCCTACTAATATACATGTACTTATTCACAAACCTACGACATGTCACTACTAATATACATGTACTCATTCACAAACCCGCGACCCGTCCCTACCAAAATACATGTACTTATTCACAAACCCGTGACCCGTCACTACCAATATACATGTACTCATTCACAAACCTGCGACCCGTCCCCTATCAATATACATGTACTCATTCACAAACCCGTGATCAGTCCACAACTAATATACATGTACTCATTCACAAACCCGTGATCCGTACCCTACTAATATACATGTACTCATTCACAAACCTGCGACCCGTCCCCTATCAATATACATGTACTCATTCACAAACCCGTGATCAGTCCCCAAGTAATATACATGTACTCATTCACAAACCTGCGACCCGTACCCTACTAATATACATGTACTTATTCACAAACCGACATGTCACTACTAATATACATGTACTCATTCACAAACCAACGACCCGTACCCTACTAATATACATGTACATGTACTTATTCACAAACCTATGACATGTCACTACTAATATACATGTACTCATTCACAAACCTGCGACCCGTACCCTACTAATATACATGTACTTATTCACAAACCTATGACATGTCACTACTAATATACATGTACTCATTCACAAACCTGCGACCCGTACCCTACTAATATACATGTACTTATTCACAAACCTTTGACATGTCACTACTAATATACATGCACTCATTCACAAACCCGCGACCCGTCCCTACCAATATACATGTACTCATTCACAAACCCGTGACCCGTCCCTACCAATATACATGTACTCATTCACAAACCCGCGACCCGTCCCTACCAATATACATGTACTTATTCACAAACCCGTGACCCGTCACTACCAATATACATGTACTCATTCACAAACCTGCGACCCGTCCCCTATCAATATACATGTACTCATTCACAAACCCGTGATCAGTCCCCAACTAATATACATGTACTCATTCACAAACCTGCGACCCGTCCCCTAATAATATACATGTACTCATTCACAAACCTGCGACCCGTCCCCTATCAATATACATGTACTCATTCACAAACCTATGACACGTCACTACTAATATACATGTACTCATTCACAAACCTATGACACGTCACTACTAATATACATGTACTCATTCACAAACCTATGACACGTTACTACTAATATACATGTAGTCATTCACAAACCTATGACCCGTCCCCTATCAATAAACATGTACTCATTCACAAACCCCTGACCCGTACCCTACTAATATACATGTACTCATTCACAAACTTGCGACCCGTCCATTACTAGTATACATGTACTCATTCACAAACCCGTGACCCGTCACTACCAATATACATGCACTCATTCACAAACCTACGACCCGTACCCTACTAATATACATGTACTTATTCACAAACCTATGACATGTCACTACTTATATACATGTACTCATTCACAAACCTATGACACGTCACTACTAATTTTCATGTACTCATTCACAAATCTATGACCCGTCCCCTATCAATAAAGATGTACTCATTCACAAACTTGCGACCCGTCCCTACTAATATACATGTACTCATTCACAAACCCGTGACCCGTCACTACCAATATACATGCACTCATTCACAAACCTACGACCCGTACCCTACTAATATACATGTACATATTCACAAACCTACGACATGTCACTACTAATATACATGTACTCATTCACAAACCCGCGACCCGTCCCTACCAAAATACATGTACTTATTCACAAACCCGTGACCCGTCACTACCAATATACATGTACTCATTCACAAACCTGCGACCCGTCCCCTATCAATATACATGTTCTCATTCACAAACCCGTGATCAGTCCCCAACTAATATACATGTACTCATTCACAAACCCGTGATCCGTACCCTACTAATTTACATGTACTCATTCACAAACCTGCGACCCGTCCCCTATCAATATACATGTACTCATTCACAAACCCGTGATCAGTCCCCAAGTAATATACATGTACTCATTCACAAACCTGCGACCCGTACCCTACTAATATACATGTACTTATTCACAAACCGACATGTCACTACTAATATACATGTACTCATTCACAAACCAACGACCCGTACCCTACTAATATACATGTACTTATTCACAAACCTATGACATGTCACTACTAATATACATGTACTCATTCACAAACCTGCGACCCGTACCCTACTAATATACATGTACTTATTCACAAACCTATGACATGTCACTACTAATATACATGTACTCATTCACAAACCTGCGACCCGTACCCTACTAATATACATGTACTTATTCACAAACCTTTGACATGTCACTACTAATATACATGTACTCATTCACAAACCTGCGACCCGTACCCTACTAATATACATGTACTTATTCACAAACCTATGACATGTCACTACTAATATACATGTACTCATTCACAAACCTGCGACCCGTACCCTACTAATATACATGTACTTATTCACAAACCTTTGACATGTCACTACTAATATACATGCACTCATTCACAAACCCGCGACCCGTCCCTACCAATATACATGTACTCATTCACAAACCCGTGACCCGTCCCTACCAATATACATGTACTCATTCACAAACCCGCGACCCGTCCCTACCAATATACATGTACTTATTCACAAACCCGTGACCCGTCACTACCAATATACATGTACTCATTCACAAACCTGCGACCCGTCCCCTATCAATATACATGTACTCATTCACAAACCCGTGATCAGTCCCCAACTAATATACATGTACTCATTCACAAACCTGCGACCCGTCCCCTAATAATATACATGTACTCATTCACAAACCTGCGACCCGTCCCCTATCAATATACATGTACTCATTCACAAACCCGTGATCAGTGCCCAACTAATACACATGTACTCATTCACAAACCTGCGACCCGTCCCCTATCAATATACATGTACTCATTCACAAACCCGTGATCAGTCCCCAACTAATATACATGTACTCATTCACAAACCCGCGACCCGTCCCTACTAATATACATGTACTCATTCACAAACCCGTGACCCGTCACTACTAATATACATGTACTCATTCACAAACCTGCAACCCGTCCCCTATCAATATACATGTACTCATTCACAAATCCGTGATCCGTACCCTGCTAATATACATGTACTCATTCACAAACTTGCGACCCGTCCCCTATCAATATACATGTGCTCATTCACAAACCTGAGACCCGTGCCTACCAATATACATGTACTCATTCACAAACCCGCGACCCGTCCCTACTAAAATACATGTACTTATTCACAAACCCGTGACCCTTCCCCAACTAATATACATGTACTCATTCACAAACCTGCGACCCGTCCCCTATCAATATACATGTACTCATTCACAAACCTGCGACCCGTCCCCTAATAATATACATGTACTCATTCACAAACCCGTGACCCGTCCCCTAATAATAATATACATGTACTCATTCACAAACCTGCGACCCGTCCCCTAATAATATACATGTACTCATTCACAAACCCGTGACCCGTCGCCTGGTAATATACATGTACTCATTTACAAACCCGCGACCCGTCCACTAATAATAATATACATGTACTCATTCATAAACCTACGACTAGTCCCCTACAAATGTACATGTACTTATTCACAAACCTGCCACCCGTTCCTACTCATTCACTAACCCGCGACCCGTCCCTACCAATAAATATGTACTCATTCACTAACCCGCGACCCGTCCCTACCAATAAATATGTACTCATTCACTAACCCGCGACCCGTCACTACCAATAAATATGTACTCATTCACAAATCAACGACACGGCCCCTACCAATATACATGTACTTGCAACCCGTCCCCTACAAATATACATGTACTCATCCACAAACGACTTGTCCCCTACAAATGTACATGTACTAATTCACAAACCTGCAACTCTTTCCCTACCAATTTACATGTACTCATTCACGAACCCACAACCCGTCACTTCCAATATACATGTACTTATTCACGAACCTACGAACCGAACCGTCCCTACCAATATACATGTACTTATTCGCTACATGTACTCGACCTGCCCAGGCTCGAACTGTGGACCTTCTTATCCGAAGGCGAACGCTCTACCACGTCGCTATTAAAGCTAGATTCATAGCAAGGCAGTATAAGTGTCCCCTTTATACATATATATTGGCTACATATACCCCCTCCGTTAATGAAATTGGTCCTCGATTTTCCGGAGCCTCGTCTTAGCACCTAGGTTACATAACCAAAACTTCATTGAACCACGTCCTAGTACCTTGGTTACCAAACCAAAACTTCATAGAGCCCAGTCCAGGTACCTAGGTAACCAAACCATAATTACAAAGAGCCCCGTCTTAGTACCTTGGTTACCAAACTAAAACTACATAGAGCCCCGTCTTAGTACCTAGGTTACCAAACCATAACTACATAGATCCACGTCCTAGTACCTAGGTTACCAAACCAAAACTAGATAGAGCCCCGTCCTAGTACCTTGGTTACCAAACTAAAACTACATAGAGCCACGTCCTAGTACCTAGGTTACCAAACCAAAACTACATAGAGCCACGTCCTAGTACCTAGGTTACCAAACTAAAACTACATAGAGCCACGTCCTAGTACCTAGGTTACCAAACCAAAACTACATAGAGCCCCGTCCTAGTACCTTGGTTACCAAACTAAAACTACATAGAGCCACGTCCTAGTACCTAGGTTACCAAACTAAAACTACAAAGAGCCACGTCCTAGTACCTAGGTTACCAAACCAAAACTACATAGAGTCACGTCCAAGTACCTAGGTTACCAAACCAAAACTACATAGAGTCACGTCCTAGTACCTTGGTTACCAAACTGCATTAATTAGTTCCGAGTATATGGCCAGTTTAATTATAGTTCCGAGTATATGTCCAGTATTATTATAGTTCCGAGTATATGGCCAGTATAATTATAGTTCCGAGTATATGTCCAGTATTATTATAGTTCCGAGTATATGTCCTGTATAATTATAGTTCCGAGTATATGTCCAGTATAATTATAGTTCCGAGTATATGTCCAGTATAATTATAGTTCCGAGTATATGTCCAGTATAATTATAGTTCCGAGTATATGGCCAGTATAATTATAGTTCCGAGTATATGTCCAGTATAATTATAGTTCCGAGTATATGGCCAGTATAATTATAGTTCCGAGTATATGTCCAGTATAATTATAGTTCCGAGTATATAGCCAGTATAATTATAGTTCAGAGTATATGGCCAGTATAATTATAGTTCCGAGTATATGTCCAGTATGATTATAGTTCCGAGTATATGTCCAGTATAATTATAGTTCCGAGTATATGGCCAGTATAATTATAGTTCCGAGTATATGGCCAGTATTATTATAGTTCCGAGTATATGTCCAGTTTAATTATAGTTCCGAGTATATGTCCGGTATAATTATAGTTCCGAGTATATGTCCAGTATGATTATAGTTCCGAGTATATGTCCAGTATTATTATAGTTCCGAGTATATGGCCAGTTTAATTATAGTTCCGAGTATATGTCCAGTATTATTATAGTTCCGAGTATATGTCCAGTATAATTATAGTTCCGAGTATATTGCCAGTATTATTATAGTTCCGAGTATATGGCCAGTTTAATTATAGTTCCGAGTATATGTCCAGTATAATTATAGTTCCGAGTATATGGCCAGTATGATTATAGTTCCGAGTATATAGCCAGTATAATTATAGTTCCGAGTATATGGCCAGTATGATTATAGTTCCGAGTATATGGCCAGTATTATTATAGTTCCGAGTATATGTCCAGTATTATTATAGTTCCGAGTATATGGCCAGTATTATTATAGTTCCGAGTATATGTCCAGTATTATTATAGTTCCGAGTATATGGCCAGTATTATTATAGTTCCGAGTATATGGCCAGTATTATTATAATTCCGAGTATATGGCCAGTTTAATTATAGTTCCGAGTATATGTCCAGTATAATTATAGTTCCGAGTATATGGCCAGTATAATTATAGTTCCGAGTATATGTCCAGTATTATTATAGTTCCGAGTATATGTCCAGTATAATTATAGTTCCGAGTATATGGCCAGTTTAATTATAGTTCCGAGTATATGGCCAGTATAATTATAGTTCCGAGTATATGTCCAGTATAATTATAGTTCCGAGTATATGGCCAGTATAATTATAGTTCCGAGTATATGTCCAGTATAATTATAGTTCCGAGTATATGGCCAGAATAATTATAGTTCCGAGTATATGTCCAGTTTAATTATAGTTCCGAGTATATGTCCAGTATAATTATAGTTCCGAGTATATGTCCAGTATAATTATAGTTCCGAGTATATGTCCAGTTTAATTATAGTTCCGAGTATATGTCCAGTATAATTATAGTTCCGAGTATATGGCCAGTATAATTATAGTTCCGAGTATATGTCCAGTTTAATTATAGTTCCGAGTATATGTCCAGTATAATTATAGTTCCGAGTATATGGCCAGTATAATTATAGTTCCGAGTATATGGCCAGTATAATTATAGTTCCGAGTATATGTCCAGTATAATTATAGTTCCGAGTATATGGCCAGTATAATTATAGTTCCGAGTATATGTCCAGTATAATTATAGTTCCGAGTATATGTCCAGTATAATTATAGTTCCGAGTATATGTCCAGTATAATTATAGTTCCGAGTATATGGCCAGTATAATTATAGTTCCGAGTATATGGCCAGTATAATTATAGTTCCGAGTATATGGCCAGTATAATTATAGTTCCGAGTATATGGCCAGTTTAATTATAGTTCCGAGTATATGGCTAGTTTAATTATAGTTCCGAGTATATGTCCAGTATAATTATAGTTCCGAGTATATGTCCAGTATAATTATAGTTCCGAGTATATGTCCAGTTTAATTATAGTTCCGAGTATATGTCCAGTATGATTATAGTTCCGAGTATATGGCCAGTATTATTATAGTTCCGAGTATATGTCCAGTATAATTATAGTTCCGAGTATATGTCCAGTATAATTATAGTTCCGAGTATATGGCCAGTATAATTATAGTTCCGAGTATATGGCCAGTATAATTATAGTTCCGAGTATATGTCCAGTATAATTATAGTTCCGAGTATATGGCCAGTTTAATTATAGTTCCGAGTATATGGCCAGTTTAATTATAGTTCCGAGTATATGGCCAGTATTATTATAGTTCCGAGTATATGTCCAGTATAATTATAGTTCCGAGTATATGTCCAGTATAATTATAGTTCCGAGTATATGTCCAGTATAATTATAGTTCCGAGTATATGGCCAGTATGATTATAGTTCCGAGTATATGGCCAGTATTATTATAGTTCCGAGTATATGGCCAGTATTATTATAGTTCCGAGTATATGTCCAGTATAATTATAGTTCCGAGTATATGGCCAGTATAATTATAGTTCCGAGTATATGGCCAGTTTAATTATAGTTCCGAGTATATGTCCAGTATAATTATAGTTCCGAGTATATGGCCAGTATTATTATAGTTCCGAGTATATGTCCAGTATTATTATAGTTCCGAGTATATGGCCAGTATTATTATAGTTCCGAGTATATGGCCAGTATTATTATAGTTCCGAGTATATGGCCAGTATAATTATAGTTCCGAGTATATGGCCAGTATGATTATAGTTCCGAGTATATGTCCAGTATTATTATAGTTCCGAGTATATGGCCAGTATTATTATAGTTCCGAGTATATGGCCAGTATTATTATAGTTCCGAGTATATGGCCAGTATTATTATAGTTCCGAGTATATGTCCAGTATAATTATAGTTCCGAGTATATGTCCAGTATGATTATAGTTCCGAGTATATGTCCAGTATTATTATAGTTCCGAGTATATGGCCAGTATTATTATAGTTCCGAGTATATGGCCAGTATTATTATAGTTCCGAGTATATGGCCAGTATTATTATAGTTCCGAGTATATGGCCAGTATAATTATAGTTCCGAGTATATGTCCAGTATGATTATAGTTCCGAGTATATGTCCAGTATTATTATAGTTCCGAGTATATGGCCAGTATTATTATAGTTCCGAGTATATGGCCAGTATTATTATAGTTCCGAGTATATGGCCAGTTTAATTATAGTTCCGAGTATATGGCCAGTATGATTATAGTTCCGAGTATATGGCCAGTATTATTATAGTTCCGAGTATATGTCCAGTATTATTATAGTTCCGAGTATATGGCCAGTATTATTATAGTTCCGAGTATATGGCCAGTATAATTATAGTTCCGAGTATATGGCCAGTATTATTATAGTTCCGAGTATATGGCCAGTTTAATTATAGTTCCGAGTATATGGCCAGTATTATTATAGTTCCGAGTATATGGCCAGTATAATTATAGTTCCGAGTATATGTCCAGTATAATTATAGTTCCGAGTATATGGCCAGTATTATTATAGTTCCGAGTATATGTCCAGTATTATTATAGTTCCGAGTATATGTCCAGTATAATTATAGTTCCGAGTATATGTCCAGTTTGATTATAGTTCCGAGTATATGTCCAGTATGATTATAGTTCCGAGTATATGTCCAGTATGATTATAGTTCCGAGTATATGGCCAGTATTATTATAGTTCCGAGTATATGGCCAGTATAATTATAGTTCCGAGTATATGTCCAGTATAATTATAGTTCCGAGTATATGGCCAGTATTATTATAGTTCCGAGTATATGTCCAGTATAATTATAGTTCCGAGTATATGTCCAGTATTATTATAGTTCCGAGTATATGTCCAGTATTATTATAGTTCCGAGTATATGTCCAGTATTATTATAGTTCCGAGTATATGTCCAGTATAATTATAGTTCCGAGTATATGGCCAGTATTATTATAGTTCCGAGTATATGGCCAGTATTATTATAGTTCCGAGTACATGTCCAGTATAATTATAGTTCCGAGTATATGTCCAGTATAATTATAGTTCCGAGTATATGGCCAGTTTAATTATAGTTCCGAGTATATGTCCAGTATAATTATAGTTCCGAGTATATGTCCAGTATAATTATAGTTCCGAGTATATGGCCAGTATTATTATAGTTCCGAGTATATTGCCAGTATTATTATAGTTCCGAGTATATGGCCAGTATTATTATAGTTCCGAGTATATGGCCAGTTTAATTATAGTTCCGAGTATATGGCCAGTATTATTATAGTTCCGAGTATATGGCCAGTATTATTATAGTTCCGAGTATATGTCCAGTTTAATTATAGTTCCGAGTATATGTCCAGTATTATTATAGTTCCGAGTATATGGCCAGTTTAATTATAGTTCCGAGTATATGTCCAGTATTATTATAGTTCCGAGTATATGGCCAGTATTATTATAGTTCCGAGTATATGGCCAGTATGATTATAGTTCCGAGTATATGGCCAGTATAATTATAGTTCCGAGTATATGTCCAGTATTATTATAGTTCCGAGTATATGTCCAGTATAATTATAGTTCCGAGTATATGTCCAGTATGATTATAGTTCCGAGTATATGGCCAGTATTATTATAGTTCCGAGTATATGGCCAGTATAATTATAGTTCCGAGTATATGTCCAGTATAATTATAGTTCCGAGTATATGGCCAGTATAATTATAGTTCCGAGTATATGTCCAGTATAATTATAGTTCCGAGTATATGGCCAGTATTATTATAGTTCCGAGTATATGGCCAGTTTAATTATAGTTCCGAGTATATGTCCATATTTTCCAAACGAACCTGATGATTTCAAGTGAAATTTCAACAAAAGAATAAGATATTTGTTTGATACATGTATACTATCCCATTACGAACAGGCTTATTGTGTGTTTATTTGAAGCCTGATAACACGCGTAATATTGTTGTGCTTTTTCCTCGCAGATTTAGTGCAGTGGACCGAATGATAATGTATTCTGTTTCCTCGGTCAATTCGTTTTCACAATATCATAACCGTTTGATTGATTCAAGTATATATAGCCTTTACAACGGTTTCTGTGCTAGATCGGTACATTTGACACTATTTGGATTTTAGATTTTGGAAGTAAAGGATGAGTTATCGTTCGTCGTAAGGTCCAACTAAGAGCTACTTAACAGCACAAAGAAGAACTAAGAAGAAAAATATGTTCACAACATTCATAGATCTACAAAAGGATTTTGTCGATAGGGAATTACTCCTTCACAAATTATTACTGAATGGAATCGAAGGAAATGTTTACAACTCTTTTAAGTATATATCTTTGCAAATTCAATATCGTGTATACGAATAAATAATAGACTAACAGACTTGTTCTCTTTTTCAAAATGTGCTGAACAATGCGACAGCAGTTCTCAGTCATTATTCTTGTGAAAGAAAGAAATGGCATTGACATTGGAGTCAAAAATGGTGAAAGAAAAGTGTCACTGCTGTTATACTCAGACACAATAGTTGTTTACAGCAACTTCGTAAAGTCATGTAAGATACACTTTCTGGATGGAGTAAAACGTAGCGTGTTCTCATCAATACTTCTAAATCAATACGTGTGCACTTTCGCTCACAGCGACACCGTAGAACAAAATGCGTGCACTATGTGTGCACTTTCGCTCACAGCGACACCGTAGAACAAAATGTGTGCACTATGTGTGCACTTTCGCTCACAGCGACACCGTAGAACGAAATGTGTGCACTTTCGCTCACAGCGACACCGTAGAACGAAATGCGTGCATTTTCGCTCATAGCGACACCGTAGATCGAAATGCAATTTTACAATTTTGGCCGAAACGTGGTAGAAACCGTTAAGTGTTATACGTTTTGGAGGTGACTTTTGAGAACTTTTGGACTATATTATACATTTTGATGCGATGTCGAAGGGCACCGGGAGGGAGAGCTGTAATATGAATTATTTCAACATGAAAGACTTTATTACAACGGTGGTGTTCCGATTCTTAAATACGGATCATCGACATGAGGGTTTAAAACATATACATGTTAGTGTTTAGATAGCATACATTACAGAAGTAAGAGATACTAGCTTGCAGTACACACATTCGTACCTGTGACCGCACTGAATGGGGACACAGGTAGTTGTAAGTAATAAAATTGTATTATATTGTTAAGGCGTATTATCATATATTGTGCTGGACTTAAACCAATTAATTATTGAATAAATACTTTCATATATTGTAATAGACTTTTGAAAAAAGGGGGTATTTATTACTTGTATCAACCAATAAATACGAATGATACTGGAAAGCCACGACCCCAATGTACTTTTACATTAACGGTACGGGACTACACCTTTCACTAAATGGTTATTTACTCAATAAATGCAGACACTATTAGTCCTGAATCACATCATGTTTGGCTCATCCGAACAGTAACTGCTCAAGGCGAGTTATTTTGATCGCCTTAATTTTGACGTCGTCCGTCCGTCGTTCATCGTCACTTATATATCGTCTAACACTTTAGGGGCCACTATTTCCATCCAATCTTCATGAAACTTGGTCAGTTTGTTAATCTTGGTGATATTTAAAACAAGTCCAAAGATGGGTCATCTTTGGTCAAGAACTAAGTCACTACGCTAAAATTATTTTGTAAACACTTTACAGACCATGAACCATGGACTTGAGCATGTTGAAACTTTGTCAGAATGTTTGTCTTGATGGTATTTAGACTATGTTCGCATATAGGTTATGTCAGGTTAGAGACTAGGTCACATACATGTATAAAGAAAATTATAGAGGTCACTTTAGAGGCCGCACGTTTTTCTTGAGCATTTTAAAACTTTGTCGGATTGTTTTGTTTGATGATATCGGAGCTAAATGCAAAATTGGGTTATGTCCGTTCAAACACTAGATGACAAGCCCAAAAAGATTTAATCTTGTAAATACTAAGAGGCCCGCAGTTTTGACTGGAGTATGTTGAAACGTTGTGATAATTATTGTCCTGATGCTATCTAGGCTATGGTCGAATTTGGGTCATATTAATTAAATAACTAGGCCACATTTGAGAAAATTATTGTCGACACTCTAGTAGTCGCATGTTAGATTTGTGTATCAACAGCCTCGGTACTCAGATCAGCTATATACGACTACCAATGCTCTCTTGTTTCAATATACGTGTCTTCTTCAACTAGTTTAAATGTGTAAAAGGTTAAACTATCATAATGAGGTAAATGGTTAATATGATTGGAGAGAAAGTATTTCACAAATTCTTGCGACGAGTGTTTTAAGATGACACTAGATCATAGGTTAGTTAATAGTATGTAATGTTAATTCATGTATTTGAAAGAACAAGCGTGGAAGTGAAAGATCGGAAAACCATTCATTGATTCCGTGGCAGCTCTGGCTCGACTTCGGTGTGAATTATTGACTTGTATAGCGCATGTACACGTTTGCTCCAGTTGCAAATCTGAGACTTAATGTGATTTAGCATGAAATATAAGATAAAGAACATGTTGTATAATTCTGCATAAATAGTTTCTTTAATGTCAATTTGAACATGAGAGTATTATGAACACCATTTATCATTTATGTTTGGCTTACTATTTAAAATATGGATAATAATTGTTTTTGCCATGTAATAAAACATTAAAACATTATTTAAGCTGTGGCTGGCCATTTGCGATATTATTACTTCAGCGTAGAGTGCAGTCTCGGGTAAGTCCGTGCAAATGCAGTCTCAGCAAAGTCTCTATGTCCGCTAGTTCTATGTCAATATCACTTATAGTGATACAAGCAGGCAACACAAAAGTTATTAGTTACAAAGTAAATGAGATTACATTAAAATGTTGTCAGAAGCATATATTTAAGTGTATTTATGTGGACAAACTGTAATAAAAATGTACTTCAACTATTAAAATAAAATTTTAAAATTAAAAAATCAAGATATATTTATTTATTTGCTTAGATTGATTAAAGAAAAAGTAATGTGTAGACATATCTGCAGCAAATGACGTTTGAAAACAATGTGAGAAAAGGGGGGGGGGGGGGGGGGGGGGGGGGGAAATCTTTATTGAGCAATTTCTCCTTTTGACACAACTTAAACATGTCGGTGACTTGTGCTAGCTACCCGTCTTAGCTCACCTGAGCATGAAGAGCGGGGAAGCTATTGTGAGCACTCTTCGTCCATCTGTCCTTTCCTATTTTCCTACAGAAAGACCTCTTCTCCTAAACCAATGGGACAATTTCAAAATAATGTCACATCAATGTTCCTTCGAATGTCCTCTTTCTGCATTGCTTCAAAACTGAACTAGATATAGAACATTGATTGTTGTGGCATCAGAAAAAGGTAAAATGTAAAATTTTAAAGAAAAATCTATTCGCCTTAAAATACTGGTCCGATTTAAAAAGAGAATTTCTCACAATTGTTTTCGGGACCCTCTACCAGGTTTGTCAAATGTTCACGATCTGTTTAAAAGCATAGCCATTAGGGGGTTGTGCTTGTCTTGCTAATATTTGTAAAATAAAAACTCTTTTCATCTTATTGTACAAAAGTACCGGTTTGATTTGGTGAACCTTGGGTGACCCTCTACCAAGATCGTTCAATTTAATCATGGCCACCAGGGGGCAGGTCGGGTTGTCCTTATAAGCACGAAGTGCAGGTTAAGCTTTTTGGATCGCTCACTGCCGTCCATCGTCATCGTCTTCTGTACGTCAGTTCACATTTTCCTATAAACAACGTTCATCCTAAACCAGCGGACCAATTTCAAATTTAATTTCACATGAACGTTAATTATGTGGACCTCTTTCTGAAACGTTCGAATAGTTGAAATCTATGAAGATCTTTAGTTGATGTGGCATTAGAAAAGGGGGACAATGTTGACTTTTGTGTTTCAAATGTCTTCTTTAAAGTATTATGTATAAGCACCTGTTCATAAAGAGCCATGGCACTAGGGTGAGCATTACATGGCCCCTAAGTCCTCTTGCTGTGTAATTACTTGCTATATTTGACTTTCCGTATGTTTTTAATCAATTTCCTTCATAATGCATATTTATTTTCATGTAATATATGTATGCAAAGGCAAACCTGTGTACACTTTTGTCAACCAAACAAATTTAGTGCCTTCAGCGCTTTTATATTTACTAGACATCAACTATGAGTTTCACAACCTACCTAAGGAGGGTGCCTACTATCACGTCCGCGCTCTAAAATGTTTAAGGATTGACCCAATTCATCCTTAAATATTGACCTACATTGCTTAATTATTGACCCACATTTCTTAATTATTAACCTACAGGCATGTGAGTGAAAAACTCTGTCACTCAGTCAACGCTAAGAAAATTAAGTAAAAAACCATGACACGTGATCAACATTTAGACGTGTGAGGTAAAACTATGTCACTCTGTCAACATTCAGACAAGTGAAGTAAATAAAGTCAATCTGTAAATATTCAGACATGTGAGGTAATAAAATGTCACTCGCCAACATTCAGACATTTACGGTAAAACTGTGTCACTCGCCAACATTCAGACATTTAGTGTAAAAACTGTCACTCGCCAACATTCAGACATTTAGGGGAAAACTGTGTCACTCGCATACATTCAGACATTTAGGGTAAAAAGTGTGTCACTCGCCAACATTCAGACATTTAGGGAAAAAACTGTGTCACTCGCCAACATTCAGACATTTAGGGAAAAAACTGTGTCACTCGCCAACATTCAGACATTTACGGTAAAACTGTGTCACTCGCCAACATTCAGACATTTAGGGTAAACACTGTGTCACTCGTCAACATTCAGACATTTAGGGTAAAAACTGTGTCACTCGCCAACATTCAGACATTTACGGTAACACTGTGTCACTCGTCAACATTCAGACATTTAGGGTAAACACTGTGTCACTCGCCAACATTCAGACATTTAGGGTAAACACTGTGTCACTCGTCAACATTCAGACATTTAGGGGGAAAACTGTGTCACTCGCCAACATTCAGACATTTACGGTAACACTGTGTCACTCGTCAACATTCAGACATTTAGGGTAAACAATGTGTCACTCGCCAACATTCAGACATTTAGGGTAAAAACTGTGTCACTCGCCAACATTCAGACATTTAGGGAAAAAACTGTGTCACTCGCCAACATTCAGACATTTACGGTAAAAACTGTGTCACTCGCCAACATTCAGACATTTAGGGTAAACACTGTGTCACTCGCCAACATTTAGACATTTAGGGTAAAAACTGTGTCACTCGCCAACATTCAGACATTTAGGGAAAACACTGTGTCACTCGTAAACATTCAGACATTTAGGGGAAAAACTGTGTCACTCGCCAACATTCAGACATTTAGGGTAAACACTGTGTCACTCGCCAACACTCAGACATTTAGGGTAAAAACTGTGTCACTCGCCAACATTCAGACATTTAGGGAAAAAACTGTGTCACTCGCCAACATTCAGACATTTACGGTAACACTGTGTCACTCGCCAACATTCAGACATTTAGGGTAAACACTGTGTCACTCGTCAACATTCAGACATTTAGGGTAAAAACTGTGTCACTCGCCAACATTCAGACATTTACGGTATCACTGTGTCACTCGTCAACATTCAGACATTTAGGGTAAACACTGTGTCACTCGCCAACATTTAGACATTTAGGGTAAACACTGTGTCACTCGTCAACATTCAGACTTTTAGGGTAAAAACTGTGTCACTCGCCATTATTCAGACAATTACGGTAACACTGTGTCACTCGTCAACATTCAGACATTTACGGTAACACTGTGTCACTCGTCAACATTCAGACATTTAGGGTAAACACTGTGTCACTCGCCAACATTCAGACATTTACGGTAACACTGTGTCACTCGTCAACATTCAGACATTTAGGGTAAACACTGTGTCACTCGTCAACATTCAGACATTTACGGTAACACTGTGTCACTCGTCAACATTCAGACATTTAGGGTAAAAACTGTGTCACTCGCCAACATTCAGACATTTACGGTAACACTGTGTCACTCGCCAACATTCAGACAATTACGGTAACACTGTGTCACTCGCCAACATTCAGACATTTACGGTAACACTGTGCCACTCGCCAACATTCAGACATTTAGGGTAAACACTGTGTCACTCGCCAATATTCAGACATTTACGGTAACACTGTGTCACTCGCCAACATTCAGACATTTAGGGTAAACACTGTGTCACTCGCCAACATTCAGACATTTACGGTAACACTGTGTCACTCGCCAACATTCAGACATTTACGGTAACACTGTGTCACTCGCCAACATTCAGACATTTAGGGTAAACACTGTGTCACTCGTCAACATTCAGACATTTACGGTAACACTGTGTCACTCGTCAACATTCAGACATTTACGGTAAACACTGTGTCACTCGTCAACATTCAGACATTTACGGTAACACTGTGTCACTCGCCAACATTCAGACATTTACGGTAAACACTGTGTCACTCGTCAACATTCAGACATTTACGGTAACACTGTGTCACTCGTCAACATTCAGACATTTACGGTAAACACTGTGTCACTCGTCAACATTCAGACATTTACGGTAACACTGTGTCACTCGTCAACATTCAGACATTAACGGTAAACACTGTGTCACTCGTCAACATTCAGACATTTACGGTAAACACTGTGTCACTCGTCAACATTCAGACATTTACGGTAACACTGTGTCACTCGCCAACATTCAGACATTTACGGTAAACACTGTGTCACTCGTCAACATTCAGACATTTACGGTAACACTGTGTCACTCGTCAACATTCAGACATTTAGGGTAAACACTGTGTCACTCGTCAACATTCAGACATTTAGGGTAAACACTGTGTCACTCGTCAACATTCAGACATTTACGGTAACACTGTGTCACTCGCCAACATTCAGACATTTACGTTAAACACTGTGTCACTCGTCAACATTCAGACATTTACGGTAAACACTGTGTCACTCGTCAACATTCAGACATTTACGGTAACACTGTGTCACTCGTCAACATTCAGACATTTACGGTAAACACTGTGTCACTCGTCAACATTCAGACATTTACGGTAACACTGTGTCACTCGTCAACATTCAGACATTTACGGTAACACTGTGTCACTCGCCAACATTCAGACATTTAGGGTAAACACTGTGTCACTCGCCAACATTCAGACATTTAGGGTAAACACTGTGTCACTCGCCAACATTCAAACATTTAGGGAAAACACTGTGTCACTCGCCAACATTCAGACATTTAGGGTAAAACCTGTGTCACTCGCCATTCAGAAGTATGAGGTATACGTTAGGTAAAATAAACTAGGTCACTTTGTCAACATTCAGACACGTAAGGTAAAATAAACTAGGTCACTATCTCAACATTCAGACACGTAAGGTTAAATAAACTAGGTCACTCTGTCAACATTCAGACACGTAGTAAAATAAACTAGGTCACTTTGTCAACATTCAGACACGTAGTAAAATAAACTAGGTCACTCTGTCAACATTCAGACACGTAAGGTAAAATAAACTAGGTTACTCTGTCAACATTCAGACACGTAGTAAAATAAACTAGGTCACTATCTCAACTTTCAGACACGTAAGGTTAAATAAACTAGGTCACTCTGTCAACATTCAGACACGTAAGGTAAAATAAACTAGGTCACTCTGTCAACATTCAGACACGTAGTAAAATAAACTAGGTCACTCTGTCAACATTCAGACACGTAGTAAAATAAACTAGGTCACTATCTCAACTTTCAGACACGTAAGGTTAAATAAACTAGGTCACTCTGTCAACATTCAGACACGTAAGGTAAAATAAACTAGGTCACTCTGTCAACATTCAGACACGTAGTAAAATAAACTAGGTCCCTCTGTCAACATTCAGACACGTAAGGTTAAATAAACTAGGTCACTCTGTCAACATTCAGACACGTAAGGTAAAATAAACTAGGTCACTCTGTCAACATTCAGACACGTAGTAAAATAAACTAGGTCACTCTGTCAACATTCAGACACGTAAGGTAAAATAAACTAGGTCACTCTGTCAACATTCAGACACGTAAGGTAAAATAAACTAGGTCACTATCTCAACATTCAGACACGTAGTAAAATAAACTAGGTCACTCTGTCAACATTCAGACACGTAAGGTAAAATAAACTAGGTCACTCTGTCAACATTCAGACACGTAGTAAAATAAACTAGGTCACTCTGTCAACATTCAGACACGTACGGTAAAATAAACTAGGTCACTCTGTCAACATTCAGATGCGGAAGACAGTGGTACAGAGGTAGAGCGTCGGCCTCTTGTACCAAAGGTCCCGAGTTCGAATCCCGTGATGATCGAGCGGGTTCTGCCTTTGCGATTTTTCCACTCAAACGGCGCTAGTACTGATTAAGTATCCAGGAAACAGACATCGAGCGTGATTAATATAAGCTTAAAGCTTGTTTCGCAATCGATGTAAACTAAATAAGTTTAAACATTCAGACACGTAAGATAAAAGAAACTATGTCACTACATTACATCCGAAGAGTCGTCAGTATTGTGTAACGGTCCCGCTATTAACCAGTTCTCACATAGACCTGCAACTTGTACTAAATCTCAGCAGACCACTTTTGACTTTTGAAAATCTCTAAGGATGTACTGAAAAGACTTGATAACATTATGAAGAAAGGAGACATTGCTGAGTATAAGCAATTTCTTCTTAAATTATCACAACATATGTCCAAAGGTCGCCTGTTGCAGGTGAATAGCATAGTGAAACATTTCTCAAAATACTGCAATCTTTTCATCCCTATAAAGTAAGAGTAGATGTACTTTCATTAGTTCATTGCTACTAAAGCTGCAAACTCGGGTTGTTTGTTGTTTTATGTCATTGAAATATGTCTAAAATACTGTAGAAATTGTCGAAGATTGCACTTTTCTATTTATTTACGATCAAAACATAATTGAAGTAAAAATAGATCATACAAGTACCGCATGTCACGATTTGTAAAGATTGATTGGTCAATAACCAGAGAAGTAAGATCAAAGTAAAGAATTTCGAAATAATTGATCAAAGGAAGTAACCGATTGACTACGTCATGGATTTCGGAAATTTCCGTAATCGGAAGTTCTCGGGTAATTTCGTCATCCATCATCATCCTCGGATGGTGGGAGGATATGCACACATTTAAAGCATTTTGTTCGCCGGAATAAGAATGCGCCAAGAAATAGTTCTTCCGGAAAGCTACGACTGTAGTAGAGAGCACGATCGTGAAGAAGCAAAACAAGATGTCCGAATTTGATGATGATGGATGACGGAATTACCCGAGGAGTTCCGATGTACATCTCTTATTTAGGTTACTGAAATCGTCAGAGAAGTGCCGAATGCTAAACCGATTTTTACAACAATTGGAATGCTTCTATTGTGTATCTCATAAACTCAAGTGACGTCATAGGCAACAATAGTTTGTTTATAAATGGCTGACACTTAACGTCAACAGGTAAATTTATATTGACGAAGTTACATTTGCTTGATGTTGTGGCATTATAATCTCGCCAATTGTTTCATTAACATATTATTCTGTTATTGTTTACCAACTACGAATCACGCTGACAAACAGCACGTATTTAAACTGATTTAATCAAGTCTGAACTAGATATACAGTAGTACAGTACCTAGTCCTATAACATAAGACTCTGTTGACAAGCACAGAGCTCGAGCTTGTGAGAGGTCATATATTATAGGACTAGTACAGTACCCTGTTTTTGGACCTAAATCAGTGACCTTTTTTTTGTGCATGCTATCTTCAATTTGAAGAGTTCTATGGCGTCACTGGCTTCAGTTGTCTCAAGTATAAACAACTTTCGGACAATAGCTTTTGAATAGTTTGTAAATATGGTTCAAATACCAAATATTTTAGATAACCTAGTGGAAATAATGATGGAATATTCTCAGTACCAATTTTATCCTATCTAACAAGTCCACCTAAATGTCTCTTTTTCAAGGACAGGTTGAGTTCCAAAGAAGACTTCAAGCAGACAAGGAGAGCGATCAATATAAGTCATAAGAACTTTTCTCAACTTCCTTTTAAAGTAACATATTACATAAGAGGGGAAAAATGTCCGCCTGCTGTGGGGATCGAACCCACGACCCCAATAACACTAGCTTGGCGGTCTAACCAACTGAGCTAACAGGGCAATCATGTCTTGCCACCACATCCAGACACTACACTTTACAGTCATTATTAAATAAACAGTTATAAACAATATAAAGACAAATTAATGTATATTAGCACTCTCCTATGATGGTTCATTTAATAACAAGTTTGATGTAAAATGATTTTTATTTTATGTTTAAGATTTTCAGGATCAAGGAATCAGCCATGGCATCAAAAGAGAAAATAAAGAAAAAGGCCAAATTGGCCTCACCGGCAGTGCGGAGGAAAAGTAACACATCGAAGGATAAGGAAAAAATAACAGGTATTTATCAATAACATAAAAGGCTATATAGATTATTCTATCTCTATCCATACATGTGATTTATCCTTTCCCACATACAACAGCTCTTATGTAGACGACTTTGAATTTGTCTAGACAAAAAAAGGGAAATTCTTTATAAATGAAAGTTTGAATATTGAATAGAGTTAAAAGCATTGTGGGAAAAGGAGAAATTGCTCACAGAAGTCAAAATGTTTATACATGTGTTAAAAGTTTATCCTTTAACTTAGACAGAGTATCTTGTACATAAAGTTTCTTATACATAAAGTTTTGTGTCTTGAATCCATCATTTCTCTGTGTCAAGCAGGGCTTTCATTCAGCTTAGAAAATTGGAGGTCATTTTATAAATGTTGGGGGTCCACCTCAATAGAAGTCTGTAATGAAAGTATTGATACACAAAATAATTAAAAATGCATTTCAAACTTTACTTCAATTTAAACTATACCATTCTTCTACAAAATATAGATACATTATCACTCTTTCTTGACCCTTACAGCAGATCTGAAGCAGATGACATTGAAACACCTCTAAAAGAAAAAGAAAAAAACTAGCAAATCTTTTGTTTTTTCAAAAGCGCTCTATTGCAGAAGCATCATATTATCTTAATAAAGGCACAAACAAAATATATATTAAATAATCAGATGAGTGCTCTAAATGTGTCATTGAGGGAAGAATAAATTCCTTTTGTGAGCCCTAATATGCATCCAAAATGTGTCAATTAAGTACGAAATTAATTAGGTACAAAAGTACCAACTCTGTAAACGAAATTGGCCATGTTTCTATATAAAATATTTTTTTACCCCAGTTTGTTTCAAGTCAAAGAAACATTTAAAATTGTCTATTTTTAACCATTTTAGGTGTACAATAAAGATTTTGATCGTAGCTCAGTTGGTAGTGATGTGGGTTGTCAATCCAGGGGTTGTGAGTTCAAACGCCATCTCGGCCAACATTCTTTCTGTCGTTTGAGAAAAGTCATAGTGACATTTAGAATCATTCGTCTTTCACCAATGGGCAAACAATCTATGTGAAAAAGCAGCCAGTTGCTTGGAAAGATTGTTGTGTTGATTACTGGTGTGAGAAAGCCGGGAAACACATGAGAAGGTGAACTGGCCGCCGTGATATGACTGAAACATTGTTGAAAATGGTGTTAAACCCCAATCCATTGATTTTACAATATAAGTAGATTTTGATATGAACCAAATGAACTGTCTGATCTTGTAACTGTAGAAGAACTGCTCGATATAGCAGCTGATGTCATTAATTTCGTTCATTTACTTCGACATGATGTGTTGGTTTAGAAATACAGACTGTGTATAGATCTATTTATGTTCATTGACAGGTTTAGTTTGGAAGCTTAATTTATTGTACATTACCAATTATTACAATGTTGAAGTGCAAACCAATCATTCAGAGTTTAAAATAGATATATGCCAAAATCGACTGCACTTAGATTTGCCAACATTTCTGCAAGTGGATGCACAGCAATAAAATTTTGGGGTCATTCGAGTTGAAAATGCAAGTTATTGACCCTTTCAATGCTGAAGTTTTAAAATGGACTTTACCAGCTTTTGCATTTGGAAATTTCCGTAGCCAATTCTAGAAATATCAAGATAAAAATGTTGAGTTAACAAGCCAATAGTATTGGGCCTGGTCAGACTGGGCGGATGTCCTTCACAAAATTAGGTCTAGAAGTCAAAGCGTGACTCTCTGTCCATCGGCGTCCATTGTTAACTTTTAGCTTAAAACAACATCTCATCCTAAACTACTGGACCAATTTCAACCAAATATATAAAATTCCATTCCTGTGAGAGTTTTTCTGAAAACAAGATACTTGCATAGAAATGTTCCTTCCGTGACCCTCTACAGAATTTGTTCAAGCCGAAAGTATATTTGTTTGTAGCACACAGGTGTTTTGCAATTTCTAAAATCCTTACTCTTTGTTGAAAACTTCTTGACAAAATTACGAAAAATCTCTGCAAATGAAAGTTTAAGTGTTGAATAGAGTTTGGAATCATTGGAGAAATTGCTTGTTTTTAGCAATTTCTTCTTTTGTTACAAGGTTTTCAAAATGCATCTGCTGCAGATTGTCAAATGTGTCTGTATGTCGGAAAGGGTTAAATAAAGAAGGACAATGACAACATTGGTGAGAGTGTGCTGTTACACCAACTATTTAGAATTTTCAACAAAGCTTCGTTTTGCCAATTACAGCAAATCTGCAGCAGACAAGTGTAAAAAATTCTTGCCAAAAGTATTGCAAATCTCTGTAAATGAGAAGATAATTTCTATTTTCATTATGAAATCTTTCTCTTTTAGTCACAATGTTTTCACAAGTCGTCTGCTGCAGAAGTGTGAAAAGTCAAAAAGTGCAGTATGTAGGAAATGGTTAAACAACTTCTTCAATGTAATGGGATCAGACACAAATATTACGATTATTAACCCCTTTCCTACTTGTAGGCACTTTCTGACAACTCTTCAGCAGACGACGTTTGAAAATATTGAGGCAAAAGGAGAAATAATGAGCAATTTCTCCATTTGCCACAATGTTTTCAACTGTATTCAATGATTTTTTTTTTTATTTATAGAGGTTTACCATAATTTCAATGTTTTAGAACTTGTCTGCTCCAGATTTGTTGTATGTGGGGAAGTGTTTAACTGTAACTCCCATGTGATATTCTGTAATAAATATTTTCAGTGGAAATTCTAGCAGAGGATCCACAAGGGTCCCAAATTTCAATAAGGTCAGCTTCACAGGACAATATCCAAGACAACACAGAAGGGGTGGGTGTTTCATTGTTTTCTACAAATATTTACAAGTTGAGTAAACTCTTTACTGGGAATGGACAACTTTTGAAAACATTATGGAAACAGAAGACAAGCTCTCGATGAGTGATTTCCTCTTTTCCGTTTTGAATGCTTTATCATAATTAGATTTCCATTTTTTCAGACACTAACATGTCTTCCTCCTATTGTTTCCTTCATACAGATGCATTTTGACACATCTGCAGCAGACAGCTTTTGCATGTTTTGTGGTAAAAGATGAAATTGGTCAAGAAGATCAATTTCTCCTTTAGCCACACTGTCTTCAACTCTTTTAACCCTTTCCCTCATAAAGACGCTTTCTGACGTCTCTGCAGCAGACAGACAGCTTTTTGAAAACATGGTGATAAAAGAAGAAATTGCTCAAAACGAGCAATTTCTCCTTTTGACACAATGTTTTCCTCTCTTAGTAGGTTACCCATTCAATTATAGAGATTTTCTACTTTTTGACAAAATATGTTCAAAGTCGTCTGCTGCAGAATTGTTGTATGAGGGAAAGGGTTAAGAAATCAACAGACCTTCCATATTTTGGCCTTGATGTTTGTCTGCTGCATATTTGATGTATGTGAAAAAGCATTAATGAACATGAATTTAACCCTTTTCCACAAACAGTCGTTTTCTGATGCCTCTACAGCAGACATTTTTTGAAACTATTGAGACAAAAGGAGTAATTGCTCATAAATAGCAATTTCTCCTTTTGCCACAATGTATTTAATTTCATTCAATAATTGTACTTTCATTTATAGAGAGTTTCAACAGTTCTGTTCAGATTTGTTGTATGTGGTATGTAGGGTTTAACTCTATTCAATGATTAAACTTTCATTAGAGATATTTCACATTTTTACCAAGATTATTTCAAAGTTGTCTGCTGCAAATTTGTTGTATGTGGGAAAGATTTAGAAATGGCTTGTCTTCTGTTGCTTCATATTGGTGTATACTTTTATGAAAGACGATTATTTATTTGATTTGAAAGGTGGAGGTATATAGTGTTGGGCTTGTCTGTCACAAGCATGGTCAAAGTGACTTGAATAAAACTTAAACTCTTTGACTGCAGAAATTGAGTTTTATGAAGCCGTGTCACAAGTATAGAGCTAGGCCAGTTGGCTAATTTGCTCCGGCTGACCAGGCTCTATGTTGTTGACTGCTCAACGCTAAAGCGCTATAACCTTTTTCAAATGCAAAACTTGACAAGTCCATTTTAAAATTTGAGCATTAAAAGGGTAAAGGAAATGTGAACAACTGTCATTGTCTAAGGGGCACAAGAGTTATGATCTCTTTTGGAGTGAGCATTATTTCCAAAAAAATTATTGTTGCATTATTTTTAATCGGCCATTTTATGACTGTGAAAGATTTCAGCCTTTGTTTAATGTTTTATAAAATATTTCATAGAATTTAAGAATGCTCAATGAATTCCAGAACTTCAGATAAGGGGCATTACATGCTTACCAGCCTTTTCTCATCCTCAAGGGGGAGCTTCATGATCTCAAAGTGGGATATTGGGGTTTGAAGTGGGAGATTTTCAGTGCGATGAATTTAACAGTAGAAATGTTCACAATAGAAAGGAATTTAGATAACTATGCAGGAGATAATACTTTCAATATTTATAAGAAAAGAATAAAAAAAGACTCATTTTGAGAATGTTTTTTATTTAACAGAGTAATTTCAACTGTATGTTAGCATTTAAGTTTTATTTTGGCCTATTTTAAAATCCATGCATTGATATCAAAAAATCTTTTAACCGCGGTTAACTAGAAAATCAAGTAGTCTGTTGTGTCAATGACTTTTCATATTGCATTCAAGAAAATAAACACCTTATCAACATTTCAATTAGACATTCTTTTGAATGAAAAACTGGGTACCAATGGAATCTTTGTTAATCTAATGACACAGGGAGAATACAATGACGCAATCATTTAGTTGACGACACACATTGTTTTGAACTTGTTGAAAGTAAGGGCCTTTATTCAGTGACAATATCTTAAGAAGTTGATGTTAAAAAATGATTGTAGTAATTTTTCATGATTTTTTTCTTTTTTTTAATTTTTTTCGTTAATCATGAGTTTTTACCTCACAATTGTGGGGGGGGGGGGTTACCCTATTCTAATTGTGAGATTCGATATAGATTGAATCTGGGGGGTTGGTAAGCATTATCCTTATCTTACCCTATCATGTTGATAATAAGAATGAATGAATGTATATTGTTTTATGGCGCATCGACACCTAAGGTCATTTAGCGCGCATTTAAATTTTATTATTCATGTTCCCTGGGTGAACAAACCAGTACTAGGCTAGAAAATGTGCCTTGCCCAAGGGCACTCCACCATGACCGAATTGCCATGACTGGGGATCGAACCCGGGACACCCGGTTTCGAAATCCCCGACGCTAACCACTCGACCACAGCGGATTCCTGTTGATAATAAGAGAGGAAAAAGCTGTATTATGTAACCCCTCCTTATGTGGACCTTTGCTAATATTATAATGGAATATAACAATTGATAATGAATAGGATGGCAGTAATATCCCAGTGCCAACACAAAGTACAGCGTCCCCACAACATAGTACAAGTGATCAAAAAAAGATGAAAAAAGACCATGTGGATGAAAAACTTACCAAGACTATGTCACCAAGAGAACTTCTCCATGGAGATCCGATGGGAAGTGCGGTTTCACTGAAGTCTAATGTTTCAAAAGGTAACTACATGTATTTATAATCTTGTTTAATAAACCCTTTTTCATTTCCAAATGGATGTTAAAACATTCTGTAGCAGATGACTTTTGTAAATGTAGTGGCAAAGAGCTATTGAGCAAATCTCCTTTTGCCACAATGTTTTCAACTTATTTGAACAATATAATTACTTTAATTTATAAGATTTTCGATATTTCTGCCTATATTTTTCAGCTAACCTGAGCATGAAGTGCTCAAGCTGAGTTATTGTGAATGACCTTTGTCATGTGTAGTGTGATATCCATCAACACCTTCTCCTCTTTAACCAGTTGGTCAATTGGGATGAAACTTCCTCTTGATGTTCTCGCCAAAATTCCTTCACATTTATTTGTTGGCTCCATGCAGAATACAGGTTTCCATGGCAACCTAAGGATTTTTTATTTAAATTCTTCTCCTCCCAAACTTGTTGGTTGAATTTCAAAATATTTTGTTGAATGACCCTTTATTTTATTGCATCAAGCAATATTTATTGGTCATTGAAATGAATAGCCGACTATTTTATCAAATAATTCCAATTTAATTGAAAAGAAAAAAAACTTGTTTGCTTGATTTGTTTATAAAAAGATAATAAAATAGATGAAAGTAATGTACATGTATTTACTTGCTTTTGTTTTTACTTTCTGATTTTAACTTATAGTCAAGAGTGCCTTATACCCGAGTATGTATGGTAAGCCAGATATCCAGTGACAGCTCTTGTGTGTTTTCGTGATTTTTTTAAGATTTTAATACATCTTCAAATTACAACTTTCAGAAGCCTGGGTTGAAAGTGTAGAGGACAATGATAAAGGTATGGTTGGAGAGTTTTGATTGCTTTTCTGTGTGTTGTTACATTGTATGTGATGTGTATTGTTACATTATATGTGATGTGTATTGTTACATTATATGTGATGTGTATTGTTACATTATATGTGATGTGTATTGTTACATTATATGTGATGTGTATTGTTACATTGTATGTGATGTGTATTGTTACATTATATGTGATCTGTATTGTTACATTATATGTGATGTGTATTGTTACATTATATGTGATGTGTATTGTTATATTATATGTGATGTGTATTGTTACATTATATGTGATGTGTATTGTTACATTGTATGTGATGTGTATTGTTACATTATATGTGATGTTTATTGTTTTAATAGAAGATTAACAGTCTCACCCTTTCCCATATGCAGATGTATCTACAGCAGATGACATTTGAAAACTGCAAGATGGGTTTTTCAAGTTGTTTGCTGCAGATTAATTATATGCGGGAAAGGGTTATAAAAATGTATCCTCCTAAATGAGACACTGTGCGAAAAGATACAAGTTGGCTTTTGTGAACAGTGTAGATCCAGATAAGCATTGCATCTGCATGGTCTGATGAAGATCTACAATGTTCACATAATAATTATGTTTGTTAGAAGCTTCTGTCAACTTTTGTAGATTATGATAAATCTGAGCAGTAGGAAAAGCTCGTCTGAAAAGACAATTTTCATAAATGTCAAAGTGTACCTCTTGAACTCTTCCCATGAATCAGCTTAAATGATCTTTTCCATCCTGTATATTTTTGCTGTGGTAGATCCCAAATTCTTTTCTTAATCCATCTATAGTTTTGACAGTTTATAGTTGTGCTTATTTGATAAGTCGATTATTAAGAAAACATAATATTATCTGTGCCACATACAACAAATCTGCAACAGATAACTTTGAAAACATCTTTGCAAAAACATGGAATATTTCAATAAATAAAGGTAAAAATAGGTGACTAGAGCTGAAAACATTGTGGAGAAAGGAGAAACTGCTCGGTGTGAATTTTAAAAAATTAGTCATGAAATTCTCTTTGAAATATAGAATACAAAAAACACAGATTTATTATTTTCTCTTAAAAAGCTTACTTAATTAAACTAATATTTATATATATTAACACATGCAACAAACAAGCATACAACTTTTGATAATTCTTTTCTTTTTTCTTGCTATCATATAAGACACGCTATAATTAAGTAGTGAAAGGTAAAAGTTTTTAACTGAATAAATATAATTGAATGTGTATTTGGTGTGCTGAATTCTCTGTGCCCTATGAGGGGATCCACTACAACATATTCAAACTATATGATAAGTATGATAGTTTGAGAGTCGTCTTTGCTCTAAATACCTGCTGAAATAAAGGAAAACAATCTGAAAATTAGAAGCAAAATATTGATTTATAGTTTGAAAATAGTGGGAAATGAAGAAATGAATAATGTTGTCTGTATCAGTAAACAGTTTATATAATGTTGTCTGTATCAGTAAACAGTCTGTATCAGTAAACAGTCTGTATCAGTAAACAGTCTGTATCAGTAAACAGTTTATATAATTTGCATAATATTATCTGAATCATGTCAACAAAACAGTTCTATAGATTTAATTTGAACTTAACGCTTTCCCACATATAGATGCTTTCTGACAGCAAACTATTTTTGAAAACATTGTGACAAATGGAGAAATTGCTCAACATGACTTAACCCTTTCCCTCATACAACAATTCTACAGCAGACGACTTTGAACGTAGTTTGTCAAAACATAGAAAATCTCCATAATTGAATGGATACGCTTGATGATTTCTAGGCCAAGTTTGAATATGGGTTGGGTCATAGGCTTGGTCACTAGGCCAAATTAAAGGAACATTTTGTTAACACTCTGGTCAAGGCTGTATTTTTAACTTGAGCATGTTGAAACTCTGTCAGATTAATTGTCTTAATGATATCTAGGCTTAGTATGAATGTATTTCATGTCCGTTCAAAAAATTCTTTATAAGGCTAAATTGAAGAAATTTGTTACATTCTAGTGACCCCAATTTTTACTTCAGCAGCTTGTAAATTGTTCAGAATGCTTGTCTTGATGATATCTTGGCCAAGGATGAATATTGGTCATTATTATTGGGTCAAAAGGTGGGTCACTAGGCCAAATTTGGGGAAAATCTTATAAACACTCTAGAGAATGCATTTTTAACTTGAGCATCCTGAAACTTTGTCAGAATGTTTGTCTTGATGATATTTTGGCCAAGTTTGAATATGGTTAAAAATAAGGTCACTTGGCCAAATTTAATGGACATCTTGTTTACACTGGTATTAGCTTACCTGACCGCAAAGTGAGTTATTTTGATTCACTATGTGGTCAGCATAACTCAGGGGAGCAATCCAGGGCCACCATGGTCAACATGTTTCAGTAATGATACCTTCATTGATAGAGATTTTCCATGATTTTGTCTAAATGTTTTCAAAGTCGTCTGCTTCAGATTTTTTGTATTTGGGAAAGTGTTCATAGGCCAAAACCTATAAAAGGTAATTATAAGTGGCATCCCTCATTGGCATTCAGGATCAGGATAGCATTTCACTGATGCGCTGTTGTCAGGAAAAACTTAACACCTGTACTTGTAGTTTACCCTGGGAAAAAAACACATCATATAACTGGAGTACTTTTGAAGCGGCATAATACTCAGTAAACCAGTTTTAACCCTTTCCCTCATATAGACGCTTTCTGATGCCTCTGTAGCAGACAGCTTTTTGAAAACATTATTGACAAAAGAAGAAATTGCTCAAAACAAGCAATTTCTCCTTTTATCACAATGTTTTCCACTTTAAGTGGAAATCAATGTGGTTATCAATTCAATTAAAGAGATTTTCTATTTTTTGACAAAATGTGTTTAAAGTCGTCTGCTGCAGAATTGTTGTATGAGGGAAAGGGTTAAAGACATATACTTTAACCAGCAGGACAAATAGCTACAGCTAAATCAGGTAGATTTAGTGTACCCAGACTGAGGGATAATAAAGTGGCTCCAGAAGGTTGTATTAGACATTATAGCACTCATTTTAGGGCATGCTTATATCCTTTTATCACATGAAGATACATTTCGACACAACTGTGGCAGTAAATATAATTCTAAAACATTACATGCCCATATGTTATCAAAGTTGTCTGCTGCAGATGTGTCGTATGTGGGAATGTGTGAAAGCATGCTGTAATACATGCATGACAAACATGAACATACATGAATTAATGCTACATATAAACAGTGTTGACACTTTGCCGGCTAATAAATGATGTTTTCTATTCATGTGTTTCATGTTCAACTCATTATTTATGTTCAAAAGATTTTATTCATCTTTAAACACATTTGGTTTCACAAACAGTTAATGGAATGTATTTAAACATTTTAAATGGAGTTTTGAGTCATACGTTTGGGGGTAGGCTTGGTGGTGATATCTTTTTGTAATTTTGGACTTAAGTTTTGTGTTTAAGTCACATAAATATCAATTCCAAACATGAAGATTTTTAGCAATTGTTATTTATTGTGATCACCCTTTTTGTCCAGCGTCTGACGTCCATCAACATCTGCTCCTCTGTAACCAGTGTGTTGATTGGGATGAAACTTGACCGAAAGCATTCTCTCAATACCCTCACCAAAATTTCTTAAATTTTTTAATCTATGCTGCATGCAGAATTCTGGTTTCCATGGCAACCAAAAGAAAAAATCTTAAACAAAAATTCTACTACCAAACCAGTTGGTAGATTTATGGAATAATTTGTAGAAATGTTCCTTTGGTGACCCTCTATCAGATTCCTTCAAGCCAAGTTGATAGGTTGAAAAACATGACCACCAGGGGGCAGGGCTGTTTTGCCTTATATGGCGATTGTGAAATATTTTAAAATCTTCTTCTCCAAAAGTATTTGGCCAATTTCCAAATAATTTTGTAGAAATGTTCCTTGGGTGACCCTCTTATCAGATTCCTTCAAGCCATGTCGAAACACATGGCCGCCAGAGGGCAGGGCTTTTTTGCCTTATATGGCTAAAGTGAAATTTTAAAAATCAAATCATTTTGCAGAAATGTTCCTTGGGTGACCTTTTAACTGATACTTTCAAGCCATGTTGATAGAACAATGTGGTCACCAGGAGTGGGGCTGTTTTGCCTTATATAGTTATATTGGAAACTTTGAAAATCTTCTTCTCTGAAATTATAATGCCAATTTCCAAATAATGATGTAGAATTGTTCCTTGGGTGACCCTCTACAAGATTACTTCCAGGCATGATGGTTGGTAAAAAGTTATTGTGGTAGGCATGATAAATCACATTGCATAATTCAGGTGAGCGATCAAGGGCCATCATGGCCCTCTTGTTTATATAAAATAAGTAAAAAATAGAAGGTATTAGATCAGACGAGCAGCCAGCACCAACAGGCAGTGCTCTTATTAACAAAATTTTGCATTTTGCCTGAAAACTTGGATAATAGTTGCATCTAATGCCTTTATTCACATTGTATGCTAAAGATGCTGAATGAATTTAAGTGGATTTTTGAGAATTAGCATAAATCTACAATTTTTATCAGAATGATTTCAAATTGTTCACACACATTTAATTTCTACAGTATTTCAACACAGCAATCGGGTTTACATTTGGATATTTGTTTATTTTTATTTGTTGGTATCTTTTTAACCTATAGTCATATTTAACAATTGCATTGAGCTCAAAGTTAAAGTTTAATGTTTTTACTTTTCATCAATGACTACTGGTGCTAGGGCTTTCAAACTTGGATCGTAGTTGCAGCTTCTGCTATCCTTTGTATTGAAATTGTTGAGTGTGATCTATTTTTGGGTGTTAAAATCAAGAATTTTTGTAATTTTTAGTGGATTTTGCACATTGGACATAATCTTCTTCATTTTTAGCTCGACTTTTGAAAAAACGAGAGCTATTGTCATGACCCTGGCGTCGCCGTCGTTAGTGGCGTGGTCGTCCGGTTAACCCTTTCCCTCATACGACAATTCTGCAGCAGACGACTTTGAACATATTTTGTCAAAACATAGAAAATCTCCATATTTGAATAGATAACCTATGACAAAAAGTGGAAAACATTGTGGCAAAAGGAGAAATTGCATGTCTTGTGCAATTTCTTCTTTTGTCACTATGTTTTCAAAAAGCTGACTTCTGCAGAGGCATCAGAAAGCGTCTATATGAGGGAAAGGGTTAAGGTTTTATGTTCAGCTCAGCTTTTTTTCTGTTTTCTATCAGTCGAGCGTCTGTGCCGTACGCGGTGTTCTTGTTTGTTAGAACGAGTTTAAATTATTTCTCTCATTTTGACCTAGCTCTACCAATATCACATTTAGATATTTTTTTCATTGCCCTTATGATTTAAAATCATTACTACACAGTCATAATTAAAGGTTACAATACACCATATACATTCCTTCTTTATTTCCATGTGAATCGACCAGTTTCAGTCCTCCATTCTCACAGTTTCTAAGCGTTTCTCATGTAGAACACCTATATCATTGCATTATGCAAGGAAGAACTCACCAGGCAAAAAGCAGGCGAATAATGGTTACTGTTATTTTGGACCAAATCGGTCCCGGACAAAACTGGTGTTTAGCATTCAGACTACTTTCACTTTCAAACAAGGTCAAAATACTAAAAGTGATCAAATCAATCATTTCAAGTGCATCCTATACACATTCACAATGCATTTTAACTCAATTTCATATATTCAATGCATTCTGGTGATGGTATACACTCATTTCTATGCAAACAAAGGTTTTTTTAGAGGCTATTTGGGTGTAGCTAGCAGATCAGTATGTCAGCGGATGTATTTGGCGTAATTTGACCTAAAATAGTGCGTAGATCAGCAAGTCAGCGAATGTATTTGGCGTAATTTGACCTAAAATGGTGCCATACTATGAATGTGTATCAATGTGTATTCACCTAAATCAATTATCAAAATATATTTTACTGTGATTGTATAATATACAATACATCTCTGCTGTATCCAATTATTTATCCTTCCCAACAGGTACCTGTAATCACCCAAATCAATTATTAACCCTTTCCCTTGTACGACAATTCTGCAGCAGACGACTTTGAACATATTTTGTCAAAAAAAAGAAAATCTCTATAATTGAATGGATAACCTATTGCTAAAAGTGGAAAACATTGTGGCAAAAGGAGAAATTGCTTGTTTTGAGCAATTTCTTCTTTTGTCACTATGTTTTCAAAAAGCCGCCTGCTTCAGAGGCATCATAAAGCGTCTATATGAGGGAAAGGGTTAATTATCTAATGATATTTTTCTCATGTATAATATACAATTGGATTCTGCTGTATTTAAATGAAATATGTCCTCTCCCACATGCGAACCATTTTGATGTTGCAGCAGAGGACATTTATTTTGTTGAAAACATTGAGTTAATGAAACATATTTATATAAATATCTTAACATCAGATACCGGTAATGAAACATGTTTATATAAATATCTTTGCATCAGATACCGGTAATGAAACATGTTTATATAAATATCTTAACACCAGATACCGGTAAAGAAAAATGGTTATATAAATATCTTAACATCAGATACAGGTAAAGAAAAATGGTTATATAAATATCTTAACATCAGATACAGGTAATGAAACATGTTTATATTTATATATCTTAACCCTTTACCACATACAGCAAATATGCATCAGACGACTTTGAAAATGTCTACTCAAAAGTATGGAAAATCTCTATAATTGTAGGTATTATAACTACTGAAAAAAGTTGAAACATTGTGACAACAGGAGAAATTGCTCATTTTGAGCAATTTCTCCTTTAGGCACTATGTTTTCAAAAGTCGTCTGCTGCAGATGCGTCAAAATGCGTCTATAGGTAGGAAAGGGTTAACATTAGATACCGGTAATGAAACCTGCTTATACAAATATCTTAACACCAGATATTGGTAATGAAACATGTTTATATAAGTATAATTATCTTAACATCAGATATTGGTAATGAAACATGTTTATATAAATATCTTGACATCAGATATTGGTAATGAAACATGCTTATACTAATATCTTAACATCAGATATTGGTAATGAAATTTAACATGTTTATACAAATATCTTAACATCAAATACTTTTTATGAAGCATGCTTTTATAAATACCGTTATTTCTGAAATAAAAATATAACTGCAGAATGAACTGTTTGTGAGTTGCGATAATATTTAACCATTTTATAACTCTGTGTAGATCCTAGCACTTCCACAACTAACAAGAAATCTAAAACTAGTAGAAGAGAATCTGGTGTAGTTAGTCTGATAGAATCATCCCCTCAGCAGAGAGAAAATGGACTGAAATGCGTCAAAGGTAATCAGAGTTCTAGATAAAGGGCATATTTTACTTCTAAAATCCTGATGGGAACTTTCCACTGTGTGTTGTGGGTACTGAAGGCTAATTGTTAAATAAAAGAGATATTTTGGAGTGAAGACCAGTTAACAATTAGCCTTCTTCTTTGCAGCAGACGACTTATCTTTGTAAATAAATGGTTAAATATTGAATAAAGTTGAAAACGTTGTGACACAAGGAGAAGTTGCTCATCATGAGCAATGTTTAGATCACCTTTGCCAAAGGCTAAAGGTGATCTGTTCTGATTACTCTTTGTCCGTCTTTGTCTTACGCTCTTCGTCATACATAATAATCTTTTAGCTTTAAACAACATATCCTAAACCGCTGGACCAATTTCAATCAAACATCACAGGAATTTGCCTTTGGTGGTCCTTTTCCAAGATAGTTGAACATTTTTAATTATACAGAGAACTTTGGTTGCTGTGGCATCAGATAGGGGGGAAAATGCCCAATCTTTAAAATACTTTTCCTCTGAGCTTGTTTGATTCCAATAACATTTTGTAGAAAAGTTCCTTGGGTAAGTCTCAAAAAAAAAAATCAAGCCATATTGATTTGTTGCTAAAACATAATTGCAAGGGGGAATCAGAAAAGGGGCAAAATGATAACATTTTAAATTTCCATTCTTATGAAAGTTCTTGGCTGATTTCAAAATAATTATGTGGAAATTTTCATTTAGTGACCAACCCTCTACAAAACTTGTTTAAGCCATAATGATTTGTTTAAAAACATAACAGTTTTAAGTTCTTGTTTGATTTCAACATTATTCAGCAGAAATGTTCCTTTAATGTCACTTTACATAATTTGATCAAGCCATATTGATTGGTAGAAACATATAGCCTGCAGATTAAAGAAGATATCATTGAAACTTCACAGGAATGTTCTTTTGGTGGTCTTCATTCAAACGTTTTACTTAGATTAAGTGCTTTATTACATATGTCCTTTACTGTTAAGCTGTTTCATTTAAGGTGTCCACTCCTTGCAGTTTCATTCCCACTCTTGATCACATTTTCCCCGATATTAGCAGTTGCAAATTTGCTACTTTACAGGTGATCGATTTAGGGCCATCTTAGCCCTCTTTTGTCTTTTGTCACAATGTTTTCAAAAGTGTCTGCTGCAGAGGCAACAGAAAGTGCCTGTATGTGGGAAAGGGTTAATTCATCAGGAGAGTTAATATTATAACAACCCATCATCTTAATGGCTGTGCTATTGTCCATGGCAGCAATAAGAAACATGTGTGAGTTTTGCATTCCAATGTCTAAAGCCTCCAGAAAGCAAGCTTTTGTTTATTTTTCTGTTAATTTATTTAATATGCCCCACTGCACTAAAATAGGAGGAACTTTTGCTGTCATATAAATATGCATAAAAATCTGTTTCCCTTGTATAAACATTTAACAAATTATTAACATGTTGAGCAACACTACAAGAAAGAAAGCAGACATTGTCTTGAAAACACTTTTCCGATAATATTCAAACAGTGTCAATCCAGATCAGCTGTCTTGTTTTAAACACAGTCATCATCTGATCTGAGTTTAGATTGCTTGAAGAAATAATCATGTATTGATTCTGATGATTGTTATTCAGTATAGTCCATTATCCCTTTCCGTGATACTTATACAGTCCACAATTGACGGTGGTATAGTGGTTAGAACAGAAGCCTCAAGAGCAGGTCATATCAGAGTTCCAACCTCAGTCCAGTCATACAGAGACTTTAAAAATGGTAGTAGTGACTTCCCTCCTTGGCACTCAGGTTGTGGTGATTATAAGTATTGTGACTGATGCTAGCTCTGGTGTCGGGATAAGCTTACCAGTAGTAATGGTAATTTAGCCAGGAAACAATATGATATTACTGAAATACATACAGTACTATAGGAAGCGTAAAACATCATTCCTACAAACAAAACTTTATACTGTGTCAAACCAAAAGGAAACAATAAAACCAAGCCTTATGCTACTCAATTTAATTATACCTTGAGTTTGATTGGCTCTCTGGTTTGGCATCATTTATAGTAGAATTTGCATAAATCTTGTAAGCTTGTCACTATGTTTTCAAAAAGCTGTCTGCTGCAGAGGCGTCAGAAAGCATCTATTTGAGGGAAAGGGTTAAAGGATAGTTTACTCCCACTTATCTGGAGCTCTCCACATGAGTTCTCATCATGTGCAATTTGATGACTCATTGCAAAACAATACTAACGATAATGCATGACGCCCATTCTATATATTTACAGTGTGTGTGGAGGAAGACAGTCCAGAAAAACATGCATATATCCCGTATCTGTATGCAAGAAACTGTATCGCTAAAATCATGGAAGACATGGGTGCCATGAAGCAAAACCATGTGATCATTGTGGAAGAAATACAGCACCATTATGGGACTATTGAGTCTGAAACCCAGGTTTGTAGTTTTCCCATCAATAAAGCTCACAAGCAGTTTGTATATATATATTTATCACATGACAATGCTTGTATCCGATGTAATATACCCATTACATATTTCTTTATTTACAACATATGTTATATTACAAGACCGAATACTAGGAAAATGACGTCACTTCAGCGGTTTGACATCATACGTTAGTCACTTTGGCGGCCATACCCGTAAATTTCATCTAGGCTCGCTTAATAAAAAAAATCTTGAACCCATTTAATAAAACTTTATATGAAATGACAACTCATGTCCGATCCTATATATATAGATACGCTGTTGACACTTATATTAAGCTTTGGCCTAGCCCTGATTCAAACATCTTTTAGGAAACTCTATAAGCAATGACCTTTGACAACCATGTGGGAAACTGATAAATTTCTTCTTTTCCCAATATGATTTTAACTCTATATCAATATTATCCTGACAATTTTGAAAATGTTTATTTTTTTTCCTATGTTGAAAGCAGACTGTTAGAATATCATAACAAGGATGGTTTACAGCAACACAGTTTAACTAAACACTTGATAAGCTATATTCATGCTTTAGTGTTATAAAAATACATAAGAAATTGAAGTAATCTATGCTTTTATTAGGGTTGAAAATATATGATATATTCAATGATTTTAGCTCCACTGGGTGAAAGCCAGTCAAACTTATGTCATGGTTCATAGGAAGTATCCTCTTCTGAATACCTTCATTTGTGTTATCTATATGTAAAAAAAATCTGATTTCCATTGCAACAGAAAAAATAAACTTTAAAAATATTATCCTCCCAAACTGACCTAATTTCAAATCTATCGGATTTCTTCAAGATATGTTAATAAGTCAGAAAACATGGCTGCCATGGGGTGGGGCTGTCTCTATATATGGCTGTAGTTAAAACTTTAAAAATCTTCTTCTACGAAGGTATAAAGCTGATTTTCAATAAATATGTAGAAATGTCCCTTGGGTGAGCCTTTATGAAAATCCTTCAAGCTAAAAAACATGGCTGCCAGGGGGCAGTGCTGCTTTGCATTATATTGGCTTTAATGAAAACTCTTCTCCTCCCAAATTGTTTGGCGAAATTTCAAATAATTATGTATACATGTTCCTTCAGTGACTCTCAATCAGATCTATCAATTGATTGATTAATTGGTCTAAAAACATGGACACCACAGGGCAGGCTGTTTTGTCTTATATGCCTATAGTGATTTAATTCTTTCGTAATGGCAGTGGAGCGATACTGGCCCTCTTCGTTCTCTTGTTTTACATTGATTTCAAATACCTTATAATGAGTACTTTCTCCATGTGCCACTATGATTTCAACTCGATTTCAATTCTATTCAATATCTATACTTTCCTTTATAGAGAATTTCCATACTTTTGTCTAGATTTTATTTAATTTGTCTGCTGCAGATTAGTTGTACAGTTAAGAACATCTTGAAATTGACAAATTTACCGTTCACGCTCCGCTCCGTTCCGTTCCGTTCCGCTCCGCTCACGTTCCAATCCGCTCTCAAAGCGTTCACTCATTCATAACATTGTGATTGCTTTTTTCCGTTCCGTTCAGATTGAGCGCTTTTTTACGCTCACTCGGAACGCTTTTTTTCGATCAAAATCCGTTCAACGATTTGATTGGCTTAAATTAATTTCGTTTCGTTTATTTTTTTTTTTTACTTAACCCTAAATATCAACAACAAATCGTATTACGAAAACGATCATATTAATAATATTTGTTACATTCTAATTCAATCGGATACTTGAGTGTCTTATTAAACAAAAGTTTAGTATACAAATATGACTATTAACCCTTCACCGGATATAAACGCTTTCATCCAGATCTCAATATAAACGATTTTCGAAAACCCTAATCGATTTCAATATAAACGGTTTTCGACGCCTTTGGAGTTTGAATGCTTCAAAAGTATATTTATCGTGTGAATAGGTCCTCCAAAAGTGTATCACCATACAATTTGTTTATTTACAAAGGGATCTCATACTTTAAATCATAGTGTTACTATATAAAGTTTGTAAGTAAAAAGCGTCCAAACATGTATAGTGTTTAACAATTCAGTACCCAGGTTGAATGAAATGCGTCGGGAAATGATAAGCTTGAAAATACCTTGTTCCTATGAAAAATATCCATATCATAATATCCGTTTCCATTTGTAATTGTAAATTTTAATTATTTCACAAGGGTTTCTAAAATTACCATTATGCACCATATACAGATTGAGTCGCGACACATAAAAATAGGCAATCAGTTTTGTTCCAAATCTTATAACAGCTGGTATCAATTGATATAATTGTAATGCCGGCGTTTTATCATAACTGTTCTCCAAAGACTTCGATAATTGTTATGTGACGATTTACGAACAGTGATGATCCTAATCAGTCTGAACAGAAGAGCATATTGATCTGAATATTCCCAACTATCGGAAGGCGGGTTTTCATTTGACACGGTATTATTATGTGTAAACCACGTGCAACCCAGATCAAATGGAAAATTACTGACGCATGCAGTAAACATGACCTTGACAACACTGCTTCATTTCTCCCTTTCTTCATATTAAAAAATCTGGAGCAGACGACATTTAAAACCAGAAAAAAATGCTCACAATGTTATGATCCCATGCAAACACAATGAAGCAACCCTGTATAAATCTATTCTTCTGCTGTAGAAATTGTCTATACGTGAGAAAGGGTTAAATAGTTTGAATTTTTTGTCAAGATGTTTTTAATTTCGTCGGCATAATTGTTGAAAGAGGAAAGGGTTTACTCACACGTGCAAAGTCGGTTCTTTGTTTGACCGATCACATTTCCGGTGTATACCAGTTTTGACAATCAAGTAAGCTACTGGGAAATACCTCTTTCACAGATGTAGATTCATATTGACGCAACTAAAGCTGACGAGTAAACATTGCAGCAAAAGGAGAAAGCCTAAATGCATTAAATTTAATAGATAACTTTTGCCACAATGATTTGAATTAATTCAATAATTATACTTTCCCTTTTTATAGATTTTCTTTATTTTTGTCTCGACATTTTCACAATCGTTTGCTTAGATTTGTTGTAATGGGGAAAGGGATGAACAGCTGACATAAGTGGTTATTGTTTTCATCTACACAATACCGGCGGGTCTTTGATTGATTGATCTAGTAAATCAGAAGGGCAATACAATGGGTCATTTACGGGTGCAGTTATGACACTTCCGCAAAACTGAAGCTGTATTTTTTTTGTTGGCTTTACCCCGTCATTCAATCAGATATTTCTGATCTGGAAGTTGTTTCCGATGATTGTTCTTCTTCCGACAACAATCTTTTCTCTATAGGAGCTTGGAATAATGAGTTTCAACAACCAAGGGTAAGTAAACAAAGAACTAAATCGTCCTTGAGAATACGGGAAAATACGCAAACATGTGTTTACATTCGACTTTTTTTGGGTTAACAATTTTCTATTGCCGATCTATTTCTTCAAAAAGGAAATAGTTAGAAATGAAAACGTAAGGACATTAGACATTCAAAATATTTATATGGGATGGTTTTTACATTTATTCTCGTGAAATCGACTTTGAATCATGACAGGAAGATGGGTCATTTCTCCATTAAGTTTTACTAATTTTACTCCTGCATGTCACAGAGTTGACTTTTGAAAACTTCGTATAAATTAAGACATATTTCCCTTACGGAGTATCTGGTTTTAAAAAATTAAACTTGAAATTGCTGTTGTTATATTCTGGAGTAATTTCACTTGTTTCTTTTTTCCGCAATAACAATATTTGAAAAGGTAGACATGAGCAAAATACATTCATCATTTTCAAGAAAAAATAAAAAATAAAATTGCCCTGCTTTCGTCTCCTGTTTTGCTTCAGTTCTTTTCATGCTGAAATAGTGTATTTTACACCAATGTAAAGGTAATTTAATTTCCCACAATGTTTATACGGACATATAAAAGGTAGTTACAATATGTTATACAGATAGTAGGGTTTAATTAGGACAGGTGTCAAATTCTTATGATTTTCCCAATACCCTGTATGGAGATAGTGTACAGGCTTTTATCAGTAGTTTATTGACTATTGGTTTATCGGATAAATGCCTATATATGGAGATAAAATAGGTAAATGGGCAGTTGGGCTATCCAGTAAAGGGTTAATAAAATAATTTCGTAAAATAATTATCGGATAGTTGTTGCAACCGTTCAATGAGCGAATGATTGGATTTTTGCAATCATTATGATTGTTTCGTTCAGAGCGCAAAATTCCGTTCCACTCATAAAGCGTTCCAACTTCGTTCCAATCACGCTCACGATCCAATCACGTTCCGCTCAGATTGTCAATTTCATGATGTTCTTAACTGTATGTGGACAATTGTTGATACTCACATACCATGTTTTACCATCATTTAGTTAACAGATTCTTCAACTACATTGGATGCCTCTTCAGTAGACAACTTTTGGAAATATTATGAAGACAGGAGAAATTGCTCAAAATAAGCAACTTTTCCTATTCAACTATGATTTCAATTAAAATTTTGTTATCAGTATTTCAAGTTCGATTTTTAGAGATGTTCTAATTTTGTCCAAATAAATTTTCTAAGCAGACGACTTAGATCTCATATCAGGTAAACTAATAAATTTGTTTATTTCTCAATACAGGAACAATTCAATATGTTTGTGTTATGCATGAAGGAGGATTATGCCAAGAAGCGTAACTCTTTCAGACAAGTCATCGACGTTCACAGGGAAGAAAATGAAAAGAAAGAAAATTACTGGAATGAGATGTTAACGGTAATCTTCGACAATTTCTCTCTTATTACCAAAACCAATACCTTTGAAGAGATGATTCTTTGTAGTACCCTCAACTTAGAATTTAATTCTCAAATAAGGGTATAATTATTTTAAAAAATGTTGAAAACATTGTGGCAAAAGGAGAAATTGCTCATTTTGAGCAAAAGTAGTTTGTTGCAGATAAATAAAAATGCATAGATCTACAAGAGGGAAAAGGTTTATCTAGAGTCTCTATGTGTCATCCCATGAATGTGGATTGAGACATAACAGTCACTTATCTGGCGACTACATACAGCCACTGACGCATTTTCAACTTAACAACCCTTGCTCAAATTTGTCTGAAACTTTGTCAGATGTATTGTTGGTTCATTGGACAGAACTAAACTAACTTAAACTTGGTTAATACTGGCTCTAAAGGCAACATTTTTCATCCTATTTTCTTTGTCAAAATTTGGTTAATATTGAATCTGGGTCAAAACTAGGTAATTTGGTCAAATTTTGGAATAACCTTGGAAAACACACAATTAATCAAAACCTCTGTCTCAATCAAATCGTCGAGTGAGAAACTAGGTCATATGTGTGGTCAAAACACAATCTCTATAACACTTCATCAGAACTTTTATCTCCATCAAATCTCAGTTAAATTCAAAGCTGGGGTTAAAAACCAGGTCCTAGGTCAAAATTGTATGAAATATCATAGTCTGAACTAACTTAAAACAGTGACTTTTAGATCCAGAACAATTATGCATTTTTATAACACTGCAGTTGACATACATGTTGAACTATCAAGTGTACTGAAGCGACGGCTAATCTGCAATAGTTACACTTCTACTAAGTATATGTTCGAGTTAATATTGCCATGTAAAGGTATTTTGTCCTACCAGCTATACAAATTAGGCAGTAAAAATCGAGAAATATGGATTTAAAGTCAAAGACTTAATATTCTCTATTTCCTCCTAGACCAATTTCAACCAAGCTTTAAAGGAATGATCCATTGGTAGTCCTCTTTAAAAATAATAAAATGTTCAATAATTGATTAATATTGAAATAAAAATTGATGTTACATGATTGTGTTTGTTATCATAGAGCCTTGCTGAGAGAAACAACAGGCTACTGAAGGAGAAGAAAATATTATTGATGACTAATAAGACGGAAATTGAAAGGCTTGAAAACGACCGGGTAAGTCTATGTGTCTTTGAGTCTATGTTCTAGACTTTCCACATCTTCTTCTTGGACAAATTCAACATCTCAGGTGATGTGGTTTGGTAGGACTAACTATTTTCCACAAATGACAAATCTACATTAGACAAGTTAGAAAAGATCTAGCAAAATATATCCAAAATCCATATTAATGAAAAATTGTGGCTAAAGGATAAAATGCTTATATGCACAATTTCTCCTTTTGCCACAATTTTTTCGAATCATTTTCCATATTTTTTCTGAGATCTTTTCAAAGTCATCTGCTGCTTATTTGTGTATGAGAGAAAGGGTTAATAAAGATAGTATCACTGTTGTTGTTTATTCTGCAAATTGGAACTGTAAATAGCTATCAACACTTCATGATCTCTTTTCTGTTGTTTCTCTGTCTGTCTTTTACATTTATGCAGTTTACACATGTTTGTTCCTTCAAACACTCTTGTCGGTCAAGTCACAATAGTTTAGTCAGAATTAAATAGCGCTATCTATCCAGAGGTTTTGAGTTCAAACCCAGGCCTGCCATTGAAACTTTCGAATAATTGTTAAAACACTTTATGACTCGAGTCATTGGTCTTTCACCAATTGGCTTAATTAGTCGATTTGATAAGAAAGTCAGTTGGCTTGGAAAAATGATGTCTGTAGTAATACTGTGAGAAAGTCAGTTACATTGGAAGAATGGTGTCTGTAGTATTAATGTGAGAAAGACAGTTACTGAAAAAATGGTTTGTGTAGTGTTAGTGTGAGAAAATCAGTTGCCTTAGAAGAATGTTGTGTGTAGTATAATTGTGAGAAAGTCAGTTACATTGAAAGAATGTTGTATGTAGTAGTAGTAGTATTAGTATGAGAAAGTCAGTTGCCTTAGAAGAATGTTGTGTGTAGTATAATTGTTAGAAAGCCAGTTTTCTTTGATGAATGTTGAGTGTAGTATTAATATTAGAAAGCCAGTTTTCTTGGATGAATGTTGAGTGTAGTATAATTTTGAGAAAGCCAGTTTCCTTGGATGAATGTTGAGTGTAGTATTAGTGTGAGAAAGCCAGTTGCCTTGGATGAATGTTGAGTGTAGTATTAGTGTGAGAAAGCCAGTTGCCTTGGATGAATGTTGAGTGTAGTATTAGTGTGAGAAAGCCAGTTGCCTTGGATGGATGTTGAGTGGAGTATAAGTGTGAGAAAGCCAGTTGCCTTGGATGAATGTTAAGTGTAGTATAAGTGTGAGAAAATCAGTTATCTCGGATGAAAGCCATGGAACACATGGTTAGGTTATAATGCCTCCATGAGAAAACTAAAAAAAATGTGAAAATAATGTTGAACTTCAATCAATCCATTAAACTACTTGATTTTACCACAGGATGTGTATGCCAAACAGATGAATGACAAGATTGATAAGATGGTGGTAGCTCCTGGTACGTCATTTACTTAAACACTTCTCCATGTCAACAAATCTGCAGCATTTAGTAAAAAATATGGAAACTATAAATGCAAGAACAATTATTGAATAAAGTTGAAAACATTGTGGCAAAAGGAGAAATTGCTCATTATGAGCAACAATGTTTCCAAACGTCATCTTCTGCAGAGGTGTCAGAAAGCTTCAGTACTTGGTAAAGTACATGTATGTAATATGTATAAATAACTGAACAATTATTTTACCACAGAAATGAAAACATTGTAGGTTAAACAAAAAGAGATTACTTGATTGGAGCAATTTGTCCTTTTGTTGCAATGCTTTCAAAAGTGATCTACTGTAGATGTGTCTAAAATCAAAAGGTTTTCTATGATGTAAAAGGTTACCCATTTTACAAAGTTCAAGGTTTTCTATGATGGAAAGGGTTACCCATTTTACAAAGTTCAAGGTTTTCTATGATGGAAAGGGTTACCCATTTTACAAAGTTCAAGGTTTTCTATGATGGAAAGGGTTACCCATTTTACAAAGTTCAAGGTTTTCTATGATGGAAAGGGTTACCCATTTTACAAAGTTCAAGGTTTTCTATGATGGAAAGGGTTACCCATTGAACAAAATTCAAGGTTTTCTATGACGGAAAGGGTTACCCATTAAACAAAGTTCAAGGTTTTCTATGACGGAAAGGGTTACCCATTAAACAAAGTTCAAGGTTTTCTATGATGGAAAGGGTTACCCATTAAACAAAGTTCAATGCTCACACCCTTACTCTGCATGTTGGAAACCATTAAAATACAAAACAAAGTATCCCAAAACCATGAACAGAATTAATATTCCTGATCTTTTATTATCCTTATACATAACATACAATGTGTACAATGTTGATACAGAATTAAATTAAAAGTCTAAGAAAAGGAAAAATTAGTCATCTTGAGCAATTTCTCCTTTTTCCACCATTATTTAAAAAATGGCACCTGCTTGAAAGTCATCTGGCGTTGACAATATCAGGGACATGGTTAAGATATCTGAATACCTAACATTTTCCCACATACAACAAATCTGCAGTAGACAACTTTAAAACATGTAGTAAAAGTTAGTCCCAATAAATGAAATTATTCAATATTAAATAGAATTGGAAACATTTTGACCAAAGGGGTAAAAGGCTCATAATGAGAAATTAACATACTTATCTAACTTTTTTTTTTCAGTTCCAAATTCATGGGAAGAGGAGAAGAAGGTATTTTAACATATTATCTTATTTCAGATTGAAACATTAGGTCTCATTTAATATCAATATTTCAATCAAGGAGCAGTTGAAAAGTGATAACATCATGAGTATTCACATATTATCTGTTTAACCCTTTCCCTCATACGACAATTCTGCAGCAGACGACTTTGAATATGTTTTGTCAAATAATGGAAAATCTCTATAATTGAATGGATAACCTATGACTAAAAGTGGAAAACATTGTGACAAAAGGAGAAATTGCACGTTTTGTGCAATTTCTTCTTTTGTTACTATGTTTTCAAAAAACCTTCTGCTGCAGAGGCGTGAGGGAAAGGGTTAATACCTTTTATTTAGCAAACTATGTTTCAACAATGCTATAAATTCATTTTCTTCATTTTCTGGCGTTTTGAAATATTTTCTACTGTGTCTAAAATACCTGTTCCAGCTGATAGAGCATCTCGAAAGCTTGACCCATGATGTTGATACAGTGGTGAAAATATTGTTGGATAAAACCCCTCATATTGAGCTTTTTCACCGTTATCTACAATTCTTTTAAACGCTGACAGTCTTAAGATGTCCGTATTACACATACAACGAGTCTGCAGCAGACCACTTTGAAAACATTGAGGCAAAAATATGGAATTTCTCTATAAATGGAGATAGAAGTATTGAAAGGAATTGAACATATGGTTACAAAGGTATCGGAAAGCATCTGTATAATTATGGGAAAGGGTTAAAAAGTCTGAATGGAAAAAGGGCTTTATTAACCCCCTTGCCCACATACAACAAATCTGAATTGAGAATTAGATTAATTAGTTAATAGAGTTGAAAACATTGTGGCAAAAGGAGATATTCCCACAATATTTTCAAAAGTCATCTGCTGTAGAGATGTAAGAAAGCATCTGTAAGTGGGAAAGGGTGTTTTTATTGTATGAACTCTTTCCCCTGCGCTGTCCTGCAGGTACTGATGGATCAGTTGGAGAATGAGAAAGCTACTGTTGCCAGCTTACAACAACAACAACTCAATGGATCTGGATCTGGGGCTGTCATGTCAATGAATCCTACAACGCCCAAAACAGAGACGGCTATGACAGAGAGTGTTGCCATGGCAGCAGCAGGTACTGGAACAGGTAACAAATTGTTTCATATTTCAGACCTTTTCTGACATACAACAATTCTGCAGCAGACAACCTCGAAAATATCTAAGAAAATTTCTTAAAATGATAGTATAATTATTGAATAGAGTTTGAAACATTGTGATAAAATGAGAAATTGCGTCTGAAGAGCTCATGCAGGGCATGGTTTTAATATTAAGTTGAGTCGCGTGAATTCAAAGAGATCACCTTAACCAATTCCCACAATAAATCTGCAGCAGGACTTAAGTCCAAAATATTGAAAATCTCTATAAAGGATATAATGATTAGAGTTGAAATCATTGTGGCAAATGGAGAAATTGCTCATCATGAACAATTTCTCCTTTTGCCACAATGATTCCAAAAGTTGTCTGCTGCAGAGGTCTCAGAAAGCGTCTGTATGTGGGAAAGGTTAACCCAAGCCTCCCTTTGATGGGTGCAGCACAACTTTATACTAAATCCTTCTTGCATTGGTTAAAATATATGATAACTTGTAATAATCCTTTTAACCCCTTCCCTCATACAAGAATTCTGCAGCAGACAACTTTGAAAACATCTAGGCAAAAGCATGGATAATCCCTATTACTGAATGTTTGATAACTAAATAAGAGTTGAAAACATTGTTGCAAACGGAGATATTACATATTTTGAGCAAATTCTCCTTTTGCAATAATGTTTTTTAAAAAATAATGTACCTACCTTACAGTGTTGAACCAAAATGTTATGCTAGATGACAATGACCCCTGTCTAGCAATTAAGGATCTTGTTGTGACTGCATACACTGAAGACTTAGATGCAAGCAAGCATGTGCATCTTCACTATCCAACTACATGTACTATAGCCCTTTCCCTCATATAGACGCTTTCTGACGCCTCTGCAGCAGATGCCTTTTTGAAAACATAGTGACAAAAGAAGAAATTGCTCAGACCGAGCAATTTCTCCTTTTGACACAATGTTTTCCACTTTTAGTCATAGGTTATTCATTCAATTATAGAGATTTTTTATTTTCTGACAAAATATGTTCAAAGTCGTCTGCTGCAGAATTGTAGTATTCATGAGGGAAAGGGATAGTCTAAGATGTAACTTTTGACAAATAACCAGAACCCATATAATTATATAACTTTAAAAATGATGTGGAAACTGAAAGTGAATAAGATTCATAATTACCAGGTACAGGCGTCATTGTTGGAGGTGCTGCTGTGACTGCTCATAACACAAAGATGGAAAAAGATCTGGTGGAAGAGAATGGGAAAATGAATGAAGAGAGAACTCAATTTAATGAAGAGAGGGAGAAGTTTGTTGATGAGAGGAAACAATGGATGGATGAAATTAACAAACTGCAGTCCGATATAGCCAAGAAAGATGTGGTATGTGATAGTTTTACCATTTAATTCATATGTTACTTTAACCCTTTCCCTCATATAGATGCTTTCTGACGCCTCTGCAGCAGACGGCTTTTTGGAAACATAGTGACAAAAGAAGAAATTGCTCAAAAGAAGCAATTCTCCTTTTGTCACAATGTTTTCAACTTATCCATTCAATTTTTTGACAAAATATGTTTGAAGTCGTCAGCTGCAGAATTGTTGTATGAGGGAAAGGGGTAACTTTTTCACACATGCAGAAACAGTTTAACAAATCTCGAGCAGACAACATAATGAGCAATTTGTCATTTTGTCACAATACTTTTCAACTAATTAGACTAAATTATAGACATTTTCATTTTTGTGTCCAGAGATATCAAAGTTGTCTACCGACAATTTGTTAAATATTGGGAAACTTAAACCCTTTCCCACATACAACAAATCTGCAGTAGACGACTTTGAAAACATCTTGGCAAAATCATAAATACTCTCCATAAATGAGAGTTTAATTATTAAAAAGAGTTTTGAGACATTGTGGCAAAAGGAGAAATTGCTCATTATTAGCAATAAATATCCCAACCAACCTGAGTACCAATACTGCCATTTGATTAATTCTTTGAAATAAAAAATACAGTTACTTTTCATACAACATAAACAATATTATGGGAAAGTTTTCTTTGTAAACTAAATTGTATTTAAAATAAAACTTATTTTGTATGTAATTGTTTGTAGATACATGTATACTGTTTAAAACATTGTACAACTCCATTCAAACAAACACATGTGTATGCTTCCCAACGATGTTGGGGAAGCATATAGTAACACAATTTTCTGTTTTAAGTGTGTAATCCACCTGTGTATATGTCTGTGTGTGCTTGAATCTATCCCGTTTTCATGTTCAGGCTTCTTCTCTACACATGCTGACTGTGATTCAGTGTAATTCTATTGAACTACAAAGTGGACCCCACAGTGACAGGAAGTGATGAGCATATTACCAGCCTCTTTACATTCAACTTTTTTTAACAAAGTTTTGACTTTTTCTCAATCAAAAAAGATTGCAGTAAAATACTTTGTAAATATCTAGGCAAACATTTGAAAAGTATCTGTAAATGCAAGTATAGATATAACTTTTGAAAAGAGTTGAAAATATCATGGGAAAATGAGAAATAGGTCATCATGAGCTTTTTCTCCTTTTGGCCCAATGTTGTCTTCTGCACAAGCCTTTCACAAATCCATGTTAGAAGCATCTTTTGGTTTATTGATTTTCTTGTGTGTTTTTTCATAATCAGGTCTTCGATTCTATATATAAATCAAGAGAAGGCGCAAATACAGAAGATCTAGCCAAGGTTTATAAAATGATATGACTTAACTATTTTGTGCATGCAAGGAATAGTTTTTGTTAATAATTTCTGAATTGATGTGATTATGTGCTAATGTATGAATGATTTTATCAAAACTACCCCACCCCCTAGGGGCCTCATTTCTTTAACAACATTCTTTTTTTTAGTATATGGTTATCATATGAGCATTGTTACCCCCCTCCCTCCCCAATAAATTTTTATTCTATATTAATGTACTTATATTTACTCATGTGGGGTATAAATGGCCCATCATGGCCCTCTTGTTTCACAATGTTTTCAAAAGATGTCTGCTGAAAAGGCATCAGGATGTCATTTGAATCAGAAAAAAGGTATAGCTCAAATTATTTGTGTTTCTGTGATGTGTTTGTTTGTTTTTAGCTCACATGAGCAAGATGCTCAAACTGAGCTATTGTGACCAGTCTTTGTCTGTCGTCCATCAACATGTTGCTTCAAACAACATCTCCTCCTAACTCGCTTGGCCAATTTGATAAAAACCTTTCAAGGATGTTCCTTGGGTAAACCTTTTCAAAGTTGTCCAAAGAATTGAATTCCATGCAGAACATTCCATTGCAACGGAATGGAAAAACTTTAAAAAAAATCTTCTTGTCCAAATACTGATTCAAAAAGTTGTTCCTTTTGGAACCATCTATCAAGATTATTCAAATTATTTTGATCTGTTGAAAAACATGGCCACCAGGAATGTAGCATATTTCCTTATAATGTATATGGTAAAAACTTCTTGTCCAAAACTACTGGCCTGATAACAAAATAATTGGCACAAGTGTTCCTTGGTGAACACTTTGGAATCTTCTTGTCTGAAACCAAATTGCCTAGAGTTTAGATATTTGGTGTGTAGCATTGTCTTTTGGTCCTCTGCAAAGATTGATCAAATCATTCCCCTGGGATCAAAATTAGGCCCGCCTCGGGATTCACCTATTTTACAATAGCGCTTAGATATTTGGTCTGTAGCATTTTCTTGTGATCCTCTACCAAAATTGTTTAAATTATGCCTCTCAGGGGTCAAAATCGGTCCGCCCTTAGGGTCAGATGTTTAACATAGAGATATATAGGGAAAAATTTCTTGTCTGAAACCAAATTGCAGACAGCATAGATATTTGCTATGTAGCATTGTCAAATCATTCCCTGGGTTTACATTTGGCCCCGCCCCTGGGGTCAACTGATTTACATATAGAGAGATAGGAAAACTTTGAAAAGCTTCTTACCTAATACAGTTTCCTCAAGTCATGTTCATATGACAAAAAACAGACAACATAAGTTGGGTTATTTGCCCTGTGGCTAGTGGAGCAAACTGGACCTAGGGCCATTTGTATTAGCTTACCAGATTGCAAAACGAGTTACTGTGGTTGGCATTACAAATCATATTGCATAACTCAGGTGAGCGATCCAGGGCCACCCTCGGCCCACTTGTTCTGTTTTAGCTAACTGATGTTTTGTTATCTTTGTTTTATCATTTGATTAAGACGTCATTTTGTTTTTGTGTTTTTATCTTGTTTTTGTTTTGCCTTCCATGTCAGGGAGACACATAGGGATCACTTTTCAATCACCTGTCTGTCCATCCATCTGTCTGCAACTTTCACTTATTGACAAATTGGCCAGCAACACATGTGTTTCTTGTTGAAAATTAAAATCATTTAGTACATGTATCATGAACCTGCATTTCAGGTTAAAAATATGTATTTTGTCGAGTCAAGTCAGAAGTAAAAGGGTTTAATTTTGTCTCTGAAACCCTTTCTCACATGCAGACACATTTTGTATATGCAGCAACCAAATTTTGGCTAAATGTTTTAAAATTTATTCGCTATTTAAACATTCTTTTTAAGAAATTTTACATATTTCGCCAACAAGTTTTGGTTTCTACAACTTTGGCTGATATAGTATCTTTATATATGAAACATTTCAAAAGGTTACACACTACATTTGTAAATCCCTTTCCCACATAAAACAAATCTGTATTCTTGTAAACATCAAGGCAAAAATAAAGGAAATTTCAATAATTGAAAGTAGAAGTATTGTATAAATATTGTGACAAAAGGATGAGCATTCTCCTTTTGTTTCAATTTGTATCTGTATCCAATGTTTTGACCTAACTCAGATTTATGCTTTTTCAGACAGGGAATGAGTGGAAGGTCAAACATGATGTGATCAAACTCAGACTGGAAGAAGCAGCTGTGCAGCAGGTTAACTACCAAGCGCTAGAGAACCAGTATGCTGCATTGGCCCTTATTGTCAAGAATTCAGATGCATCCACTGCTGTCAAGGTAACACTTTTTGTTCCAAGCTAGATATATCTAATATTTTAAAGACTAGTGTTCAGATCAATATGGAGTTGTTTTTCAATCAATGAAACATATTCGCCTTTCGGTACTGTAAAACACTTTGAATTTATGAGGTCGAAATTTTGCAATTTTTGTCTAAAATCAGCTACTCAAGGTCTCAATTGTGATCACATGTTGTCTGTGGTCAACAAGTGCCTTGTTAACACTCTACAGGCTGCATTTTACATCCGATCTTCAAGAAAAATGAGGACAAAAACTAGGTCACTAGGTCAAATTGAAGGAATATCTTGTTAACACACTGGAGGCCGTATTTTTTACTTGAGCATGTTGAAACTTTGTCAGAATGTTTGTCTTGATGATATGTAAGTCAAGTTTGAATATAGGTCATGTTGGGTCACTAGGGCCTAGCCCGGTAGCTCAGTCGGTAGCGACGCGGGCTGTCAATCCAGGGGTTGTGAGTTCGAATCCCGGCTCGGCCAACTTTCTTTCCGACGATTGACAAAAGTCAATGTGACATGCGTCATTCGTCTTCCACCAATGGGCTTAGTCTATGTGGAAAAGCAGCCAGTTGCTTTGGAAGATTGTTGTGTGGGAGTACTGGTGTGAGAAAACCAGGAAATACATGAGTAGGTGAACTGGCCGCCGTGATATAATTAAGAAATTGTTAAAAACGGTTGTTAAACCCCAATCAATTAATCAATGGGTCACAAAGCCAAATTGAAGTAAAACACTCTAGAGGCCGCAATTTTTTATTCAGCAGCTAGACATTTTGCCTAAAAGATATCTAGGCCAAGTTGGAATTTGGGTCATTGGATCAAAAACTAGGTCAACTCTACTATAATGTGTAACTGGTTTGTTTCAAAGTGTCGACAGTCAAGGTTGAATGCAATCTTCCCGTTACAAATCAGTTAACATACTTTTAATCATCAAATCAACTGAAGTAGAAAATCATCAAATCGACTGAAGAAGCAAATTTTCTGATATTCGAAAATTCAAGACATTATTTGCGGTCATTATGAATTTGTGAATTACATGAATAAAACATGTTTTACAGTCTATTTTGATGCATCTGCAGCAGACAACGTTTAAAAACAGTGTGGTTAAGGAGAAATTGATCATCATAAGCAATTAATCCTTTTGTCCCATTGTTTTCAACTTTATTCAATAGTTATACTTTTATATAATGAGTTTTTCTACAGTTTTACCTTGATGTTTTCAAAGTAGCCTGTTGCAGATTTGTTAGTTGCCGGTAGAAGCAGGCAACTATATTTTTATTCATTTTTCACATGAGAGGACAAGTTGTTATTAGGATAGACTAAATGTAAATGCTTCCAACATATTACAGTTGCAGTTATTTGCAGCAGACGGCTCTTTGAAAACATAGTGACAAAAGAAGAAATTACTTAAAACGAGCAATTTCTCCTTTTGCCACAATGTTTTCCACTTTGAGTCATAGATTATCCATTCAATTATAAAGGTTTTCTATTTTTTGACAAAATATGTTCAAAGTTGTGCTGCAGAATTGTTGTATGAGGGAAAGGGTTAAAGTCCTCTGCTGTGGAAGTGTCAAACTGCGTGTGCATGTGGGAAAGGGTTAAAGGGTAATGTCCAGTTGACACCTCGTTAGTTATGACTTTTGTAGGAAGAGTTACAAAAGACTGAAGAAGAAAAGAAGATGATGGAAGAAGAGAAGGTTAAAGTAGACAAGGATATACAACAATGGGAAAAGAACTTTGTGAAGAAAAATGGCAGAAAGCCGAAAGAGGATGATAAGTGAGATTTTTTTGTTATTAACCATGCAGTCCCACTATACTATTTCCATATCTGTCTGCTTTGAAAATATCTAAAGATAAGTATTATTATATCTAAGAACTTGGAAAAAGCTTTTTCTAACACAGTTGAGAACATTGTATGAAAAGAAGAAAATACCTGTTTTCAATACAGTATATATCTGTCCTTGAATCTTCCTTCAGTCTATTAATCATTTCCATATAATAACTTTATGAATCCCTGGTGAGGAGGTCGTCAGGGGAAATAGGGATATGCCTATACATATGTATGTACTTGTCTCAATAACATCTCTTTAGTGACTTCATTTTTTATCCAATTAATATGGAACTTCACACATATGTTCACAAGCATCGCTTCTTGTACAAGTTTGCATTTCACTGACCTAGGTCATAGGTAAAGGGCACAGTGACTATGTTATGTCTGTATAAAACAACACCATCGCTCCAGCACTTTTCCTATGGACAGAATATCTTTCATACTTCATACACATTTTCAGTGTAGAGAGATCTTCGACAGGTCCTCGTTGTATCGATCTAGCTCAGAGATCAAGTTCAAAGTGACTATAATATGTCTGTCATATAATATGAAATAATGTCATTAGTCTAGCACTTTCATTTGTTGATAGAATTCCTTCATACTTCATACACAGGTTAAGTTTCAAGAGAGCTTGGACAGATGTATGTTTAACTGACCTAGGTCAAATGTCAAGGTCACAGTGACAAATATAACTGTATGAAACACATCATCGCTTTAGCACTTTCATTTGAGGACTGAATTCCTTCAAACTTCAAACACAAGTTCAGTGTCCAGAAAGTTTGGACAGATTTGCGTTTCACTGACCTATGTCAAAGGTCAAGGTCACAGTGACTATAATTCATCTGTGAAAAATGACACTACAAGGGTATTTCTATCGTAGGCGATGCTCTTGTTTACCTCTGATAAATGCCTACCAAATTTCACAGATTAATAGCTGGTGAAGATAGATAGATTTTTATTGTTTTTAGAGTCTCTAAGCTCAAAGTCACTGTTACTGAAAGAAGAATTTTACTAACACATCTGAATAATGACAAACTCACATCGATTACCTGGTTAACTGGCATTGCCAAAGTTATTGTGACAAGGTTCATTCTTCATTCACAAATGGGCTTAAGAAAGTTGATGTTTGATGGTAGTCAATTGCATGGGAAGAAGAATGTTGTGTGGAGTACTGATGCTAGAAAGCCAGGAAACACATGGATAGGTGTTAGAAGATACAAGATATTTATTTCGGAATTTAGGCCACCGGCCCATTATGCAACATAATTGATAAGTATATTATACAACAAAGAGTGATGAAATACATTATAACACTGACATTTGAAGCTGAAAAATAATTAAGATATTGAAAGAGTCTCACTTCTTAGTTTGAATGCGCTCTGAATGAATTTTGCAGTATTGTATACTTCAGACTGGATATTTGTATTTAATATTGCATAAAATTTGTCAAGAGTCTTGTTGTTTATCCAGGATACGTTAAAATAAATGTCTCTTATATCGTTATATGTAGGACATTCGTAAAAGAAGTGAAACTCATCTTCAATAATGTACATATTTTTTATCAAGACATAAAGGGCAAATACGGTCATTTCTTGCAATCGATAGTTGTCTACATCTCTCTACAATAAGGTCATGGTAAGAGCATCTAAAGTTACTATATTTCCTGCGTAAGGAGAAAGATAAAAATGAATTTAAATATAGCTCTGGGTTAAATAATGATTCGAAATGTTTGTAAGGTTGTCCTTTTCCCACATTGTTTTTATCCATATGCCGTTTTTGTAAGTAGCAGTCTTGAATCCGTTGTTTAAAATGCTTAATAAAAAGAGCATCGTTACCTATGTCTTGTGAAATCCATACATACCCAATGCCATGCATAAACAGGAGATTTTTTATACAGGTTGCCCATGTATTTCTACGTTTAGCCGTTTAGGTGAACTGGCCATTATAATATCACAGAAAAACTGTTTGAAACTGTGTTAATCTTGAATGAATTAATCCAACATTGTTTTGATCCCAGGTCTGACAGTGTGAAGGAGATGTATACCAGCCAACAGGAAGTAGCCTACATGGTCACAACTCTAGAACAGAAAGAGACCACCTACAGACAGATAGAACAGGGAACCATCCCCCCACCTCCTCACCTCTCCAAGGTTCCAATTGATACAAGGGACCCAGAGGTTGTCACCACAGAGGTAATTCTGTTATCCCTTTCCCCCCCCAAAAAAAAAAATTTCCACAGACGACATTTTAAAATATTGTGTCATAAGGAGAAATTGCTCCTTTTACCAAAATGTTTAAAAGTCTATTAATTAAGAATACTTTGAAATATTATAGTGATTTTTCATATTTTTGCCTAGATGTTTTCCATTGCAGATTTGTTGTATGAGGGAAGGGGTAAAGTACTAGCATGCTTTTAAACTGTTAGTACACATTTTCTAGCCTAGTACTGGTTTGTTTACCCAGGGATCATGAATAATTAAATTTAATTGCGCGCTAAATGACCTTAGCTGTCGATGCGCCATAAAACAATATACATTCATTCATTCTATATGAGCCAAAGATTTATAAACATAAGTCTCTCTGTACCTTCTATATGAGCCAAAGATTTATAACCATTATTCTCTCTGTACCATTTATATGAGGCAAAGGTTTATAAACATAAGTCTCTCCGTACCTTCTATATGAGCCAAAGGTTTATAACCATTATTCTCTCTGTACCGTTTATATGAGGCAAGGATTTATAAACATAAGTCTCTCTGTACCTTCTATATGAGCCAAAGGTTTATAACCATTATTCTCTCTGTACCTTTTATATGAGGCAAAGTTTTATACCAAGTATTCTCTTTGTACGACTATATGAGGCAAAGGTTTATAACCATTATTCTCTCTGTACCTTCTATATGAGCCAAAGGTTTATAACCATTATTCTCTCTGTACCGTTTATATGAGGCAAGGATTTATAAACATAAGTCTCTCTGTACCTTCTATATGAGCCAAAGGTTTATAACCATTATTCTCTCTGTACCTTTTATATGAGGCAAAGTTTTATACCCAGTATTCTCTTTGTATGTCTATATGAGCCGACGTTTTATACCCAGTATTCTCTTTGTATGTCTATATGAGCCAAAGTTTTATACCCAGTATTCTCTTTGTACTGTCTTTATGAGCCAAAGTTTTATACCCAGTATTCTCTTTGTATGTCTTTATGAGCCAAAGTTTTATAACCATTATTCTCTTTGTATGTCTATATGAGCCAAAGTTTTATACCCAGTATTCTCTTTGTACTGTCTTTATGAGCCAAAGTTTTATAACCATTATTCTCTTTGTATGTCTATATGAGCCAAAGTTTTATACCCAGTATTCTCTTTGTACGTCTATATGAGCCAAAGTTTTATACCCAGTATTCTCTTTGTATGTCTATATGAGCTGAAGGTTTATACCCAGTATTCTCTTTGTATGTCTATATGAGCTGAAGGTTTATACCCAGTATTCTCTTTGTACGTCTATATGAGCCAAAGGTTTATACCCATTATTCTCTTTTTACGTCTATATGAGCCAAAGTTTTATACCCAGTATTCTCTTTGTACTGTCTTTATGAGCCAAAGGTTTATACCCATTATTCTCTTTATACGTCTATATGAGCCAAAGTTTTATACCCAGTATTCTCTTTGTACTGTCTTTATGAGCCAAAGGTTTATAACCAGTATTCTCTTTGTATGTCTATATGAGCTGAAGGTTTATACCCAGTATTCTCTTTGTACGTCTATATGAGCCAAAGGTTTATACCCATTATTCTCTTTTTACGTCTATATGAGCCAAAGTTTTATACCCATTATTCTCTTTGTACTGTCTTTATGAGCCAAAGTTTTATACCCATTATTCTCTTTATACGTCTATATGAGCCAAAGTTTTATACCCAGTATTCTCTTTGTATGTCTATATGAGCCGATGTTTTATACCCATTATTCTCTTTGTACTGTCTTTATGAGCCAAAGTTTTATACCCATTATTCTCTTTATACGTCTATATGAGCCAAAGTTTTATACCCAGTATTCTCTTTGTATGTCTATATGAGCCGATGTTTTATACCCAGTATTCTCTTTGTACTGTCTTTATGAGCCAAAGTTTTATAACCATTATTCTCTTTGTATGTCTATATGAGCCAAAGTTTTATACCCAGTATTCTCTTTGTACGTCTATATGAGCCAAAGTTTTATACCCAGTATTCTCTTTGTATGTCTATATGAGCTGAAGGTTTATACCCAGTATTCTCTTTGTATGTCTATATGAGCTGAAGGTTTATACCCAGTATTCTCTTTGTACGTCTATATGAGCCAAAGGTTTATACCCATTATTCTCTTTTTACGTCTATATGAGCCAAAGTTTTATACCCATTATTCTCTTTATACGTCTATATGAGCCAAAGTTTTATACCCAGTATTCTCTTTGTACTGTCTTTATGAGCCAAAGGTTTATACCCATTATTCTCTTTATACGTCTATATGAGCCAAAGTTTTATACCCAGTATTCTCTTTGTACTGTCTTTATGAGCCAAAGGTTTATAACCAGTATTCTCTTTGTATGTCTATATGAGCTGAAGGTTTATACCCAGTATTCTCTTTGTACGTCTATATGAGCCAAAGGTTTATACCCATTATTCTCTTTTTACGTCTATATGAGCCAAAGTTTTATACCCATTATTCTCTTTGTATGTCTATATGAGCCAAAGTTTTATACCCAGTATTCTCTTTATACGTCTATATGAGCCAAAGTTTTATACCCAGTATTCTCTTTGTACTGTCTTTATGAGCCAAAGGTTTATACCCAGTATTCTCTTTATACGTCTATATGAGCCAAAGTTTTATACCCAGTATTCTCTTTGTACGTCTATATGAGCCAAAGTTTTATACCCAGTATTCTCTTTGTATGTCTATATGAGCCAAAGTTTTATAACCATTATTCTCTCTGTACCTTTTATATGAGCCAAAGTTTTATAACCATTATTCTCTTTGTATGTCTATATGAGCCAAAGTTTTATACCCATTATTCTCTCTGTACCTTTTATATGAGCCAAAGTTTTATAACCATTATTCTCTTTGTATGTCTATATGAGCCAAAGTTTTATAACCATTATTCTCTTTGTATGTCTATATGAGCCAAAGTTTTATACCCAGTATTCTCTTTGTACTGTCTTTATGAGCCAAAGTTTTATACCCAGTATTCTCTTTGTATGTCTATATGAGCCAAAGTTTTATACCCAGTATTCTCTTTGTACTGTCTTTATGAGCCAAAGTTTTATACCCATTATTCTCTTTGTATGTCTATATGAGCCAAAGTTTTATACCCAGTATTCTCTTTGTATGTCTACATGAGCCAAAGTTTTATACCCATTATTCTCTTTGTATGTCTATATGAGCCAAAGTTTTATACCCAGTATTCTCTTTGTACTGTCTTTATGAGCCAAAGTTTTATACCCATTATTCTCTTTGTATGTCTATATGAGCCAAAGTTTTATAACCATTATTCTCTTTGTATGTCTATATGAGCCAAAGTTTTATACCCAGTATTCTCTTTGTATGTCTATATGAGCCAAAGTTTTATACCCATTATTCTCTTTGTATGTCTATATGAGCCGAAGGTTTATACCCAGTATTCTCTTTGTATGTCTATATGAGCCGAAGGTTTATACCCAGTATTCTCTTTGTACGGCTATAGGAGCCAAAGTTTTATAACCATTATTCTCTCTGTACTGTCTTTATGAGCCAAAGGTTTATACCCAGTATTCTCTTTGTATGTCTATAGATATGAGGCAAAGGTTTATAAGCGTTATTCTCTTTGTACCTATATATGAGCCAAAGGTTTATAAGCATTATTCTCTTTGTACGTCTATATGAGGCAAAGGTTTCGAATCTTCAGCTCTCTAGAACAAAACCCTCTTTAGAACAGCAGTTTAATATTTACCCCATTTTATCAAAATGCAAATGAGAATATGTCCAACACTTTTGGATGGACTAGAAAACATTGTTGGAAAAGGATAAATTGCTCATAACAAACAGTTTTGGTCCTTTTACCATAATGTGTACCAAAGTTGCCTGCATTCAGTTGTGTCAAAATAAGTCAGGAGAAAGTTCTAAAGAGCAGCATCTCTAAATTGATTGTTGCAATTGAAGAAAATGCTCCTTTTCCCACAATTCAATAAAGAAAACCTTTCAGCATTGAGATTTTTTCTTATTTTTGGCAAGATGTTTTCAAAGTCATCTGCAGATTTATTGTATGTGAGAAAGGTTTAAGAGTTAAAACGAATATATGGTATTTATTTGTTCACATTTACATGCATTGTTTGTTCAGGTGAAGGTTGCAGATCCTGCTGTGGTAGAAGAGCTTACACTTGTCCAAACTGAACTAACAGAAACCAAAACTGAAATAACCAACTTTCAACAGGTCATATCTAACTTGCGTCTTGAAATCATACAGAAGGAGTCGGAGATTGCAAGACAGGTTAGTGTAACTTGCGTATTGAAATCATACAGAAGGAGTCGGAGATTGCAAGACAGGTTATTTTAACTTGCATGTTGAAATCATACAGAAGGAGTTGGTTTTTGCAAGACATGTTATTTTAACTTGCGTGTTAAATCATACAGAAGTCTGAGATTGCAAGGCAGGTTAGTGTAACTTGCATGTTCAAATCATACAGAAGCAGTTGGAGATTGCAAGACAGGTTTATAGTGTAACTTGCGTGTTGAAATCGTACAGGAGTCGGAGAAAGGAGTAGTTTATCCTTTTGTCTCAATCTTTTCAAAAGATGTCTGCTTCCAATGCTTCCCAATGTGGGAAAGGTTCATCTATTCCCTGATAATATAACATCTTCCAGATAATATAACATCTTCCAGATAATATAACATCTTCCTGGTAATATAAGATCTTTCAGATAATATAACATCTTCCTGGTAATATAAGATCTTTCAGATAATATAACATCTTCCTGGCAATATAAGATCTTCCTGGTAATCAGGACACATAATGACAGTAGATAATTTTGCATGTTAACAAAGATAGCTAAATTGTTAAATAAAGTTGAAAACATTGTGGCCAAAGGAGAAATTGCTCATCATGAAATTGCCACAATGTTTTCAAAAGTCGTCTGCTGCAATTGCGTCAAAATGTGTCTGCAGGTCGAAAGAGTTAAACGAAATTCTATTTCATGTAATCATGCTCAGAATTGGTGGAAGGATCGGATGTTAAGCCTTGTTTTTGCTTAAACTCTTTGATAAATAAATATCCCACACAAAATGTTGTTTGTTTACAAAGGAATATAAGTTACATTTATTGTGTATGGTGCTTAACGTATCAAAATAACTCTTAGTTGTGGAGAGTTCATGCTTGGTTCTTTATTTCGCGTTATAATATACAAGGGAAACAACTCCTGTTTTACTAAAGTAAACTTTCAAGGGATAGTTAACATAAATAGTTGATCTACTGTTGAAAAACAGTTTCGTGTACTTTTGCATTTACGCAGCAATTTAAACCTTAAACAAATTCAATCTACATTTCTATTAATTAAAAACAGTTTCTTTTTTATTTTGTATGCAGTAAGTGTGTAAAAGAAACAAAAAATCTTATCCATGTTTTCTTTGTACTTTCAACATCTTTGAATTGATTTAATCACTGGCATTTTTATGTCAACCTGACTTTTAATACTCCTGAGTACTTTGATTTTTTATAAGTTATGATTTTATTTCAGAGTCCATTAAACATTTGTTTTGTATTTGCAGAAGGACATTATCACAGATCTAGAGAAGGCATTATTAGAAGGAGGAGGTGTAGCCTCATTACCTCTACTTACAGGAGCTGCTGGGGGCGCTTCTGAAGAGGTAACCAATTTATTGGTCTACCCTTTTCCACATTTTTTTTGCTGCAGATTTGTTGTATGTGTGAAAGGGTTATACTATATAACTAGCTGTGAGAAGTTTTTTCGAAATGTAAATATCTTGACATTTCAGGCGAAGATATTGTCTTAACACAGAAAACTTTTAACCTGAACTTGGAAAACATTTGAAAACATCTTGTGGAATATGGAAAACTTCATAATGAGCAATATTTTTAAATCTGTGTCAAAATTTTACATTCATTTTTCCAAAGCAGAAGACTGTAAAAATGTCATGTCACATAAAAAGTTAAAATGTCATGTCTCAAAAATTATAAAGTAATTTTTTTTAAAGTTTTTATAGTTCAATACTTTATCACAAATATAAGACTATGTTGCATACAGTTTTCCAATCAACAGTAACACTGCAGTTCTTGTTAATATTAAAGTGTTAACACTTTCTCATGTACAACAAATCTCCAATGGACCACATGGAATAAACACATGGAGGAAAAGATTTGAAAACATTGTTACAAAAGAAAAGAAATCACATTTCGCCACAATGTTCTCAGAAGTTTTCCCTCTGTATGTGAGAAAATGTTAATGTTCTTCAAAGTGTTTGAGTGGTGCTACAGGTGCTACTAACCACATGGCATTGAGGACCATCAAAGTTCCAGATCATCCTGCACATCACCAGAATGTGATTTGGATCTGCACTGCTCAATAATTATTCAAAGAAGTATGAAAGAGACATACAGTTTACATTTAGGTCATATTGTTTGGATATGTAAAGTGATCATTTTCTACACTTGTTATCAATCAAAGTTCATAAAGATCGTTTTTGTAGAACCTACCAACTCTTGAGTTAAAAAATATATAAAACATGGACATATGCATACTTCTAACCTATTACTATGTGGGTTTTCAGCCCATTAAGAAAATATAAAACATGGAAATATGCATACTTCTAACATGCTTCTTTGTGGGTTATCAGCCCATTAAGACAATATAAAACATAGAAATATGCCTACTTCTAACATACTTCTTTGAGGGTTATCAACCCATTAAGACAATATAAAACATAGAAATATGCCTACTTCTAACATACTTCTTTGTGGGTTATCAACCCATTAAGACAATATAAAACATAGAAATATGCCTACTTCTAACATACTTCTTTGAGGGTTATCAACCCATTAAGACAATATAAAACATAGAAATATGCCTACTTCTAACATACTTCTTTGTGGGTTATCAACTCATTAAGACAATATAAAACATAGAAATATGCATACTTCTAACATACTTCTTTGTGGGTTATCAACCCATTAAGACAATATAAAACATAGAACTATGCATACTTCTAACATACTTCTTTGTGGGTTATCAACCCATTAAGACAATATAAAACATGGAAATATGTCTACTTCTAACATACTTCTTTGTGGGTTATAAGTCCATTAAAACAATATTAAAAATAGAAATGTGCATACTTCTAACATACTTTTATGTGGGTTATTAACCCATTAAGACAATATAAAACATGGAAATATGCATACTTCTAACATACTTCTTTGTGGGTTATCAACCCATTAAGACAATATAAAACATAGAACTATGCATACTTCTAACATACTTCTTTGTGGGTTATCAACCCATTAAGACAATATAAAACATAGAAATATGCCTACTTCTAACATACTTCTTTGAGGGTTATCAACCCATTAAGACAATATAAAACATAGAAATATGCCTACTTCTAACATACTTCTTTGTGGGTTATCAACTCATTAAGACAATATAAAACATAGAAATATGCATACTTCTAACATACTTCTTTGTGGGTTATCAACCCATTAAGACAATATAAAACATAGAACTATGCATACTTCTAACATACTTCTTTGTGGGTTATCAACCCATTAAGACAATATAAAACATGGAAATATGTCTACTTCTAACATACTTCTTTGTGGGTTATCAGTCCATTAAAACAATATTAAAAATAGAAATGTGCATACTTCTAACATACTTTTATGTGGGTTATTAACCCATTAAGACAATATAAAACATGGAAATGTGCATACTTCTAACATACTTTTTTGTGGGTTATTAACCCATTAAGACAATATAAAACATAGAAATATGCCTACTTCTAACATACTTCTTTTGGGGTTATCAACCCATTAAGACAATATAAAACATAGAAATATGCCTACTTCTAACATACTTCTTTGTGGGTTATCAACTCATGAAGACAATATAAAACATAGAAATATACATACTTCTAACATACTTCTTTGTGGGTTATCAACCCATTAAGACAATATAAAACATAGAACTATGCATACTTCTAACATACTTCTTTGTGGGTTATCAACCCCATTAAGACAATATAAAACATGGAAATGTGCATACTTCTAATATATTACTGTGTTGGTTATCAGCCCATTAAAACAATATTATAAATAGAAATGTGCATACTTCTAACATACTTCTTTGTGGGTTATTAACCCATTAAGACAATATAAAACATAGAAATATGCATACTTCTAACATTTTTGTGGGTTATCAGCCCATTAAGACAATATAAAACATGGAAATGTGCATACTTCTAACATACTTCTTTGTGGGTTATCAACCTATTAAGACAATATAAAACATAGAAATATGCATACTTCTAACATACTTTTTTGTGGGTTATCAGTCCATTAAGACAATATAAAACATAGAAATATGCATACTTCTAACATACTTCTTTGATACCTATATAACTATATTGTTTGTACCAAAACCATGGACCTTTGCATTAATTGAAAAAGAATATAAACCTAATGATAAAATTGCATGCATATTTCGTGGCACTAAATTATAGTATCTCTTGTACACAAAGGAGCTGGAAGCATTGAAAGGAGAGAATCGTGATTTACGACGTGACATGAAGAAAATGATCAAACAGTATGAGAGGCTTTCACAGAGACATGCTGAAGGGGGAGGAGGTAATATAATCTGGTCTTTGACTTTCTTGACGTTGTTTACCCTCACGCTCGGCATTAATGCCATTTGGCATTATATATAATCTGGTTCCTCATTGAACATACCTATATGACAATTGGAAGAGGCTAATTTTGATTGGACACCTTCTAGTCACCTGTTCACATATTGGTTATATAAGACCTGAATATACCTTCTAGTCACCTGTTCATATATATAGGTTATTTTAGACCTGAATACACCTTCTAGTCACCTGTTCACATATATAGGTTATATTAGACCTGAATACACCTTCTAGTCACCTGTTCATATATATAGGTTATTTTAGACCTGAATACACCTTCTAGTCACCTGTTCACATATAGGTTATATTAGACCTGAATACACCTTCTAGTCACCTGTTCATATATAGGTTATACGAAAAAAAAACATAAATGGGTTTTTTCGCTTATAGTTAACGGGCGTGATATTTTTTTTTTTTTTTTTTTTTTTTTTTCAATAACCCATGAAGCTTTCTGAAATGAAACTGAAAAAAATCCATGGGGGCCGCCATTTTGGATATGTATAAAAAGCAGACGTAAAACACAGATTGAAAATTATTGTCGGCTTTTTAATCATTTTTTTTAAAATCGGTATTTTGGGTATGTATAAAATGAGCAGAAAAACACGGATTGAAAATTATTGTCGTCTTTTTAATCAATTTTTTTAAAATCGATATTTAAGATCATTAAAGTCCTGGAATTAACATTTGTACGAAAAGTTAAAAATAAATGGAAATCTATAAAGAAATATGTTTTCCCGTTCGTTAAAAAAACGACATCATTAGCCTTCTACGCCCGAAACTAAATTTTGACTGTATCGTAGCCAAAGAAGGACGTGACGTCATTTCCGCTACACTTCATCTTGGCGTAACGTCAATGGAGCCACGTCGTTTCCCGCAAAAAAGTGGTATCAACATGAAAGACCCCAAATTCCTATACATGAGCTATTGACTCAATCATTCAAAGTATAATTATTTATCAAACATTGTGGCAAAAGGATAACTTTCTCATAAGGAGCAATTGTTCTTGTTGCGACAATCTTTTCCTAAATCATAGGCCTCAGAAACCGTCTCTAATAGGGAAAGGGTTTAGCAGAAATGTGACCCCTTACATAATTTGTTCCAGTCATATTGACTGCTTGAAAAAGGCAGTCGCCAGGTGGCATCAGAAAAGGGCTGATCTATTTGCTTCTTTACCACAATGTAGGTGATCGATTAAGGATCATCTTGGCCCCCATGTTTTAACCTTGTCATTATAAATGTACACCTTTGAGTTTTGTGCCAACACATCTTTAACTTTTGACCACTTGTGTGTATATGCATCTGCAGCAGACAACTTCTTTTGCCACAATGGTTTCAACATTAATTATATAAGCATTTATAAAAGTTCCCTATTTTTTCCTAAATGGTCTCAATGGCATCTGCTGCAGATTTCTTGTATGTGGGATGCATTGCATTGAAACTTTATGCAACCCTTCCCAACTATCACACCTTTGTTAATTATCAAGTTACATGTAGATGAATAAGGTTGTGCGTGCAACTACATTAAGAGTCCATATCTCAGTAACAACTTGAAGCATTGTGATGAAACTTTATACAACACTTTCCAACAAAAAACCTGTGTATACACATTCAAGTAAGATAACTGTATCCTGTATTTAATGCAAATTATGGCCTTTTTACACTTAGAAATTCTTGTTTAGCGTGCAACTACATTAAGATTCCATATCTTAGTAACTACGTGATGCATTGCATTGCAACTTTATACAACCCTTCCCAACCATCCCGCCTATGTAAATAATCAATATCTTAGTAACTAATAAGCAGTGGAATAGTCAAGCAAACTGTCTTGCTGACAGCTCTTTTTAAACTTTGTGTTACTCTTTAATTTTCTGTTTAGATTCCTCTGAGAGCATTACAGAAATGAATGAGGCGATTACACAGCTAGACTCGAAGGTTGCTGATCTGGAGATGGACAATGAGACTCTAAGAGAGGAGCGCACAATACTTAGAGAACGGGTCAAGGTAAGACATTTGAAAGTAGAAAAACATCTTTTAGTTTTATAATTCATAAGATTGATTCATTGATTGGGTCTTTAACACTGTTTTCAACAGTTATTAAATTATAGGTTTACCATGTAGGGCAGTTCATCAGTGGTCTTTTTTGCTCAATATCTCCCTTATTTCCCAACAAAACCCTACACTTAAGCAAACTTATAGCAAAAGCTGCATGAATGAAAGTATTATTGTCATAAATCAGAATTACTTTTAAAGATGTGAACTGCAGATGTGTACAATTGCATCTGTTAGTGGGAAGAGTCTCCTTTCATGATTGTGTTTTATTGCAGACAATCACAGAGACGATCACTATCACTCATACCAAGGAAAACCAGGAGGCTGTAGAGGAGAAAAACAGGCAGATAGAGAAGTTAACAAAAGTAAGTGCATGAAAAAGAATTTATCAACCATTGTACGGGAACCAGGGAATTCTGTCACAAGTGATATTAACCCATGTGTAACAATCAAATGTACGGGAACCAGGGAATTCAGTCCCGAGGGATATTAACCCATGTGTAACAATCAAATGTACGGGAACCAGGGAATTCAGTCCCGAGGGATATTAACCCATGTGTAACAATAAAATGTACGGGAACCAGGGAATTCAGTCCCGAGGGATATTAACCCATGTGTAACAATCAAATGTACGGGAACCAGGGAATTCAGACCCGAGGGATATTAACCCATGACTGTGTAACAATAAAATGTACGGGAACCAGGGAATTCAGTCCTGAGGGATATTAACCCATGTGTAACAATAAAATATACGGGAACCAGGGAATTCAAAACCTGAGTGATATTTACTCATGTGTAACGGTAATTATACCCCAAGTGATATTTAAGCATGTGTAACAATCAAATGCTTTAGTATGAGTTTACTATTAGCAGTTAACATCATGAGGGATAATAATTCTTGTATTAGAAATTTGTTGGTAAATAAATGATAAATTACATATACAGTCATTGAAAATTTATGCCATTTCTCGTTACTAACCTCGTATTTTGATAAAGAAGCCCCAAGTGATATTTACCCATGTCTAACGGCAATTATACCACAAGTGATATTTAAGCATGTGTAACAATCAAATGCTTTAGTATGAGTTTATTATTAGTGGTTAAAATCACGAGAGATAATAATTCTTGTATTAGAAATGTGTTGGTAAATAAATAATAATTACATATACAGTCGTTGAAAATTCATGACATTTCTTGTTACTAACCTTGTATTTTGATAAAGAAGCTTGTTTCTTTGTGGCTTACATAGCATAATTATGTATTGTGATAACATCCCTTGGTAATTATTTCTCGCCCCAACATTTCTATAAAGCAGTATATGTAATATAATAATATAACCAGGTAAACAGACTTAGAAAAAAGTCATTCTGGTGTGGGAGAGACTTATAAATCTCCTCTCTGTCATTCTGGTGTGGGAGACACTTATAAATCTCCTCTCTGTCATTCTGGTGTGGGAGACACTTATAAATCTCCTCTCTGTCATTCTGGTGTGGGAGACACTTATAAATCTCCTCTCTGTCATTCTGGTGTGGGAGAGACTTATAAATCTCCTCTCTGTCATTCTGGTGTGGGAGACACTTATAAATCTCCTCTCTGTCATTCTGGTGTGGGAGAGACTTATAAATCTCCTCTCTGTCATTCTGGTGTGGGAGACACTTATAAATCTCCTCTCTGTCATTCTGGTGTGGGAGAGACTTATAAATCTCCTCTCTGTCATTCTGGTGTGGGAGACATTTATAAATCTCCTCTCTGTCATCTGGTGTACTATCCGTCTGTGTTTCATCTTTATCTCAGATATTTTCACAATCAGACCAAAATACTTCGCCGTACATATATTGGATCTGACAACACCGCCGTACAGGTTGTATCAAATTGACACTATACACTTAAATACACATGACCAAATTGACACTATACACTTAAATACTCATGATCACATGCACTATACACTAAAATACACATGATCAAATTGACACTATACACTTAAATACTCATGATCACATGCACTATACAACCAATGCTGGCTTCTATCTCGTTTATTCATAAAGGTTATCTGACATGTTTGAAACCAAACGATTTAGTAATTGACAATTTGGTTAGATGATTTAAAGGTCAATCTAAGCCAACCTGTAGCGGGTATCATCCGTCTGTATATGAGCACACTAAGTTTAGGTCGGGTTTTAATGAGGTTGCTCTTATGGCATATAGATTTTCAGGTATCTGACACTCCATGTAATTGAAAGTTTGTTTTAAAATAACATAGAGTAGATGAAACTCAAAGGAAGATGATATAGTCACAGGGATGTAACTCTGCTTGTATTGATTTTTAGACAATAATCAACGGATTGTGATCACTAAATGTGTTGTGTATATAATGAATTGGTAATTTGTCTGTTAAAAAGTATGAATGAAAGTCCTGTAGTTTATATAAGTGTTTTGTTTCCTTTGACCTTTGACTATTTTAAACTATCAAAGTGGAAGACTTAATTTTTTAGCTATTGCTTTAGTGTTATGATAATGACATTGTACCCATACTATTCCAGGAGTTAGAGAAAGTAAAGACAGGCAATCTTGAGATGCAAAAAGACATAAAGAAGATGTTTAAATCACACGCCAAGAGTAAAATGAGACTCGACGAGTTAAAGGACGCAGAGAAAGCCGTGAGATTACTGGAAGTGGTTGCTAAGATGGTACGTCATTTCACCCTTTCCCACATACAACAAATCTAAGATGGTACGTCATTTCACCCTTTCCCACATACAACAAATCTAAGATGGTACGTCATTTCACCCTTTCCCACATACAACAAATCTGGGACAGACGACTTTGAAAACATCTAGGCAAAATTAGGGACCATCTCTGTAATGAAAGTATAAATATTGAATAGAGTTGAAAATATTGCGACTAACCCTTTCCGTCATACGACAATTCTGCAGCAGACGACTTTGAACGTATTTTGTCAAAAGATAGAAAATCTCCATAATTGAATGGATAACCTATGACAAAAAGTGGAAAACATTGTGGCAAAAGGAGAAATTGCACGTTTTGTGCAATTTCTTCTTTTGTCACTATGTTTTCAAAAAGCCGTCTGCTGCAGAGGCATCAGAAAGCGTCTGTATGAGGGAAAGCGCTAAAGGAGAAAGTTCGCATTTATTTATTCTTATTGATTAGAAATTAGGGATTTAACTGTATAGAAATGTTACCCTGCAAACCGGACGTGCTTATCTAGAAAACACCAGAGTTTTACCAGTGGATATCAAGTTAACCCTTTCCAATATACAAAAACAATGACTTTGGGGGCACAGCTTGGTAAAAAAATGGAAAATCTTCATAAATTATTGTGTAATCATCAAACAGAGTTGGAAACTCATAATGAGCATTTTTTCCATTTGCCACAATGTTTTCAAAAGGCGACCATTGCAGATGCCTCTTAAACTCCTTTTCTGAGTTTGTTTTGTTATGTTTATGTTAAGATTCATGAGATACACGAGGAAGTACCTGACGCTGGTGGTAAGGTGAGGGTCAGACTCGAGGATGTGGAGAGTGAGACAAACACACTCAAACAGTCGTTGGATGAAAAACAGGCAGCGTATCAGGCATGGGTGGAGATGTTCCAGGCAGAACATGGGTTCCCACCAGGGAAGGGACATAGGTATGTTGTTGATGATGTTTGTCGAAACTCTCTCTAGATATAATTCATGTTATTATACCTCACGTGACTTGGTAATGTAAATTTCTCATAAACTCATCACAGGCAATTTCTTACTGTCTCATGCTAACAGTACGTTTTTGACCGGTTTCCAGTATACTGTTACATGGCACGCGCGTTAAAATGTTGGTTATGCATGTGCATGACGTCATTTCGAACATTAACGTCCCCTTTTAAACGTGCGTGCCATGTAACAGTATACTGTTAACCGGTATATTCATATGTGTGTGTTACATTGTAGTAGATCTACCCATGTTCACCTCCCCTACAAAGATACAGAATAAATTGAATACACGTGTAATTTCGTTCAGTATAATAAAATAAATATTGCACGGCTTCCAGTGTGACAGTACATATTGTCAACATTCGGGTAAATACTGTTAACCTCGGCTTCGCCTCTGGTAACAGTATTTTCCTCATGTTGACAATATGTACTAGCTGTCACACTGGAAGCCATGCAATATTTAAATAATGTTAACCCTTTCCCAGATGCATACACATTTGAATACAGTAGACATCTTTTGTCAAAAGAAGAAATTGCTCCTTTTCTTACGATGTTTTCAACTCTATTGAACAATTATACTCTCATAGAGATTATTCATATTTTTGCCTTCATGTTTTCAAAGTGGTCTACTGCAGAGTTGTTGTAATTGGGAAATGTTATATTCCTTATTTGAGCTTCATGCTCTATGTTGTGGGTACCCAAAATAATCATCTGAGGGAGTTGTCTCTTTTGAGTCACTACAGCATAGGTTTGATTTAGTAAGACTGTATATATAATCACCTATGAGATGCTCTCAACTATAAGACTGCTATAGAATCACTGATAATATCTAAGAAAGATTTAGAATTGAAATTCTTGATTAGTTTCTTCCCTCACTGAGGATATTGTAGTTAAATTTTCTGGGAATTACAAAATCCCATGTCTTTATTATAAGATTTATTTGTTTATCACAAACTTTAATTATAAGATTTGATTTTTGTAACAAAACATCTTCCGCAAAATTCTGTCTTCTACCACTTATTGCTAAAAATTCACATTGTTGATTTAGGAAAATGACTCTAGAGGAATCTGTCGTCTTGAAAATATTTAAAGGGTAAACCTTATTCGAGTGATTGTTGATTTACTTGCTTACTAAAGTATAAAGAGTAAACCTTGTTCGAGTGATTTTTGATTTACTTGCTTACTAAATTATAAAGGGTAAACCTTGTTCGAGTGATTTTTGATTTACTTGCTTACTAAAGTATAAAGGGTAAACCTTGTTGGAGGGATTGTTGATTTACTTGCTTACTAAAGTATAAAGGGTAAACTTTGTTGGAGGGATTGTTGATTTACTTGCTTACTAAATTATAAAGGGTAAACCTTGTTGGAGGGATTGTTGATTTACTTGCTTACTAAAGTATAAAGGGTAAACCTTGTTGGAGGGATTGTTGATTTACTTGCTTACTAAAGTATAAAGGGTAAACTTTGTTGGAGGGATTGTTGATTTACTTGCTTACTAAAGTATAAAGGGTAAACCTTGTTCGAGTGAGTGTTGATTTACTTGCTTACTAAAGTATAAAGGGTAAACCTTGTTCGAGTGATTGTTGATTTACTTGCTTACTAAAGTATAAAGGGTAAACTTTGTTCGAGTGATTGTTGATTTACTTGCTTACTAAAGTATAAAGGGTAAACTTTGTTCGAGTGATTGTTGATTTACTTGCTTACTAAAGTATAAAGGGTAAACCTTGTTCGAGTGATTGTTGATTTACTTGCTTACTAAAGTATAAAGGGTAAACTTTGTTCGAGTGATTGTTGATTTACTTGCTTACTAAAGTATAAAGGGTAAACCTTGTTCGAGTGATTGTTGATTTACTTGCTTACTAAAGTATTAATCTTCTCCTGGATTAAGTAGGCAGCTTTTGAAAACACTATGGACAAGTAAACGTGAAAACATTGTGGACAAGTTAACATGAAAACATTGTGGCAAAAGGAGAATAATGTATTTTAAAATTCTGAAAAAATGAAAAAGTTGTTTATCAGTTGTGTGTGAAAGCTGTGCATGTTATTGGACGTCATAAACTGACCTTACAGGACAAGTCCCAAAACTCTATATCAGATTTTGACACATTTGTCCCTTTTTAGACATAGAAATTTTGGTTAAAGTTTTGCATGCAAGGCTTTTTCTCACAAACCACAAATGCTATTGCTTTGAAACTTCACACACTGATTGGACATCATCAAATGACCCTAGAAAGACAAGTCTAAAAACTCTATATCAGATTTTGACACAATTATGCCCCTTTTTGGACTTTTGGTTAAAGTTTTACATGCAAGATACTATCATGGACATATCTCAGTAACCGCTTATGAAATTGACTTGAAACTTCATTCATGTCTTTAGGGGTGTCAGACAGTCAAGTTAGATAACTCTTGTATGAATTCAGTACAAATAATGGCCCTTGTTTGACTTTGAATATATGGTCAAAGTTTTTCATGCATGTTACTATCATGCACATATCTCAGTAACCACTCATTGTTCTCCTTGCGAACTATGGGACTGATTTCAAAATTGTTTCATATTATTGTTTCTCTCATGAGCCCTCTATCATTGTGGTTGAAATCATTTTGCTTAATCAAAATATATGGCTGCTAGGTCTGGGGTTGATATCATTTATATGTAAAAGTTAATCTTGTCTAAAGGTGCTCATACTCGGGTGGACTTTCCAGACTCTTTTGGCCCTAATATTTTTCATTTTGCATGTTATTCTAACATGTACTAGTTTGTACTTTTGTTTTTTATTCTAATATGTACTTGTTTGTGCTTTTGTTTGTTATTCTAATTTGTACTTGTTTGTGTTTTTGTTTGCCAAATTTCCAGTACAATTTGCTTATTTCTTTGAAATTTATTTTGATTGAAGTGTTGATAATTGATAAAACACAGACCCAGACTTTTTTGTTAGATAAAGATCACTGTTGAAAATATTTCAGCTTTTCTACAATGTTTTTAATTTTCTTATTATATTATACTTTAAAAGCCGTCTCAGAAAGACTCAAAACGTTTGACATCATTCATGAGTTGAAGAATAAAAGATATCCAGCCAATTAAATCTATGACAATACGATAACTTAAAGATTTTCTTTTGCTGTGTAACAAATATGAAATACCTTGATGATCAATATGATATGATAATAGATGCCCCGTCATGGCTTTGTTTACTACAAATGATTGAAATAACAGGTGGGAATGTAATCATGTGACATAAAAGTTAGCGATTTCATTGGAATCTCACGACCTCTCACAATAATCTCTGACATCTCTTAGATCATTGTCGAGATATGTCCATTAATGTAGCAGAATAAATTAAGTTTGGAACGTTCATCCAATCTGCATGATAATTAATTTGCCTACATCAAATCTCTGTCTAGTTAAAAACTGGGTCATGGGAGGGGTTAAAAACTAGGTAACTAAGTCAAATTTAAGAAGAACGTTTTGAACACTCTAGAAGTAATTTTTTTCATCCAATCTTCATGACATATTATCAGAACATTTGTCTCCATTAAACCTTGGTTAAGTTCAAAAGAAGTCATCAGGGTCTTATTTTAGAATAACTTAGTGAACTTTGTTTGTTTGTTTGTTTTTATTAGCTCCACTGGCTGAAAGCCAGTCGAGCTTATGTCATTGCGAATTGTCTGTCGTGCGTGCGTGCGTGCGTGCGTGCGTTAACTTTTTCCTTTAAACGACTTCTTCTCCCTAACCACTTGGCCAATTTGGTTGAAACTTCATGGGAAGCATCCTCTCAATGTCCTCTACTAAATTCCTTCAAATTTTTTTGATCCATTCAAAATTCTGGTTTCCATGGCAATCGAAAGAAAAAAATAGTGAGAACTTAAAAAATCTTCTTCTCCGAAAGTGTCAGGCCGATTTTCAAATAATTTTGTAGAAATGTTCCTTGGGTGACCCTTTATTAGATTCCTTCAAGAAATTTTGATTGGGCGAAAAACATGGCCGCCAAGGGGCGGGGCTTTTTTGCCTTATATAGCTATAGTGAAAACTTAAATAATCTTCTTCTCAAAAAGTGTTCAGCAGATTTTCAAATAATTATGTAGAAATGTTCCGTGGGTGACCCTCTATCAGATTCCTTCAAGCCATGTTGATTGGTAAAAAAACATGGCCGTCACAGGGCGGGGCTATTTTGCCTATATGGCTAAAGAGCAAACTTAAAAAATCTTCTCCTCCAAAAGTGTCGATTTTCAAATAATTTTGTAGAAATGTTCCTTGTGTGAACCTTAATTAGATTCCTTCAAGAAATGTTGATTGGGCGAAAAACATGGCCGCCAGGGGGCGGGGCTTTTTTGCGTTATATAGCTATAGTGAAAACTTAAAACATCTTCTTCTCCGAAAGTGTTCAGCCGATTTTCAAATAATTTTGTAGAAATGTTCATTGGGTGACCCTCTATCAGATATCTTCAAGCCATGTTGATTGGTCGAAAAACATGGCCGCCAGAGGGCGGGGCTATTTTGACTTATATGACCATAGTGAAAACTTAAAAAATCTTCTCCGACGAAAGTGTCAGGCATATTTTCAAATAATTTTGCAGAAACATTCCTTTGGTGACACTCTACAAGATTCCTTTAAGCCATGGTGGTTGGTAAAAAAAATAGCCACCACGGGGCAGGGCTGTTTGGAGATTTTATTTTTGCCTTATGGCCGTGGAGCGATACTGGCCCTCTTGGGCCTCTTGTTTACCCTCACCGTGCTGTTTGGCAAGCAGACAATTTTTTTGGTGAACACTATAGAAGTGACTTTTTATCATACAATCTTCAAATTAACTTATCAGAACATCTGTCTCCATCAAATCTCTGTCAAGTTAGATTCTTGCTCATCTGATGCTGAAAATAGGGTTAAGTCTTAGTACAAGCTAATTGTTTTTCTTCCAATCTTTATGAAAATTCACAGAACTTTTGCCTCCATCAATTCTAAAATCATCACATGTTGATATCGATGAAATGATCTTCACTTGCTTTTTACTTTTCATTGGCTTTTTAAAAAAACCATATGGCTACCATTTGATGTGCGGTTTCCCAAGAAGGTTGAGACACCCTCAGCCAAAGGTCTTGTTATAATTATTCTTTCATTTATAAAGATTTTTCATACTAGGTATTTAAAAGTAATCTGCTGCAGAACTGTTGTAGTTGAGAAAAGTGTCGTTCATATTTAATATGTTCATAGATATTTGTGGGGACATTAGTTTTAGCACAAATTGTAACCTATATTATTATTATTCAGTGATAAAGAGGCTGAGAAGCTGCATGCCAACTGGGAGATAGCCAAGAGAGAGTACAAGAATAAACATTTGGATTTCTCCGCTCTACAGCTTATTAAAACTGGGGTCACAACTACAGCCATGCAGAAGGAGAAATCAACTGTCTCTAAAAGTAAAGTAGCAGTTCATTCATGTTTACTTAGACTCTTCTTCTATTACAGTCAATGAAAGCAATTTAACACAGAGAAAAATTAAAGTTTGATTTAAACTTATTGTGAGAAAACGAAAGGGTTACACTTGGGTCGGTGAATCCACATTTGTGTCTGTGTGTGTGTGTGTGAACTGAAGACTCATACAGTTCTGTGAATCCAAACTTGGTCTGTGTATGTGTGAACTAAAGACTCAAACAGACCTGTGAATCCACACTTGGGTCTGTGTGTGTGTGATCTAAAGACTCAGACAGTTTTTAGCTCGCCAGTACGAAGTACAGGAGAGCTTATGTGTTACCCCCGGCGTCGGGGAAGTCGGCGGCGTCGGCGGTGGCGTAGACACCTAGGTTTAAGGTTTGGGTTTAAGGTTTGTGTTTAAGGTTTTCATTTGGGTTTTAAGGGTTTATACCTTTAGCAACCATTTGTCATCCATCTACGCACACCACTACACCCGTCCTGACCCTGGGTCAAGGTCAAGGTCATTTCTACTTGGTTCTACTTGGTTCAGTTACAAGGTTTAAGGTTTGCGTTTAACGTTTAACATATCACTCTGCATTCACTATTATGACATTGATTGCTTTCATATTTAGTTTATACATTTACGAACTATTGGTCATCCATCTACGCACACCACTACACCCGTCCTGACCCTGGGTCAAGGTCAAGGTCATTTCTACTTGGTTCAGTTACAAGGTTTAAGGTTTGCGTTTAACGTTTAACATGTCACTCTGCAGTCACTATTATGACATTGATTGGTTTCATATTTAGTTGTTACCCCCGGCGTCGGCGGCGTCGGCGGTGGCGTAGACACCTAGGTTTAAGGTTTGGGTTTAAGGTTTGTGTTTAAGGTTTTCATTTGGGTTTTAAGGGTTTATACCTTTGCAACCATTTGTCATCCATCTACGCACACCACTACACCCGTCCTGACCCTGGGTCAAGGTCAAGGTCATTTCTTCTTGGTTCTACTTGGTTCAGTTACAAGGTTTAAGGTTTGCGTTTAACGTTTAACATATCACTCTGCATTCACTATTATGACATTGATTGCTTTCATATTTAGTTTATACATTTAGGAACTATTGGTCATCCATCTACGCACACCACTACACCCGTTCTGACCCTGGGTCAAGGTCAAGGTCATTTCTACTTGGTTCAGTTACAAGGTTTAAGGTTTGCGTTTAACGTTTAACATATCACTCTGCAGTCACTATTATGACATTGATTGGTTTCATATTTAGTTTATACATTTAGGAACTATTGGTCATCCATCTGCGCACACCACTACACCCGTCCTGCACCTGTGTCAAGGTCAAGGTCATTTCTACTTGGTTCAGTTACAAGGTTTAAGGTTTGCGTTTAACGTTTAACATATCACTCTGCATTCACTATTATGACATTGATTGCTTTCATATTTAGTTTACACATTTAGGAACTATTGGTCCATCTACGCACCCCACTACATCCGTCCTGACCCTGGGTCAAGGTCAAGGTCATTTCTACTTGGTTCTGTTATATGGTTTAAGGTTTCTGTTTAACATATCACTCTGCATGCATTATTATGACATTGATTGCTTTCATATTTAATTTATACGTTTATGAACTATTGGTAATCAATCTATGCACACCACTACACACTTCCTGACCCTGTGTCAAGGTCAAGGTCATTTCTACTTGGTTCTGTTACAAGGTTTAAGGTTTGCGTTTAACGTTTAACATATCACTCTGCATTCACTATTATGACATTGATTGCTTTCATATTCAGTTTATACATTTAGGAACTATTGGTCATCCATCTACGCATACCACTACACCCGTCCTGACCCTGGGTCAAGGTCAAGGTCATTTCTACTTGGTTCAGTTACAAGGTTTAAGGTTTGCGTTTAACGTTTAACATGTCACTCTGCAGTCACTATTATGACATTGATTGGTTTCATATTTAGTTTATACATTTACGAACTATTGGTCATCCATCTACGCACACCACTACACCCGTCCTGACCCTGGGTCAAGGTCAAGGTCATTTCTACTTGGTTCAGTTACAAGGTTTAAGGTTTGCGTTTAACGTTTAACATGTCACTCTGCAGTCACTATTATGACATTGATTGGTTTCATATTTAGTTTATACATTTACGAACTATTGGTCATCCATCTACGCACACCACTACACTCGTCCTGACCCTGGGGTCAAGGTCAAGGTCAAGATCATCCTAGTTACACTTTGTTTTGAGGCAAAAAATATGGAATTCTGTGCCTTATATATATATATATATATATATATATATATAAAATATTTACTCTTGTGACTTTTCAATACCCTGCATATACATTTTTTTATGGAGAACAAATCTAAATACCACTTTATAAACAGCACCCCTAGGCGAGCTCCATTGTCATCTGACAATTCTTGTTGAATCCACACTTAGGTCTGTGTGTGTGTGAACTGAAGACTCAGACAGTTCTTTGAATCCACATTTGGATCTGTGTGTGTGTGTGTGCAGTTAAGACTGATGCAAGCTGCTGAATGCACACAGTCTGCACCATTTGCTGCATAAATGTGTTATACATACCTAAATCTACCTTCTGACAATTATATGGAAATGTATATCCACTTCTTTTATGTCAATTTGTCACTATTATCAAAGTTGAGTGTCATTTACCATTTGCCACAAGTTTTGCAGACTCATTTTAGCGCATCTCAAACATATATCTTTTGAAATGTGGCAAAAAGAAAGGTTGCTCATTATGATCTATTGCTACTTTTGCCATGATGTTTTTAATAAACTCTTCAATAATTATACTATCATTATATAAAGTTCTTCTATATTTTTGACTAAATGTTTTCAAAGTCGTCTGCTGCAAATTGTTGTATGCGGGAAAGCGTTAAGACTTATTCAACTAGACATGGGTTTTTTCAATAATGTTATTATACATTGCAGCTGAGATAGAAATGTCTAAACTGGAGAAGGCAATACAATCTGCCGACAGTAAAGTCATCGACTTGGAGTCAGAAAATGAGAACATTAAAAAAGATTTGGATAAATATAAGGACAAGGCTGATGTAAGTAATGACATAGGAAGGTTGGAAAAGCAATCTAACTCACTATTTAGCTGATATATATTTAGCTTTATTTGCAAAAGGCCAGAAAGGGTCGATTTGTTGGCATTTGTCCAGTTATAAGCAGCTGTCTGTTGTAACTTTACAATACAGTTTTAAACCAATTCTTTCCAAACTTGCACATATTGTTTATATCTCTGAGAACTCAAATTCTATTGAAAATGAGCAAATTCCATTAATTAGTTAATTACCAAATCCCATGCTTACCAACCTTTTCTCATCCTCAAGGGGGAGTTTCAGGATCTCAAAGTGGGAGATTGGGGTTTGAAGTTGGAGATGGTTTGAAGTTGGAGATTTTCTGCGCGATGAATTTAACAGTAGAAATGTTCACAATAGAAGGGAACTATACTTTCAATATTTATAAGAAAAGAATAAAAAAAAGACTCAATTTGAGAATGTTTTCTATTTAACAGAATATTTTCAACTGTATTTAAGTATTATTGTGGCATGTTTTCAAATCCATGTTGATACTAAAACAACTCTTAACAGTGGTTTACTAGAAAATCAAGCAAGTTGTCTGTTGTGTACTTTCAAGAAAATAAACATTAGCACCATTTTAATTAGACATTCTTTTGAATGAAAAACTGGAATCTTTTGTTAACCTAATGACACAGGGACAATAAATTACATAATCATTTAGTTTTCTAATACACATTGTTTTGAACTTGTTTTAATCGGTGATAATATGTTAAGAAGTGGATGTTAGAAAATGGTTGTAGCAATTTTTTTATTTTTTTAGATTTTGAAAATCTTGATTTTTTTTATCTCACGATTGTGGGGGTGGGGTTATCAAATTCAAATTGTGAGACTCATGATTGAATTTGGGGTTGGTAAGCATGATTAATCCTGTCAAGCTTATGCCATGTAGAGTCATCCATAAGTGTCAAATGTCTGTGCGTAAATGATTGGTTTAAACAACTTCTTCTCTTAACACTGGGCCAATTGGTATGAAACTTCATAGGAAGCATCCTCTAAATGTCTTCTCATTAATTAGTTAATTTGAATCCATGCAAAATTCTGGCTTCCATGGCAACCGTTTTGCATTATATGACTATAGTGAAAAGTTTAAAAATCGTCCCTCCAAAAGTATGAAGCCAATTTTCAAAATATAAGGTAGAAATGATATTTAGTTGACCCTCTATCAATTGGGTGAACATCTATCAGATATTTTCAAGCCATTATGATTAGTCCAAAACATGGCCACCAGGTTAGGAAGAGGTACCACATGCAGAGGCAATTGTACACATCTGCAGCAGATGACCTTTGTCACAATGTTTTCAACACTATTCAACAATTATTATATTTTCCTTTGTATGGATTTTTGATACTTTGCCTTGATGTTTTCAAAGATGTCTGCTGCCTATTTGTTGTAAGTTGAAAAGAGTTAAAACATAATAATTTCTGTGTTATAGGAGTTGGAGATGTTGGTCGATCAGTTGAGGAAACAAGTAGAAGCAGATGCAGTCTTACTGACCGGAGTAGAGAGTAGTGCAGTAAGTGTCCTTTACCCATAGAATAATTGGTTAAATAAATGTATAAATGTTGTTAAACTTTTCCAGAACGTATAATTGTCCTTTGTCTGTAATTTTATCCAGTGTAGTCTTTGTTGTTTCAAATTGCCCTCCAAAGCTCCAAGTTCCCCTTGGTCTCCAAGGTTTTCTCTTTCCTAAGACTTATGGTGTTTTAATGTTATAGGATCTGACAGAAAAGTTAGGAGAGTTGCAGAAGAAGAATGATGCTTTTGAAACAGAATGTATGCAGGAGAAAGTGTCCCATGTCAATACTAGAGATGAGTTGGAGACTTTACGCAAACAGATGGAGGTTTTAAAGGAGGAGGCAGACAATGAGAGGCTAGGTCTTGATGCTCGAGTGCAGGCCGCTACAGCCTCATTGGAGAAACAGCTCAACACAAAAGATGAGGTTTGTGGAACTCATACTTTTTCCCACATGCAGATGCAATTTGACATTCCTGCAATAGACATTTTTTAAAAACATGTTGGCAAATCTGCAGTGGAAGACTTTGAACATATCTAAACAAAAATATGGTACGTAAATCCTGAACAATGCTGAATTTACAAAATTGACTATTACAACTCTCCATTTTGAAGAGTCCATAGCCCATTCTAGGAATATCAAGGTAAACATGTTGAGTTTAGCAGCCCACAGTAAATGGCCTGATGATGGTGTAAATGCACTGACTGGCCTGATGATGGTGTAAATGCACTGACTGGCCTGATGATGGTGTAAATGCACTGACTGGCCTGATGATGGTGTAAATGCACTGACTGGCCTGAATCTATACTGGTGGCAAAGTCTTCACAAAATAGCTTCCACCAGTCAAAGGGTTAACCCTTTCCTATATGCAGACACAATTTGACGTATCTGCAGCAGACAGCAATTTCTTCCTTTCAGGCTTTATCACAATGTTTTCAACTTTATTCAATATGGGTATTTACCATAGTTTTGCCTGGATGTTTTCAAAGTTGTCTGCAGCAGATTTGTTGTACGGACACAATGATTCTGATTCCACTGTGTCTGCTGGTCTATTTGTTTGGTCATCAGTATTTTATATAGGAGAGACTACTTATATAATTAACACATTATTGTCATAAAGATGGTCATAGATGTGCGAGTCATGACCCTTATCTCGCCTTCAACTTGGATCATTCACTTTTTAGCTCACCCTTTGTTACTTTTTCTTGTCCGGAGAATTTCTTAATAACTAATAGATGGAATCTAATAAAACTTCATACAATGGTAGAGCACTATGAGAAGAAGTGAAGTGTACAAGAACCATAACTCTTATTTACATAATTACAGAGTTATTGCCCTTTGTTACTTTTTCTTTTTCGTAGAGTCTTCTCCGTAGCATAACTTTAAAACTAATTGTTGGAATTTAATAAAACTTCAAACGATGATACAATACATTGAGAGGAAGTGCGGTGTACAGGAACCATAACTCTATTTTACCTAAATACAGAGTTATTGCTCTTTGTTACTTTTTCTTGTCCGGAGAATTACTTAATAACTAATTGATGGAATCTAATAAAACTGCATAAAATGCTAGAGCACTATGAGAGGAAGTGCAGTATACAAGAACCATAACTCTAATTTACATAATTACAGAGTAATTGCCCTTTGTTACTTTTTTGTTGAGCGTAGAATAATTTCAGAACTTTATGGATGGAATTCAATAAAACTTCATACTATGATACAACACATTGAAAGCATTGAGAGGAAGTGCAGTGAACAAGAACCATAACTCTATTTTAGCTAATTATCGATTTATTGCCCTTTGTTATATTTTCTTGTTCGTAGAATAATTTTCATCGACCTTTCTTATTTTTTTTTTCTTGTCCGGAGATTATCTTTAAAACTACAAGTTGGAATTTAAGGTGGGGTTTCTTAATATTCCACTTTTCCTATCAGGGCGATGTTCGGGGGGTATTAATCACATTCAGTGATAGGTCTAGTTTCAAATTGTGCACACCCATTTCATAAATAAAGTACTTCAATATTTCAAAAGGATTTTTGGATCAAACATTTTTATATATATATTATTTAATGTCTTGTTTTTTTGAACTTTGCGTTTAGCTCAATGTTAAAGTTCAGCTCTTTTACTTTTTTAGCTTTGTCTGATTTTTTGTGCTCTTTTCTCAAATGAGTACTGGTCTAGGGCTTTCATATTTGGAATAAAGTAACATGTTATAGCCTTCTTCACATTGTATGCTGAAGATGTTGAGTGAGACTGTAATGCATTACCCATATATTTGTAATTTTTACTATGTTTGTATAACAGGACTTGAAGTCTATGAAGAGCCGGAATGAGGAGTTAGAGGCAGAAAGATTGTCCAAACTGCCGCTTGATACAGCAAAAGAAATCAAAGACCTTCAGGATAAACTGGTAACCTTCATTTTATTTAACCCTTTCCTACAAAGAACAATCTACAGCAGACGACTTTGAAAATATCTCTGCGAAAGTGTAAATTAAAATATGATTATTGAATAGAATTAAATACATTGAGGCAAAAAAATAAATAAATTGATCATTATGAGCAATTTCTCTTTTTGCCACAGTGTTTTCAAAAGTCATTTGCTACAGATGTGTCCAATGCATGTGTGAAAGGGATTACCACTTTAGAGCATCCGCTTATGCTGGCAACTTTCTAAAATATTCTGACAAAAGGAGAATTTTTCAGACAGTTGTCAGTCTATATGGACAGCTAGACAGTTGTCAGTCTATATGAACAGGTAGACAGTCATCAGTCTATATGGGCAGGTAGACAGATGACAATCTGTATGGACAGCTAGACAGTTGTCAATCTATTTGGGCAGGTAGACAATTGTCAATCTATATGGGCAGGTAGACAGTTGTCAGTCTGTACGGAAAGCTAGACAGTCATCAGTCTGTACGGACAGCTAGACAGTCATCAGTCTATATGGACAGCCAGACAGTTGACGGAGAAGAGAGTCGTTGGAATACTGGCTCCAATAATTATAACTGGAAAATGCAGTAGACAACTTTGAAATAGTCCAGTCCACAACACAGAAAATCTCTATAATTGATAGTATGACTATCAAATAGAGTTGAAATAATTTTGGCAAAAGGAGAAATTGCTCATAATGAGCAAATGGAGAAATTGCTCATTATGAGCAATTTATTCTTTGCCACATCAATTTCAAAAGTTGTTTGCTTCAGAGGCGTCAGAAAACGTCATTATGTGGGGAAAGGCTTAAAATGAAATTCAAATTCAATCAATCAATAAAAAAAGACCGGTTTATAACCTGTGATGACTCAGATCAGTTTTCTAACACCCCAAACATGTAGTTTTACTGTGGACAGTTGTTTGATATAATTGGTGGAAAGATTTTGTCATAACATATCCTCTGTAACAACTCTTTCCCACATACAACAAATCTGCAGCAGATGACTTTGAAACCATTCATTAAAAAATGTTAACAAATTCTATAATGAAAGTATAATTATTGATTAAAGTTGAAAACAAGGAGAAATTGTTCATTAGGAGTAATTTATCTACTTATCAAAATCAACTGTCACGTGCTGCAGATGTATAAAATTCTTTCTATGTGGGAAAGGGTTCAATGATCCATTTATAGGTAATTGGTAGATAATGATGTACAGTTAAGAGCATCATGAAATTGACAATTTGAGCGGAACGTGATTGGAACGAAGTTGGAACGCTTTATGAGCGGAACGGAATGTTGCGCTCTGAACGAAACAATCATAATGATAGCAAAAATCCAATCATTCGTTCATTGAACGGTTGCAACAACTATCCGATAATTATTTTACGAAACTATTTGTTTAAAAAACATATTTGTATACTAAACTTTTGTTTTATAAGACACTCCAGTATCCGATTGGATTAGAATGTAACAAATATTATTAATATGATCATTTTCGTAATACGATTTGCTACTAACAATTGTGCTGAAAAAACTCTAGATCGTTTGTTGATATTTAGGGTTAAGTAAAAAGAAATATAAACGAAACGAAATTAATTTAAGCCAACGGATTTTGATCGAAAAAAAGCGTTCCGATTGAGCATAAAAAAGCGCTCAATCTGAACGGAACGGAAAAAAGCAATCACAATGTTATGAATGAGTGAACGCTTTGAGAGCGGATTGGAACGTGAGCGGAGCGGAACGGAATGGAACGGAGCGGAGCGTGAACGGTAAATTTGTCAATTTCAAGATGTTCTTAACTGTATTTCTATGAATTTGTATTTCCTAGAAAAAAGAGAAGGGAGACAAATCCAGTAGCAAGGCCTCTACAACAGCCCTGAGTGCACAGATCGCTGACCTGACAGCCCAGCTAGATGTCGCCAGTAAAAACCTCCATTCACAGAGGTCATCTAACAGAGACCTTGAGGTAAGTTTAACATATATTCCCTTGTCATGCAGCAATATAGCTCAGTCAGTACCAATGAGGGACATGATTCTTAATCCCAGCTTGGTCATCCATTCTTTACTAGGATTGTTACCAAAAATGGAGAAACAGTCTATACTTATAATTTGTACTTTCTAGGTGGACTCATTGAAAAAGCATAGTAGAATTGTTATTAGCACACTTGTAGGAATATGTAGATTAGCTTAACCCTTTCCCACATATAGATGCATTTTGACGCACCTGCTGCAGACAACTTACGAAAAACATTGTGGCAAAAGATGAAATTGCTCATAATGAGCTTAACAACTCTTTACAATGATTAGACTTTCATTTATAGAGGTTAACCATATATTTAACTGACTGGGTGATTATGAAGTTGTCTGCTGTAGATTTGTTGCATGTGGGAAAGGCAAAGTCATACTATTGATGGACAAACTGATAAATGTCTTTTATATTTATAGAAATTCTTTCTTTGTAATTATATGAATGATCCACCAGCTACATTCATTTAAAGAAATGTCAGTATTAAAACCTCAATCAATTGAAGTCACAATGTTTTTAACCCTTTCTATATTAAAGTTTTGTTAATAGAGATGTTTATGCCTAGATATTCAAAGTTGTCTGCTGCGGAATTATCGGAAGTGGGATAGGGATAAGCTGTAAGTTATCTCAAGCTGTGATGTTGAAATCTCGAGATGTGAAGTTGAATTTTGTTTTCTGTCAGCTAAAGCTGTGAAGTTGAATTTTGTTTTCTGTCAGCTTGAGCTGTGAAGTTGAATTTTGTTTTCTCTGACAGTCAAAGGTGAAGCTGATGAGACAGGATGGAGAGAAGGAATCCAAGAGAGTATCTCGTCATATGGAAGACAAACAACAGAAAGCTACATCAGAGGACAAACAGAGAATTGCTCTTCTTGTCAAGAGAGTTAAGGAACTAGAAGCCCAAGTTGGCAAGGGAGTGGTAGGTTTATCCCTTTCATTACGCCCATCCATCTGTTTGTCTGTCATTTATACATGTGAAATAAATAGGGAATATTATGTTGCACCTTAGTTTGTCTTGGACTATGAGGAGCGTGGAAAGTTTTTATCTGACTAGACTGAAGGTCAAGTGAGATATAGATCTTTCAAAATTCCAAGTAGTCCAGTACAATCTGAGAGGAATGGCTACTGCAATGTAACCTTTGTCTGTTTTCCGAATATCAAATACATAACATTTAAAATGGGTGAAAGATTTTTCATATTTATGTGGGAGAAAATATTCAACAATCTTTATTTGCGGGTTTATAATATTCAACTTGACATGACGATTACATAACTAAAAATAGAAATAAGTTTCCCAAGTTGTACTGGTTGTCTGCCTTTATTTACTTTGTTGTATAGACGGGAACCTCGTTGAAAGTAGTCTGCACTGTCCAATGTAACATTACCATATTTGGTATTTGACCTAGTAAAATACGGAAATTGAATCAAGTTTGATCTGCGCATGACTATTTGCATGTTTTTGTGCCGAAAATATGCTGATATATGAAAATAATGTTTAGGTTGGTTTGACAATAATCATGTTATGTCACCATAGCATGAAGTGATCATTCACTTTTCGTCGTCCGTTGTTGTACGTCCGTTCACATTTTGCTACAAACACCTTATCCTCCTTAACCAATGAAATTAATGCAAAAATTGTTCAAAGAATTAAATTCCATATATAACTTTGGTTGCCGCGGGATCAGAAAGGGGGAAGATTAACAAAACCATAAAAATCTTTTCATCCAAATGTAGTGGTCCAATTAAAAAATCATTTTGCGCAAATGTTCCTTAGGTGACCCTCTACTAAGATTATTCAAATTATTCTGATCCGTTCCTTGCATGTATATTTAGTGAAAACTTTAAAAATCTTCTTGACCAAAAGTACTAGCCTAATTTGAAAAAAATAGGGCACAAATGTACCTTGTATGACCCCTATCAAAGATTGCTGAAATTATTCTGATTCGTTAAAAACCATGGCAGTATGTGGGCAGGATTGTTTTCTTGATATGTACTGTATATATATATAGTTAGAACTTTAAAAATCTTCTTGTACAAATGCTCTGGCCTGATTTAAAAATAATTTGGCACAATTGTTCCTTGGGTGACCCTCTACTAAATTATTAAAAATAAATTATTCTTAGACATTAAAAAACATGGTGGGTCTTATTTTTCCATATATGTATATATGGTCTGGCCTTATTTGAACAAAATATGGTACAAATATTCCTTTGGTTACCCTCTACACTGATTGTTGAAATGATTTTGATCCATTGATGGCGGTCAGGGTGTTGGGCTTTTTTTTAACATAAATGTAGATATATATATATATCTACATTTATGTTAAAAAAAGCCAATATATATATTTAAAACTTAACAATTCCTCAGGGCCAAAAGTTAAGGCCCACGTGGAAAATAATTTTGCCCCAATGTTCTTCGGATAATTGTCTACCAAGATTAGCCATGCTATTCTGATCTGTTGATTTACATGGTCACCAGGGGGTGGGTATTGTTTTCCTTATATATATATCAAGTGAAAACATTTTCAGTTCTGTTAAATAAGGTAAGCATTGTAAAACCGTCATGGTCCTCTTGTTTTTATATTGCAGGGTGTTGGTGTAATTCCTGTTGTGAGTATATAATTAACTTTCTAGGAAAGTCTGCATAAATGAAAGTTTTCTTTTAATGCTTTGTTGGAAAAATAAAAATGATTATATAACATTTTCAAAAATCCCCTGAAATACGATAGTTTGATACTAAAATTAACTCATGTCAAGGAGAAGGGTTTCAATGTTTTTGCTGTTTGTGTTCTTACAAAATGTTAATTTAATCTTCACTTCAAATTAACAGTTCACCTTCTGGTTTGAAAATATGTAAGGAATAGGTAAAATATTGAAAATTGGAAGAATAATTTTAAATCAATTATTGAATGGTATTTGTGCGAAAATAGGCCTCCGTTGTCCGTTATGGAGCTTTTGGTTATTATCGCCTCCGTTGTGTAATGGTAATTGTGGTAATTACCTCCTCCATTGTGTAATGGTACTTTTGGTTATTACCACCTCCGTCATGTTATGGTAATAGTAGTAATTACCGCCTCCGTTGTGTTATGGTTATTGTGGTAATTACCGCCTCCATTGTGTAATGGTACTTTTGGTTATTACCACCTCCGTCATATTATGGTAATAGTAGTAATTACCGCCTCCGTTGTGTTATGGTTATTGTGGTAATTACCGCCTCCACTGTGTAATGGTAGTTTTGGTAATTACCGCCTCCATTGTGTAATGGTAATAGTGGTAATTACTACCACCATTGGGTAATGGTAATTGTGGTAATTACTACCACCATTATGTAATGGTAATAGTGGTAATTACTACCACCATTGTGTATTGGTAATTGTGGTAATTACTATTATTATATCTCACGTGACTTTGTAATGTTAAATTCTTATATACTCATCATGGGCAATTTCTTACTGTTTCATGCTAACAGTACGTTTTTGACCAGTTAACAGTATACTGTTACATGGCACGCACGTGAAAATGTTTGTTATGCATGTGCATGACGTCATTTCAAACAATAACGTCACCTTTTAGATGCGCGTGCCATGTAACAGTATACTGTTAACCGGTATATTCATATGTGTGTGTTACATTGTTGTACTACATCTACCCATGTTCACCTCCCCTACAAAGGTACAGAATAAATTAAATAAACGTGTAATTTTGTTCGGTATAATAAAATAAATATTGCATGGCTTCCAGTGTGACAGTACATATTGTCAACATTTGGTAAAATACTGTTAACCTCGGCTTCGCCTCGGGTAACAGTATTTCCCTTATGTTGACAATATGTACTGTCACACTGGAAGCCATGCAATATTTATATACTACCATTGTGTAATGGTAATAGTGGTAATTACTACCACCATTGTGTATTGGTAATTGGGGTAATTACTACCACCGTTGTGTATTGGTAATTGTGGTAATTACTACCGCCGTTGTGTATTGGTAATTGTGGTAATTACTACCTCCGTTGTGTATTGGTAATTGTGGTAATTACTACCACCGTTGTGTATTGGTAATTGTGGTAATTACTACCACCGTTGTGTAATGGTAATTGTGGTAATTACTACCACTGTTGTGTATTGGTAATTGCGGTAATTACTACCACCTTTGTGTATTGGTAATTGTGGTAATTACTACCACTGTTGTGTAATGGTAATTACTACCACCGTTGTGTATTGGTAATTGTGGTAATTACTACCACTGTTATGTTATTGTAATTGTGGTAATTACTACCACAGTTGTGTTATGGTAATTGTGGTCATTACCTTCTCCATTATGTAATGATTTTCTTAGAAATATAATAGGGAAGTTCAGCTCAGTTGAGATTATCTCACCATTTGCTCGCCAAATGGCATTATTGCCGAGTGCGAGGGTAAACAACGCCAACAAACAACAGAGATTATTTCAGATTCCACCAAATGCCTCTGCCGTATGACGTTTTAAAATTGCTCATAATTTTGTCTCAATGTTTTCAGCTCTATTCAATAATAATCTCTTTCATTTAAAGAGGTTTACCATATTTTAAACCGTATGATTTCAAAGTTGTCCACTGCAGATTTCTTGTGTAAGGCAAAGGGTTAATTTATTATTTTACAGCCTGTTGGTGGAAGTGGTAAGGGTGGTGATGCCCAGGCCCACATGTTGAGGCGGGAACTAAAGGACAAGGAGGCCCAGATAAAACAGTTAGAGAAGGAGGTCCGACAAGGAGGCGGGGGTGCTGGAAATGCTGCTGCTGATGTTTGTTTTTCTCTTCTTAATTTTGTGTTAACTCTCTCACATTTTAAATGCATCTCCAGCAGACAAATTTTGAAAACATTTTGGAAAAGGGATAAATTGCTCTTAATGAGCAAATTACCCTATAAATTAGATAATATAGAGACTTGCCTTTCTTTTGTCTAAATATTTCCAAAGTGGTCTGCTGCAGATTTGTTATAGAAAAGGTTTAAACATTTCATTGTTATAATATATTTAGGGTCGTCTGCTTTGAAAACTTCCGGGGAGAAATGTTTTATTCAGTTTATCTGTAAAATTGAAAATGTAAGTGCAAAGTAACAAATGATGTTGTCTACTTCAGATGCATCAATGTTGTCTTTAGCAGACAAAAGCTTTACTAGCAAATCAATTCTGGAAATGTTTTGATAACAAGACTAGAATTGGGGACCTTTTATGATGTTAGATTATTTGTATGATATGATCTTGCATTTACAAAAATAGAAGTTGCTATTTTACTGTTGATGTGATTGGATAGTTTCAAGTTGTCAACGAAGAGTAGAAAAATTGTTAAACAAAAATTGCATATGGAAATTTTGAAAATATATAATGTAATATTTAAATTTAGAGTAGGAAACATACACTTAGTTATTATAAGATAAATTACTTACTTTGAAAAATGTCTCATTTTCTATAATGTTTTCAAATGTCATCTGTTACAGGGAAAGAGGTTATCTAATTTACCCCATCATTCTGTAGAGCTCATCAACGGCATTTTAACGATGAATAAAGTGGTCATTGACCCACAATATCTCTCAAATAACCAAACAAAACCCTATGGTCATTAAACGATTCTTTTAAGTGTCTACAACATAGGGTTTAACTCATTCCAACTTGCAGATGCTTTTGAAGCATCATAAAGAGTATCAATTGTACAACAAGTTTGCAATACATGACTTTGAATCTCTATAAATGAAAGTATAGTTATAATTTTTTAACTTAGATTTTCCAAGGTTTTACCTCGATGAGGTAAATTACCTCAGCTTTGTGAATTTGGGGGGGAAATGGTATAAGGTTTACCTCAAATGTGTTAGTCATCTTATCCAAATATCTGACTCATCACATATCTATGTTCCTATACATAGAGAAATATCTGATTCCTCTCATATCTATGTTCCTATACACAGAGGAACCTCTGAGTCCTCACATATCTATGTTCCTATACACAGAATACTCTCTGTGTCCTCACATATCTATGTTCCTATACCCAGAATACTCTCTGTGTCCTCACATATCTATGATCATATACACATAGGAACCACTGAGTCCTCACATATCTATGTTCCTATACCCAGAATACTCTCTGTGTCCTCACATATCTATGATCATATACACATAGGAACCACTGAGTCCTCACACATCTATGTTCCTATACACAGAATACTCTCTGTGTCCTCACATATCTATGTTCATATACACATAGGAACCACTGAGTCCTCACATATCTATGTTCCTATACACAGAATACTCTCTGTGTCCTCACATATATATGTTCATATACACAAAGTAACCTCTGAGTCCTCACATATCTATGTTCCTATACACAGAGGAACCACTGAGTCCTCACATATCTATGTTCCTATACACAGAATACTCTCTGTGTCCTCACATAGCTATGTTCCTATACACAGAATACTCTCTGTGTCCTCACATATCTATGTTCATATACACATAGGAGCCACTGAGTCCTCACATATCTATGTTCCTATACACAGAATACTCTCTGTGTCCTCACATATCTATGATCATATACACATAGCAACCACTGAGTCCTCACATATCTATGTTCCTATACACAAAATACTATCTGTGTCCTCACATATCTATGTTCATATACACAGAGGAATCACTGAGTCCTCACATATCTATGTTCCTATATTCAGAGGATGGGAAAGACCAAGCAGGAGAAGATCCTGAAAGAGTTGGAACGAAAATTGGAATCTGAGAAATCAAAATCAGACAAATTACTTGAGGGCCTCCAGACTGCAGATACTGAAAATCAGATACTCAAAAAGGTGAGAATTGTTTCTATATTTTGTCCTTTATAAAGTGTAACCCTTTCCTACATGGAGGCAAAATCTGATGCAGTAGAAGGGTTTTTAACTCACCAGAGCACAAAGTGCTCAAGGTGAGTTTTTGTGATCGCCTTTTTTGTCCGTCAACATTTTCTTGTTAACACTCTAGAGTAAACATTTTGCATTTAATCTTCATGAAAGTTTATCAGAACATATATCTCCATCAACTCTAGGCCAAGTTTGAAACTGAGTCATGCTGGGTCAAAAACTAGGTTATTAGGCCAAATTTAAGGAAAATCTTGTTAACACTCTGGAAGCCGCATTTTAAACTTGACCATGTTTAAACGTTGTCAGAAAGTTTGTCTTGATGATATCTAGGCCAAGTTCGAATATGGGTCATGTCCGGTCAAAAACTAGGTCACTAGGCCAAATTTAAGGAAAATCTTGTTAACACTCTTGAAGCCACATTTTCGGCTTGAGCCTGTTGAAATTCTATCAGAAAGTTTGTCCTGATGATAGCTAGACCAAGTTTGAATATGGGTCATGTCTGGTCAAAAAATAGGTCATTAGGCCAAATTTAAGGAAAATCTGTTTAACACTCTTGAAGCCACATTTTTGGCTTGAGCACGTCGAAACTTTGTCAGAATGTTTGTCTTAGTAATATTTAGACCAAGTTCGAATAAAGGTCATATCGGGTAAAAAACTAGGTCACTAGGTCAAGTTTAAGGAACTCTGGAAGCCACACTCTGAAAGCCGCATTTTAAACTTGACCATGTTGACACTTTGTCATAATGTTTGTCTTAGTGATATCTAGGCCAAGTTTGAATATAGGTCATGTTAGGTCAAATACTAGGTCACTAGGCCAGATTTAAGGAAAATCTGGTTAACACTCTGGAATCCACATTTTTGGTTGAGCATGTTGAAACTTTGTCAGAATATTTGTCTTGATGATATCTTGGCTGACTTTGAATATGGGTTTGGTAAGATCAAAAACTAAGTCACTGGGCCATATTGTAGAAATATTTTGTCAACACTATAGAGATCACATTTTTTACTTGAGCAGATTAAAAGTTTGTCTTGATGATATCTAGGCCAGGTTTGAATACAGGTCATATCAGGTCAAATATTAGGTCACTAGGCCAAATTGTAGAACAATCTAGTTAACACTATAGAGATCACATTATTTACTTGAGCAGCTTGAAATGTTGTCAGAAAGTTTGTCTTGATGATATTGCCATTGGCGCTGAAAGAGTTAAGTCTTAAATAGCCCATTCTCAGGTGAGCGATTCCAGGGCCTCATGGCCCTCTTGTTTTAAAACATTGTGGCAAAAGGAGAAATAGTCCTTTGAGATCGACTTTTGAAAAAACGAGAGCTATTGTCATGACCCTGGCGTGGTCGTCGGCGGCGTGGTCGTCCGGTTAAAGATTTTTGTTCAGCTCAGCTTTTTTTCTGTGGCGGCGGCGTGGTCGTCCAGAGTTTTTTTGTTCAGCTCAGCTTTTCTTCTGTGGCGGCGGCGTGGTCGTTAAGGGTTTTTGTTCAGCTCAGCTTTTTTTCTGTTTTCTATCAGTCGAGCGTCTGTTGTTTTAGCCCTCTTCAATAATTCTACTTTAATATTTTTCTGTATTTTTACAAAGATGTTTTAAAGGTGTCTGCGGCAGATGTGTTAAATATATGAAAGAGTCGTCATGACAACTTCAATGATGTACAATTCGATTTTCGTTTCCATTCAGCGTTATGACATTATTAGCATTTTTTATTGAGCAGTGTTCTGCAGAAAACCATGCAGTGTTGATTCAGATCATCCTGTGCATCAACACAGACTAATCTGGTTCCACACTGTTTGTAAGTAAGTCGAAACGGTAGCTCTCATTTGTTTGAATAAATAAATCCCTTTTTAGCACAGTCTCATTATACTTGTTTTGCTTTTTAAAGTAAAAGTAAAGAATACGAAATAAGCATGCTTATAATTTAATTCATGTGTGACTCTTTAAAAAATAAAATTTGTATGAAAAGAAACATTTATCATTTAAACCAAATTCTTCATTTTCCAAAAGGCTTCCGTAAATTGTGTAGGTTATATCTTTGTAAAATGTTTTCCGACATGAGAACAATGTAAAAAGAGCATTATTAATACAAGTTTTCCTACATGAGAACAATGTAAATAGAGCATTATTAATACAAGTTTTCTTACATGAGAACAATGTAAATAGAGCATTATTAATACAAGTTTTGTTACATGAGAACATTGTAAATAGAGCATTATTAATACAAGTTTTCTTACATGAGAACAATGTAAATAGAGCATTATTAATACAAGTTTTATTACATGAGAACAATGTAAATAGAGCATTATTAATACAAGTTTTCCTACATAAGAACATTGTAAAAAGAACATTATTAATACAAGTTTTCCTACATAAGAACATTGTAAAAAGAACATTATTAATACAAGTTTTCTTGTCCCGAAAAGGAATTGGATGATAAAACAAAGAATCTAGTGAAAGTGTCCGCTGAACTGAAGACATTAAGCCTTGCAGCTAAAGACGGTGTTGAGGCAGCTGGTAAAGTTAAGGAGTTGGAGAAAGACAATAAGAAGTTGACGGAGGAAAACCTTGTCCTCACTAAAAACTTTGAAAGTGAAAGGGTAAGTAAGCAGATTTTCATATCTATTGGAATGTTTCTCACCTCTAAACATTCTTGAAGGATTTGATTTTCACTTTGAATAGAAAAGAAACAATTTCTGGTTTAAACTACCTTGTATTAATATCCCAGTCCAACCCATAGACGAATGTTGATGCTTCAAAAACACTGTGTCAAAGGAGATAGAAACTTTTCCATTTGCCACAATTTTATCACAATAAATACTGATGTACATTAAAATATATATAAACATTCAATAATTTTGCCTAGATATTAAGAAGTGTTCTGTGGCATATTTATCTGAACCTTTTCTTACACCATAACCAATCTGCAGAGGACAACTTTAAAATATTTTGTCAAAAATATGGAAACTCTAAAAGAAAAGTTATTGAATAAGGTTGAATAATTTCACCTTTGTTAGTGTTCTAGAAAGTTGTCTGCTGCAGAAGTGTCAGAAAGCATCTGTACAGGGATGATAATTGTGATAAAATGTAAACACATGTTAAGTAATGTTTCAGTATAAAAAAGGTTTGTGCAAAAAGTTCAAACATTGACTGTGATCATGACTTATTTATTCTTACCATTAACTTTTTATCATTATATACTTCATTAGGTTACTTCATGTTTCATTTTACACACATGTGTGAAAGTACTGATAGAGTACCCATAAAGTGCTCATAAGTACTGACCATTTTGCTTTAGTACTCAAGTAAGTATGAGGACTTATACTCATAGTTTAAGACAAGTACTGAGTTCTGCTTAGTATTAGAAAAATCACATTCCACTCAGATTGTCAATTTCATGATGTTCTTAACCGTAGTTGCCTTGATGTGTTTTGCATTAGAAATCACAATGCATAATTCATTTGAGTGATCGAGGGCCATCATGGCACTCTTGTTTTTGTATGATACAGGTAATTATTTTTTCGGTATAATACAGGTATTTACATTTTTCTGTATGATACAGGTATTGCGCAAGAAGTACTTCAACATGGTAGAAGACATGAAAGGAAAGATCCGAGTTTATTGTAGAGCCCGTCCCCTTAGTAACTCTGAACTGTCCAGGGTAATTATATTTTATTATTTACCTGATCTTTATAGTAATCTTCTATGAAAACATCAAAGGAAAGAAGTGATATATCTCATAACATGGAAATATAATATTGGTACAAAGATGAAACATTGTGGGAGGTGGATAATCTTCTTTAACCCTTTCCCTCATATAGACGCTTTCTGACGCCTCTGTAGCAGACAGCAGACAATTTCTCCTTTTGCCACAATGTTTTCCACTTTTTGTCATAGGTTATCCATTCAATTATGGAGAATTTCTATGTTTTGACAAAATACGTTCAAAGTCGTCTGCTGCAGAATTGACGTATGAGGGAAAGGGTTAAAAAATGTCTGCTACAGAAGTTTCAAATGGATTCTGTATCAGGTTCATTTAACCCTTACACAAATGAAGCAGTCACTTTTTATTGTGGCAAAATAAGAAATTGCTCATTATGAGTCACAATGTTTTTACCTTTCCAATAATAAAACCTAGAATTTAATAGTTTTTAAAATGTTTGGTTAGATGTTTTCAAAATTGTCTGCTGCAGATTTTTTATATGTGGGAATGGATTAATAGTTTTGTAGTTATAATAAATCTGCTTCGTATATGTTTGACTATTTGTCGTATTGTTTCTTTACCTTATATATTTTGTTTCCAGGGTAACAAGTCTGTGTGTCGATCAGCAGATGAATACAGCGTTGCCGTGGACACATCCCGAGGCCTGAAGGAGTTTCAGTATGACCAAGTATTTATGGAGGATTCTACGCAGGAAAAGATCTTTGAGGACGCCAATGTATGTAGGAATTACGTATTAGTAGCTTCGCTTGATTTGGCGTCTTATTGCATGTAGGATTTATGTAAAGGTCACTTCAGGCAGTTTGGCTTGTGATTATATCTGTGTAAAATGCAAAATCTCTGATAAGCCCTCATTGTTGTGTCAGTATGTGATTATATTTGTGTAAAATGAGAAATCTCTGATAAGCCCTCATTGTTGTGTCAGTATGTGATTATATCTGTGTAAAATGAGAAATCTCTGATAAGCCCTCATTGTTGTGTCAGTATGTGATTATATCTGTGTAAAATGAGAAATCTCTGATAAGCCCTCATTTTTTGTGTCAGTATGTGATAGGAGCCTGTTCATAGGACAATTTACAAGTTAGCATTTCTGACTTTCAGAACTTAATCCAGTCTGTAGGTGATTGGTACAATGTCTGTATTGTTGTTATTTGTGTCCTTTCAGAACTTTATCCAGTCTGCAGTGGTTGGGTACAATGTCTTTATTTTTGTTATTTGTGTTCTTTCAGAACTTGATCCAGTCTGCAGTGGATGGGTACAATGTCTGTATTTTTGCCTACGGGCAGACTGGTTCGGGTAAAACCTTCACCATGATTGGAGATAAAGAACAAAAGTTCCCTGGAATTGCACCTAGAGCTTTTGAAAGAATCTTTCATTTAGCTGATGAACTCAAGTAAGCATGTTTCTCGACCCTTTCCCACATACAATCTTATCTACATCAATTGACTTTTAAAACATCTAGGCACATATATGGAAAACCTCTATAAATGAAAATATAGTTATTTAAAAGTGATCTAAACATTCTTTCAAAAGATGAAATTGCTCTTATAAAACAACTTTGGTCACAATGTTATTAATAGTCCACTGCTTCAGATTTGTCAAAATTTGAGCCATTACATTGGAAAACAAATATTGAAGATCTTCCTGGCATGTCAAGCAGTCTTTCAAACATTTAAATGCTTTTGAAGCAAATTTGGGAGAAATAACATTCCATGCCGGCATGTTTATGTTAACCGATTTGAATTGTCAATTAATGTTTACTCCACATGCAGACAAATCTTTACGCAACAAATGACTTTTGAAAACATTGTTGTGAAAAGAGAATTTGCTCAACTGAGCATGAAGTGCAGTATGTGCTTTGGTGATCACTCATGGACTGTCTATAATCTCTGTTGAACAACATCTTCTCTGAAAGCACTGAGCCAATTTTCATGAAACTTCACAGAAATGTTCATTTGTTTGTCCTCCTTTAAAATTGTACAAAGAATTTAATTTGATTCAGAAATTAGCTTGCTGTGGTATCAGTAAGATGGAAAAGTGCCCAAAGTTTAAAAATCTTCTTGTCTAAAAGTATTGGCTGGATTTAAAATTAACATGGCACAAATGTTCCCTCAACCAAGTTTGTTCAAATTATTCCAATCCTTGAATGAACATGGCCACTCTATCTGGACTCATTTTCCTTGTACCCTAGTAAAAACTTTATAAATCTTCCTGTCCAAAACTACTAGCCTGATTTAAAATCTTCCTTGAGTGATACTCTACCAAATTTATTCAAATTATTCTGATCCATCAATAAACATAGCCACCTGGCTTGTTTTCCTTATACGCAGGCCTCCAGAAGACTGAAAATTTGCCAGTTTTGACCAATTTTTAACTTGAAACTTGTAAACAAATTGGTCCAGATATTTTACCGTAAATACTCTACTATAAGATGTAACCCTGTCTTTGAGGTCTCAAATCCATATTTTCATGGTTGACTCTACTATAAGATGCAGTCAGATTTCTGAAGTTTTTTTCAAGCCACAAACCCATGATAAACAGCGAGATATTACATTTAATCATCACATTGTTTATAAATGTAAAATGAAAATCAACTCATAAAATTCACCAATCTCCATTCATCGCCATTTTAAAAGGGAACATAATATACGTCCAGAAACAAATCCAAAGCGCATCTGAAAGTTGAGCACTGGCTGTTTATTTTATGTCCATAACTCCCAAAAAATGTCCAATAAATTAATACCTTAGATAAACTTTCAATAATATATTCATCGACCTCCATTCATCGCTGTTTAAATAGTGAACATAATATACGTCAAACATTATTGTGTAAATTTAGTGTCCATGTTATGGTCAATTTGTGTTAATTCTTTCACACATTTTCTATTTCCTGATTTGAAGATTGTTATGCTTTAAATCCAAAACAAATTAAATATACATTTCTACATGTATTAATTAAAGACAGTTTCTTTTTATCTTTATTTTGTATGCAGTAAGTGTGTAAATGAAACCAAATAACAGAATGTTGACCTCGCCATTTTTCATATTTCCCTTTAGACATTACTATCCATGTTTTCTGTGTTCTTTCAACATCTTTTTTTGAATTAAGTGAACTTGACTTTCAGTTCTCCTGAGTACTTTGATGTCACTTGAATTGATAGCCAAAGTGGTATACGACGAGACATATAATTACACGTATTTTGTTCTTATTATGAGTTACATATGTATATTAAAAACCTTAAAAATCTTTTTATCTAAAGGTACTTTGCACGATTTGAAAATGGTAACCCTCTACATGTAAGATTATTTAAAGAAAAAACAAATTATCTTCTTGTTCAAAAGTATTGGCCAAATTTGAAAAGAAATTGACACAAATATTTCTTGGGTAACAATCTACCAAGATTGTTCAAATTATATATATCTGTTAAGAAAAATGGCACCCTGGTGTCCATTTCCTTACATGTATATAGTAAAAATCTTCTTGTACAGAAGAACTGTCCTGATTGGAAAATGTTCCTTGGATGACCCACTACCAAGATTGTTGAAATTTAAAGACTACTCAATATTTGTCTCATTTTTAGCTCGTCTGATTTTTTGAAAAAAAAAACGAGCTATTGTCGTCACTTGATCGTCGTCGTCGTCATTATAATATGTAAATATTCTTTCCGAATTTGAATATTTTTTATATAAAATAAATAAACAGTAAAAGGATAATATCAGACGAGCGTCAGGCACCCGCGGGCAGTGCGCTTGTTTTGTTTTGTATTTGTAGGCTGTCATTCAACAAATGAGGTTATACACTGATACATTTTATTGTCACAGGAGTACATATCAATATATATTCTGTCATTCTTACAGGAGTAAATTCACCATAACCATTGAAGTTTACATGCTGGAGTTGTACAATGACAAGCTGATTGATTTGTTTGGTAAACCAGGGGCCGCTGATGTAAGTTATTGTCATTATATAGTATAATAAAAAATCAGATGACTTTGAAAACATCAAGGTAAAAATGTGGAATATAATTGAAAGAATTATTATCAAAATAATATTGATTTATTTTTCAATGTTTTTGATGTCAAATTGAAGATACAACAATTTGGCCAGATACAGCTGTTACTATGAACCTTTTACTACATACAGTTGCATTTTGACCCATCTCCAGCAGTATATTTTTGAAAACATTGTGGCAAAAGGAGAATCACTCATAACGAATAATGTCTCCTTTTGTCACAATATTTTCAACTCCATATTATAATTATACTTTCATTTATAGAGGTTTCTATATTTTTGTTTATTTGTTTTCAAAATCATCTGTAGCAAAAAAATAAATATGTGTGAACGGGAGGGAAAAACAACCATACAGACATTTTAAATTATATCTTACATGGGTGTCTGCATAATTATGTTCACTATAAAATGGAAAAAATAGTAGATTAAACATGCAAAAAAACCAAAGTGAAAAAAAAAAGTGAGAAAAGGAGATATTTCTTAGTATTTGCCATTTCTCCTTTTTTGACAAGGTTTTCGTAAATCTTTTGCTGGTGACTGGTCAGAGATAGTCCATATTATATGTTATGTTAGCTTGTCTGTTTTTCAAGAAAAAGAAGTTGGGGTATTGTGATACCCTCGGAGTCGTCGTTTGCATCATCGCAAAACTTTAAAATTTCCTCATTACTCTAAAACTGTTCAACATTTTCTAATAAAACTTGGTAAACATGTTGCTAGGAACAATATGCATGTCTATATGCCAAGCAAGTCAAATAACTCGGGCTGTAACTTTTTTTTTCGGAAATGCCCCTTTTTAGCTCACCTATGCACAAAGTGCAAGGTGAGTTATTGTGATCGCATTTTGTCCGGCGTCCGTGCGTCGTGCGTCGTCAACATTTGAGCTTACTCTATGGGCTTCATTTTGCATCCAATCTTCATGAAAGTTTATCGGAACGTTCATCTCCATAAAATCTTGGACAAGTTTGAAAATGGGCCATAGGAGGTCAAAAACTAGGTCACAAGGTCGAATTGAAGGGAAATCTTGTTAACACTCTGGAGGCCACATTTTCAACTTGAGCATGTTGAAACTTTATCAGAATGTTTGTCTTAAAGATATCTAGGTCAAGTTCGAACATCGGTTCACGTCGGGTCAAAAAGTAGGTCACTAGGTCAAATTGAAGGAAAATCTTGTTAACTCTGTAGAAGCCGCATGTTTTGCTTCAGCTTGAAATTTGTTCAGAATATTGAGCTGAATTATATCTAAGCCAAGTTCGAATATGGGTCATGCCGGGTCAAAAACAAGGTCACTAGGCCAAATTGAAGGAAAATCTTGTTAACACTTTGGATGCCACATTTTTTGCTTCAGTAGCTTGAAATTTGGTCAGAGTGTTTGTCTAAATGATATCTAGGCCAAGTTCGGATATGGGTCATGCTGGGTTAAAAACTAGGTCACTAGGCCAAATTGAAGGGTAATCTTGTTAACACTCTGGATACTGCATTTTTAATTTCAGCACGATGAAACTTTATCAGAATGTTTTTCTTAATGATATGTAGGCCAAGTTCGAATATGGGTCATGCTGGGTCAAAAACTAGGTCACTAGATCAAATTGAAGGAAAGTCTTGTGAACACTTTGGATGCCACACTTTTTGCTTCAGCAGCTTGAGATTTGGTCAGAATGTTTGTCTGAATTATATCTAGGTCAAGTTCGAATATGGGTCATATTGGATCAGAAACTAGGTCAATAAAGGAAAAAATATAACTCCGGAGGCCGCATTTTTACTTTGAGCAAGTTGAAACTTTGTCAGAATGTTGTCTTGATGATATCTAGTCTATGGTGGAATATGGGTCAAATCAGGTAAAAAAATATAGATCACTAGGCCAAATGAAGGAAAATATTGTTAACACTGTGGAGGTTGCATTCAGAATAATTGTCTTGATGTGTTTTACATTGCAGTACATTGTATAATTAAGGTGAGCGATCCAGGGCCATCATGGCCCTCTTGTTCATTTTAGAAAAAAGCAGATGAGCGTTGGCATTGGCTTGCGGTGCTCTTGTTAATTTAATACATTCTAGTTTGTATTGTTAAAGAATGTTTTAACCCTTACACACATGCAAACCTGTCTTGAGCACATATACTCATTCTGAACCATTTCTCCTTTTATCAAAATGTCAAAAGTTAATTGCTGCAAAATGCAGACGCAAGTGGGAACAGATTAATCAAAACTCACATCTACAAAAAACAAACTCCTTAAAAATGGTCAATTATGATAGAAACACATACCTATGAGTTGATTGCGTATAGGATGTCCTGATCAGACTTCATGGAAGTTCAGCTTTATTTGGATTATCACTAGTCCCCAAGGTTGGTTTTCATTGTTCAAATAGTATCATTTGTATATTAACTGTATGGTGTGAACATTTTACCTTTTAAGACGAAATCCGTAGCAAGCTTCCGTGACTTAAACGATGAGGTAGTAAGAGTTTGATTGATGATGTCATTGATTAATGTTTATGTGATATTAATTCATAACCTTAGACATGCACAGTGCAGTCCTTTAACCATATAATGACTATTCTGCAAAAGAGACCTATGAAATAAATATGATCAAATCTATGTAAATGAGAGTTATAATATTGAATAGAGTTGAAAACATTTTGGCAAACAGAAAAATGCTTATTATGATCAATTTCTCCTTTTGCAACAATATGTTCAGTCTTCTGTTGCTACATTGGGAATGGGTCAACACTCTTTCAAATTGAAAGCATCTGATGAAAGAAACAAAATATATTGACAAGCAAAAGTTGAATTTTGAGACTGAGTAAAATATATTGTGACCAAAGGATTAATTGCTTATTCTGAGCATTTTTTCCTTTCCCCCAAAAGTTAACAGAAGTTGTCTGTATTAGGAAAAAGGTCATGGCTATGCTTAACCCATTCTCATATAGACGCTTTCTGACGCCTCTGCAGCAGACGGCTTTTTGAAAACATAGTGACAAAAGAAGAAATTGCTCAAAACGAGCAATTTCTCCTTTTGCCACAATGTTTGCCACTTTTAGTCATAGGTTATCCGTTCAATTATAGAGATTTTCCATTTTTTGAAAAAATATGTCATCTGCTGCAGAATTGGCGTATGAGGGAAAGGGTTAATGCTATTCATACTGACAGTTTAATGCTAACAAAGTAGCTTTGATCTATTAACAAGGTTTGGCTAAAACCGCTTTGCATGGATATGTTGAAAATTCAATGAAATAGTTTATGTTTGTTGTTTTTGTTACATGTTTTTAAAGGATATCTTTGAAGTGCAGGTAATTTTCATTCAGATAAGTAGCTGTAGATGGAACGGTTTCATTGCAAAAAGCCCTTTATACCTTATGTTTAACCTGTTAACTCCTGTAACTTCTAGACTTTTTCCAAATGAAAACCTTGTTGTTTAAGTTTATTGACTATTTCAGCGGTCCTTAGCATTAAACCAACCTTACTAAATAGATACACCGTTGATGAGCTCTTGAACTTTGAACAGTGTATTTCTCTCCTAATTGCAAAAACTAATATGCAAAAATATATATAGGTCACCGAGTAATTTCGAAAAACAACGATTTAGTCAACTTTAGTCAAATTTTGGAAGTCTAAATAATAACAAGTTAGCTTGTATGCATACTTTCAAGTCTTTTTTGGAGCTAATTACTATTCATTTTGGTGTTCTATGTATGTTCAGCTGGAAAGGCATCAATAATTGTACAGAATACTATAAAAATATAAATTTATGATACCAAAAAGTCAGACCGGCCACAATATTTGGGGCGCCTTTTGGAGCAATTGTTTCCACTTTTGGGTAATAGAAAAAATTGACCTTTGCTAATTCAAACTAAATGAATTATAAACGTTTCTCCATATCTTACTGAGGTAAAAAGAGCCAAAAAAGGATATGTTTCCATGGGCTTAAAAAAAAATATGCATTATTGTACAACTCTACCCCCATTATTCAAACATTTTCAGCAAAATATAGTGAATTCATACACAATCAATACATAACTGTATGTTCTATGGGCATCTTTGCCTGGGGAGTTTGTTGTGTGGAGTACTGGTGTGAGAAAACCAGGAAATGCATGAGTAGGTGAACTGGCCTCCGTGATATAACTGAGAAATTGTTAAAAACGGCGTTAAACCCCATTCAATCTATGGGCATCTACAGTCTTGGTCTAAGGGAGATAACTCATGCCATCAAAGTTGTGCAGCTGTGATGCGCAGTGGCAAATCCCGCGTATGCCTTTAAATGTCTGCACTTCCATACTAAAGGATACAAATGGAAACTGCTTTACAGAAGATTTTTTATCTCACCTGAGCTCAATTCTTATAATAATTCTTCTTCTCACAAACTGATTGGTCGATTTTCAAATAATGTTTCTTGGGTTAAAATATTTCTGATCTGTTGAAATCTTAGGTGATCCTCTATCAGAATTGTTGAAATTATTCTGATCCATTGATAAACATGGCCACCAGGGGGCAGGGATTATTTTCCTTCTATGTACAATGTATAATCTTCTGGTCCAAAAGTATTTGAAAAGAATTTTAGACAAATGTTCCTTGGGTGGACATCGCAAGAATGTTAGTTTTGTTTTGTTCTATAAACATGGCCACTAGGGTAGGGCTTGTAGCAAGAATGTTATTTTTGTTTTGTTCTATAAACTCGGCCACTAGGGTAGGGCTTGTTTTCCGTATATGTATAGTAAGAACATTGGAAATTATTTAAATTCGGTTAAATAAGGTAAGCGGCCATCATGGTCCTTGTTTAATTAAGTATGTGTACTACCTGGTATAAGATGACATGAGAAAGCTTTTGATGGGATAATTGAGCCCATGGGAAAATGTACAACCTGCAAACTCAGATAACAAAAGCCTTTGAGAAGGTTCGGTTGTGTTGTGTATATCAGATGTGCGTAGATCAGGCTGATCTGAATGAACACCATTCACAAACACCATCTGGTACTTTTACCTATGGATTGACTCAATTAAGTCCATTTTTTTAAATATAACTCCTCAGATGTGTTCAAAATAGAATTAAATACAGTTTATCAGATAAACCTTTCGTGTTTTAGATTTATGTAACTGAAAATTGGTTAGGAATTTGTTAGCCAAATCAACTATTTAGATAAGTTTTTAGCTTACACACACCTGAGTGCTTGGTGTGTTAGGTAAATCTGAACACTCCCCTGTTTAGATTCAAAGAGTATATTGTGAGCACAGTGTGTAGGTTATTTCCCGAAGAGGTATGGTTTATTCAATTCACATTAAGATGAATACTTGTAGTCTGTACAGATCAAGGTTATTCAATACTTTTTTTTTTAACTTTTTCACTTCCGGAACCAATTTGTGTGGTCTGTGCTACAAGTATGGAGTCAGCCCAGCTGGCATATCCGCGCAATCTGACCAGCTGGCATATCCGCGCAGTCAGCCCAGCTGGCATATCCGCGCAGTCAGCCCAGCTGGCATATCCGCGCAGTCAGCCCAGCTGGCATATCCGTGCAGTCTGACCAGCTGGCATATCCGCACAGTCAGCCCAGCTGGCATATCCGCGCAGTCTGACCAGCTGGCATATCCGCACAGTCAGCCCAGCTGGCATATCTGCGCAGTCTGACCAGCTGGCATATCCACGCAGTCAGCCCAGCTGGCATATCTGCGCATTCAGCCCAGCTGGCATATCCGCACAGTCAGCCCAGCTGGCATATCCGCGCATTCTGACCAGCTGGCATATCCGCGCAGTCTGACCAGCTGGCATATCCGCGCAGTCAGCCCAGCTGGCATATCCACGCAGTCAGCCCAGCTGGCATATCCACGCAGTCAGCCCAGCTGGCATATCCGCGCAGTCTGACCAGCTGGCATATCCGCGCAGTCAGCCCAGCTGGCATATCCGCGCAGTCTGACCAGCTGGCATATCCACGCAGTCAGCCCAGCTGGTATATCCGCACAGTCAGCCCAGCTGGCATATCCGTGCAGTCAGCCCAGCTGGCATATCCGCGCAGTCTGACCAGCTGGCATATCTGCGCATTCAGCCCAGCTGGCATATCCGCGCAGTCTGACCAGCTGGCATATCCGCGCATTCAGACCAGCTGGCATATCCGCGCAGTCTGACCAGCTGGCATATCCGCGCATTCAGCCCAGCTGGCATATCCGCGCAGTCTGACCAGGCTATATTCTTTATGCTGCCTAAGTCAACATCTTTATCTTGATATTCCAAAAAAAGTTGACTTTGGACTCTTCCAAATGCAATGCTTGACAAGTTGATTTGATATTTTCAACATTGAAGGTGGTACCTGTCAATTTACAGAAAATGTATTTGACGGCCAAGATGACATAAAGTTTATCTATGTCATCTTTAAATCCTTTCCCACATACAACAAATCTGCAACAGACTAGGTCAAGTTACATCAAACATAGCCAAAAAAAAAATTAAAAAAAAATTGTTTGCATAAAAATTATTGTATACATTCACCAGAATGCATTGAATATGTGAAAACAAGTTTACGTTTATTGTAAATATGTATAGGATGCACTGAAATTGTTCAAAGAAATTAATTATATACTAAACTTTGGTTGCTGCGGCATCAGAAAGGGAGAATCAAAGTACTCGAAGTACTAAAGGTAGATTTTTGATTGGATATATAAATAATTTTGGTGTGGACACTAAATGTATGTGTGCTGTTTATGAGACTGACTTTCTAACACATTTATACTTCATTTCTTTTGCTGTTTGTCATAAACATGTTATAATAATTAACAGAAAATCAAAGAACATTAAGCCTTTCCCACATATAGATGCCTTCCCACACTTCTGCAGCATACAATGTTTGAAAACCTTGTGCCTAAAGGAGAAATTGCTTAATTTTCTGCTTTTGCTTTCAATTCTGTTTAACAATCAAACTTTCATTGTTTGAGATTTTTCACATTTGTTTCTAGATGTTTTTTCAAAATTGTCTGAAGATATGTTGTATGTGGAAAAGTGTTAATGTGTAATCAGCTTATGATAATTCCGTAAGGAATAAGTTTGCTTTTAGATCAAGTTTAATGGTCCTGACAAAAACATTGTTTCACGCAAAATGGTTGTTACTACGAGATGTAGTTGCAGCCATTTTGCATGAAGCTCCTTGATAAGGTAACATTGTATGCAGACACATTTCCTGTAATGAGGAAAAGGAATAAACTCAATTAAATTTTGTCTGATGTGGAGATATAGTATGTTGCCGTGGTAAGAATGTCCGTCTGAAGAGCGAGAAACTCAGGGTTTGATACTGAACCGAGGAAAATCAAAGAAAAATGGTAGTGATGACTTCCCTCATTGGTGTTCAGTGTTGTGGTGATTGCATAATGACCAGTGGTGTTCAGTGTTGTGGGGATTGCATAATGACCAGTGGTGTTCAGTGTTGTGGTGATTGCATAATGACCATTGGTGTTCAGGGTTGTGGTGATTGCATAATGACCATTGGTGTTCAGGGTTGTGGTGATTGCATAATGACCATTGGTGTTAAGTGTTGTGGTGATTGCATAATGACCATTGGTGTTCAGTGTTGTGGGGATTGCATAATGACCATTGGTGTTCAGTGTTGTGGGGATTGCATAATGACCATTGGTGTTCAGTGTTGTGGGGATTGCATAATGAACATTGGTGTTCAGGGTTGTGGTGATTGCATAATGACCATTGGTGTTCAGTGTTGTGGTGATTGCATAATGACCCTTGGTGTTCAGGGTTGTGGGGGATTGCATAATGACCCTTGGTGTTCAGGGTTGTGGTGATTGCATAATTACTGATGCATCGATGATAAATTAAAGTATACAGGTAGAAAATGAAATACTGTTTAAAGCAGTGTAAAACACCATTCAAACAAAATTCAACTTATTTCTATGAGTATAATAAAGGCTAAAATATAACCCTTTCCTACATACAACAAATCTGCGGAAGACAACTTTGAAAACATTTAGACAAAACTATGGAAAACATTAATCAATGAATAGAGTTGAAAACATTGTGGCAAAAGAAGTAATTGCTCATTATGCAGATGTATCAAAAGTGTCTGCATGCAGGAAAGGGACTAATCAAAGTTTGGATAATTTACAGGACAAACTAGAAATCAAGAAGGACAAAAAAGGTATGGTCTATATCCAAGGATCGGTCATCAAACAAGCTATAAATTCCAAGGAGCTGTTTGCTCTGTTTGAAGAAGGAAGTAAAAACAGACATACGGCATCAACAAGTAAGCTTGGCAGTGTTTATTAACCCTTTCCCTCATACAACAATTCTGTGTTTATTAACCTTCACACACATACAACAACCTTCTCACACATACAACAACCTTCTCACACATACAACAACCTTCTCACACATACAACAACCTTCTCACACATACAACAACCTTCTCATACATACAACAACCTTCTCACACATACACCAACCTTCTCACACATACAACAACCTTCTCATACATACAACAACCTTCTCACACATACACCAACCTTCTCACACATACAACAACCTTCTCACACATACAACAACCTTCTCACACATACAACAACCTTCTCATACATACAACAACCTTCTCATACATACAACAACCTTCTCATACATACAACAACCTTCTCATACATACACCAACCTTCTCATACATACAACAACCTTCTCACACATACAACAACCTTCTCACACATACAACAACCTTCTCATACATACAACAACCTTCTCACACATACAACAACCTTCTCACACATACAACAACCTTCTCATACATACACCAACCTTCTCATACATACAACAACCTTCTCATACATACAACAACCTTCTCATACATACAACAACCTTCTCACACATACAACAACCTTCTCATACATACAACAACCTTCTCACACATACAACAACCTTATCACACATACAACAACCTTCTCACACATACAACAACCTTCTCATACATACAACAACCTTCTCATACATACAACAACCTTCTCAAACATACAACAACCTTCTCACACATACAACAACCTTCTCACACATACAACAACCTTCTCACACATACACCAACCTTCTCACACATACAACAACCTTCTCATACATACACCAACCTTCTCACACATACAACAACCTTCTCACACATACAACAACCTTCTCACACATACACCAACCTTCTCACACATACAACAACCTTCTCATACATACAACAACCTTCTCACACATACAACAACCTTCTCACACATACAACAACCTTCTCACACATACAACAACCTTCTCACACATACAACAACCTTCTCACACATACAACAACCTTCTCATACATACAACAACCTTCTCACACATACAACAACCTTCTCATACATACAACAACAACAACCTTCTCACACATACAACAACCTTCTCACACATACAACAACCTTCTCACACATACAACAACCTTCTCATACATACAACAACCTTCTCACACATACAACAACCTTCTCATACATACAACAACCTTCTCATACATACAACAACCTTCTCATACATACAACAACCTTCTCATACATACAACAACCTTCTCATACATACAACAACCTTCTCACACATACAACAACCTTCTCACACATACAACAACCTTCTCACACATACAACAACCTTCTCACACATACAACAACCTTCTCATACATACAACAACCTTCTCAACAACCTTCTCACACATACAACAACCTTCTCACACATACAACAACCTTCTCATACATACAACAACCTTCTCACACATACAACAACCTTCTCACACATGCAACAACCTTCTCACACATGCAACAACCTTCTCATACATACAACAACCTTCTCACACATACAACAACCTTCTCATACATACAACAACCTTCTCATACATACAACAACCTTCTCACACATACAACAACCTTCTCACACATACAACAACCTTCTCACACATACACCAACCTTCTCACACATACAACAACCTTCTCATACATACACCAACCTTCTCACACATACAACAACCTTCTCACACATACACCAACCTTCTCACACATACAACAACCTTCTCATACATACAACAACCTTCTCACACATACAACAACCTTCTCACACATACAACAACCTTCTCGCACATACAACAACCTTCTCACACATACAGCAACCTTCTCACACATACAACAACCTTCTCATACATACAACAACCTTCTCACACATACAACAACCTTCTCATACATACAACAACCTTCTCAAACATACAACAAACCTTCTCATTCATACAACAACCTTCTCACACATACAACAACCTTCTCACACATACAACAACCTTCTCACACATACAACACATCTGCAGCAGAAAATATCTAGGCAGAACTAAGGAAAACATTCTGGCAAAATTGGAAATTGCAATTTTCCTTTTGCCACAATGATTTCAAATGTCGTCTGTTTTAGAGGTGTCAAATAGCATATTTATATGGGAAAAGGTTAAGGGCATTTCCCCCTTTTCATATGACTTTTAGTTCCACTGGCTGAAAGCCAGGCAAGGTTATATCATGGTGAATTGTGATGCATTAACTTTTGGTTTAAATGAATTCTCCTTTGTAACCACTTGGCCAATTGAATGAATATCCAAAGGTAGCTTCCTCTAAATGTCATCTCCTAAATCCAAAAGTATGGTTCCTATGACAACTGAAAGGAAATATTTGGTTGGTGGATTTTCAAATAATGTTGTAGAAATGTTCCTTGAGTGAACATCTATCAGATTTCTTCAAGGCATATTGATTGGTTCTAAAAACATGGCTGCCAGGGGGACGGGCTCTGTTTTGCCTAATATGGCAATAGTGAAAACTTCATAAGTCTTCTACTCCAAAAGTATTCAGTCATTTTCGAAACCATTTTGTTAGAGAATATGTTCCTTTGATGACCCTTTATTAGATTCCTTCATGCCATGTTGGCTGGTTGAAAAACATGTGGCGAGCACTGTTTTGCCTTATATGGCTTAAGTGAAAACTTCAAATAATTTGAAGAAATGGTCCCTATCTGACCATGTACCTTTTTTGCTTTTTTGGCTATAGTAATCAATTGTTTGACTAATGGCAAATAGTGACCCTCTAGGGCCCCTTGTTTTTGTTTAAGCTATCAACTGCAAAACAAGCTTTTAGGTCAATCACACTTTGATGTCTGCTTACTGGGCAAATAGCCAGTACTTGTGCAGACAGAATCCTTTTATCACTGGATCTGAACCAGGGACCATTGGTGCAAGAGGCTGGTGCTTTACCACTACACCGCTCTCTGCCACTTGACAATATATAGAGAAAAGGAGAAATGTTGTCAAATAAGTAATTTCCCCCAATGCTTTCAACTCTTGACCAAACGATACTTCCCATTTTTGAGATGTAACACTTTTTCCATAGGATGTTTTCAAAGTGGACTACTGTTAACCCCTTGCCACAATGTTATAAAAAGTCATCTGCTGCAGATGCGTCTACATTTGGGTTAAAATATTGTATCAGGTAAACAGTCAAGTTCTAAACAGATTTATACTTATTAATAATTTCTTATTAATCCCAAGGCAAAGCGAAAATTAATAAGGGGTTGGTAACTCCATGTCTGCTCAGTTTATATATACTGGAACCAACTTGTTTGAAAGAGCACATGTGTTACCGGATGAGTTGTTTCCTTGGATACTGACTTTTTGCAGGAGACACCAGTGTTGCTTTTCCCAAACTGTTTGCAAAGATGCATCAAAATACATGGGAATTGCTTAAATCATTTTGGCAATTTTAGTATAATAATGTTCCCCGAGTTCTGTAGCATATACAGTGCAATGTTCAAGTCTTGGTATTGCTTTCTATTCAGACTGAATATAAAAACGCAATGTGAGAAAGGCAGTAATTTTGCAGTCAGTTCATGGGGAAAATGTGATTAGATACATACCTTTCGTTTCATGGGGAAAATGTAGTTTATAGATACATGCCTTTCGATCTTATTAACAGAAACTAAATACAAGTAATTAAATAGGAATAATTAATATTTTCAAAACAAATTACTGTTTTGTCATGTATAAGACTTGGCAAAATTCTAGGTGGAAACTTCGCCATTTATCTGTAAAAGTGTTGCATGTTGGAAAGGATGAATGAATTACAATTTCATATTATAATTATACTGAAATATATTTTCCAGAAATGAATGCTGAGAGCTCTAGATCCCATCTTGTTGTTGGCATCATTATAGAATCAACCAATAAAAATACTGGAAATGTTACCAAAGGGAAGGTTAGTTACCATTCAGTGTTTTAACCCTTTCCCTCATACAGCAATTCTGCAGCAGACGACTTTGAACGTATTTTGTCAAAGAATAGAAAATCTCCATAATTGAACGGATAACCTATGACAAAAAGTGGAAACATTGTGGCAAAAGGAGAAATTGCACGTTTTGTGCAATTTCTTCTTTTGTCACTATGTTTTCAAAAAGCTGTCTGCTGCAGAGGCGTCAGAAAGCGTCTATATGAGGGAAAGGGTTAACTCTCTCTAACATGAAGACGCACTTTGATGCATCTGCAGAAGACATTTTTTTCCCTCACACTTTTGAACTCCATTACATAGTTTACTTTCCTTTATAGTTATTTAAAAAATACTGTTCTCAAAAGAGATGTTTTGTATTTGAGAAATAGTTTAGACCAAGTCACAGTTCAGCTACAGTTACTAAGTTAATGGATTTGAGTAGCAATGGTGATTTATTTATCAAAAGTATGTTACAGTGTCAATGTGTAACTCGACTGCTGACAATCTCATGACTTTTGAAAACATTGTGTCAAAAGGAGAAATTGCTCATGATAAACAATTTCTCTTTTTGTTGCAACGTTTTCAACTCTATATATGTCATAAATTATACTTTCATTTATAAATAGTGAATAGTAAAATGTTTAAATAATTTTACGTTTGTAAATATAGGAACATTATCACTATTTATTTTTAGTTGAGTTTGGTTGATTTGGCAGGCAGTGAAAGAGTGGCTAAAACTGGGGCAGGAGCCGAGCAACTGAAGGTAAGTCTATCCCTTTTAAGTTCCGTATCTTTGGACTGTCTAGTCCTGATAGCTTAATTGGTAATCATGAGGGTTTTATAGTGGTTGTGAATTTGAACTCAAGTTTGGCCATTGATTATTTCCAATGATTGGCTAAAGTCATTGTGGTTAGCAACATTTGCCCTTTACCAACAGGTTAAAACAGTTTATGAAGGAACGTAGACAGTTGCATGTAAATTGTTGTGTGGGCTACAGGTGCTAGAAAACAAGGAAACACATGGTTATGTGAGCTAGCTGCCGTGATATAATTGAAAAAACTGTTGGAAACTCCAATCATTCAAGAAAGAAGAGGGGCACTTTAGGGTTAACCCTTTCCCACTTGCAGTTTCATTTTAATGTGACAGCAGCAAACAGCGTCATAATGGACAATTTCTACTTTTGCCACAATGTTTTTAACTCTATTCAAAAGTTTTATTCATAGAGATTTGTAATCATGTTGCCTTGGTTTTTGCAAAATTGTGTGCTGTGATTTATTATTTGTGGGAAAGGTTTATGAAGAGAACATTAGCTATGTGACTTACCTAGAGGATTTGTTTTTCTGTTATAGGAAGCAATGTCCATCAACAAGTCCCTTTCGGCACTTGGAGATGTGATTTCGGCACTGAGCAGTGAGCAGCAGTTTATCCCGTATCGTAACAACAAGCTGACGATGGTGATGCAGGATTCACTCGGAGGAAACGCAAAAACTCTCATGTTTGTTAACATATCTCCGGCGGACTACAACTGCGATGAGAGTGTTATATCCATGACGTAATGCATCCATAACACAACCATTGTCTTAACCCTTTCCCACATATAGACGCTTTCTGACCCCTCCACAGCAGACAACTTTTGAAGACATTGTGGCAAAAGCAGTAATTGCTAATGATGAGCAATTTCTTGTTTTGCCACAATGTTTTCAACTTTATTCAATATTTATTCTTTACATTTTAAAGAGTTTCTACATCATTGAATAAATGTTTGCATAGTCCTCAGCTGCAGTTAAGTTGTATTTGGGAAAGGTTTAACCCTTTCCCTCATATAGACGCTTCCTGACGCCTCTGCAACATAGTGACAAAAGAAGAAATTGCTCAAAACGAGTAATTTCTCCTTATGCCACAATGTCTTCCACTTTTAGTCATAGGTTATCCATTCAATTATAGAGATTTTCTATTTTATGACAAAATATGTTCAAAGTCGTCTGCTGCAGAATTGTTGTATGAGGAAAGGGTTAAAATAGACATGACAATCTTATGAACTCTTTTTGACAGTCAAGTGTTGTTTTCTATTTTCAGAAAAGGGTTTAAAGTGTTAGATTTATTGTTAGATATTCATGCAACATAATCCATTTAAACAACACATTAAACCTTTCCCACATAAAGACGCTTTCTGACGCCTCTGCAGCAAATGACTTTTCAAAATACTGTGACAAAAGGAGAAATTGCTCAAAATTAGCAATTTCTCCATTATTCACAATGATTTCAACTATTTAATAATAATACTATCAATTACAGAGGTTTTCTATATTTTGGACTTGATAATTTCAAAGTTGTCTGCTGCAGATTTGTCTTATGTGAGAAAGGGTTAAGGCAACAAATGAAGACTTGAAACATCTGAGATTTCAACCTTAAACAATATGCTTCAAAGTCTGCCAGTGGGAAGAGGGTTAATATTTCATAAATCTCATGTTTTATGCTCATTTGTTCTTTGCAATGCCTGCACATATTTCAATTAGATTTGAGTGTGAAATTGAATTATACAGGTGTGTAGTTGAATGATTCAGATGTGAAGTTGAATGACATAGGTGTGTAGCTAAATGATACAGGTGTGTAGTAAAATTATACAGGTGTGTAGTTGAATGATACAGACATGAAGTTGAATGATACAGGTGTGTACTTTGTTTATTTGTAGATATGCCTCAAGAGTCAAGTTGATCACAAATGATGCCTCCAAGAATGCAGATAATAAAGAGATAAATAGACTGAAGGCTGTAAGTGTTCTCATATTAACCCTTTTTCCACATACAGTTGCCTCTGCAGCAGACGACTTTTGAAAACAATATGGCAAACGAAGAAAAGGTTAAGAATAAGCAATTACTCCTTTGCCACAATTTTAAGCTGAACTATTCAGAGAAATATGGCCGAACCCCGGTAGCTCAGTCGGTAGCGACGCGGGCTGTCAATCCAGGGGTTGTGATTTCGAACCCCGGCTCGGCCAACTTTCTTTCCGATGATTGACAAAAGTCAATGCGACATGCGTCATTCGTCTTCCACCAATGGGCTGAGTCTATGTGGGAAAGCAGCCAGTTGCTTGGGAAGATTGTTGTGTGGAGTACTGGTGTGAGAAAACCAGGAAATGCATGAGTAGGTGAACTGGCCGCCGTGATATAACTGAGAAATTGTTGAAAAAGGCGTTAAACCCCAATCAATCATTCAGAGAATATGAGAGCTATTCTACTCACCCTGGTGTCGTCGTCCGCATCTGCGTCACACCTTGGCTAAGGTTTTGCATGCAAGTACACATATTACACCATAGCTTGGTTACTAGTACATGTATTTCATTGAACCTTTTTAAAAGCCTTTCCAATTATCACACCTATGTAAATAAGCAATTAAGATAACTCTATCCTACATATAATGCAAGTTATGGCCCTTTTTTACTTAGAAATTCTGGTTAAAGATTTGTGTGCAACAACATTTAGAGTTCATATCTCAGTTGCTACTAGATGTATTGCATTTAAACTTTCTACAATGCTTCTTATATAAACAACCCAGTTAGATAACTCTATCCTGCATTTAATGCAAATTTTGGCTGTGATTTTACTTAGAAAGTATGGTTTAAGTTTTGCGTGCAACTTCATTAAGAGTCCATAACTCATTAACTACCAGATGTATTGCAATGAAACCTTATACAATCCTTCCTAACTCTCCTAACACACCTATGTAAATGATTAAGTTAGATAACTGTATCGTGCATTTAATGCAAATTATGACCCTTTTTACTTGCCAAAACTTTAAAATTCTTCTTGTCCAATAGTACTGGTCCGATTTTGCAAAAATGATCCTGGGGGACCCTCTACCAAGAATGTTCAAATTATTCCAATCCGTTGAAGATCATGGCCGCCAAGTCATGTCTTCTTGTACTAAATCACTGGTCCTATTTGAAAAGAATTTGGCACAATGTTCCTTGTGTGACCCTCTGCCAAGTTTTTTCAATTTATTCTGATCCGTTGAAAAACATGGCCACCAGGGGGTTTGCTTGTTTTCCTTATATGTATAGAGTAAAAACTTTGAAAACTATTTAAGTTCTATTAAATCAGGTGAGCGATATAGGGCCATCATGGCCCTCTTGTTTACTTCGAAGTTCTGGTTCAAGTTTTGCGTGCAACTACATTAGTAGGAGTCCATATCTCAGTAAATACTTGATGCATTACATTGACACTTTGTACACAACACTGCCAATCCATCGAACCAATATACAAAATATTTTAAGATGACTCTATCCTGTAAATAATGTAACTTATGTCCTTTTTTATAAACTTAGAAATTCTGGTTAAAATTTCGCGTGCAACTACATTAAGAGTCCATATCTCAGTTACTACTAGATACATTGCATTGAAATTTTAAACAGCCCTTCCGAACCATCACATCTATGTAAATAAATTATCAAGTAAAATAACTCTATCATGTATATCATGCAAATTATGGCCCTTTATTATTTGACTTAAAAATTCTGGTTTAAGTTTTGCATGCAACTATAATTATTAGAGTCAAAGTCTGAGTAACTAATAAGAGATGGAATAGTCGAATGTGCTGTCTTACTGACAGCTCTTGTTTCAAGTCTATTCAATAATGATACTGCATTTATAGAATTTTATCCAGTTCAATCATCTGCTGATTTGTTGTACAGTCATACCTCTGTGGCTCAAACATAGGAAAACTCCAACCCGTCTCTCTGTCCCAAACAAGCCTTATATAATTCAAGTTGTTCTACTATGGAAAACTAAAAACATTTTCTCTTTTGAACTCTCCAATTAAAACTGAACAGTCCATTCACCTTTATTTAAGTACATATTACAGATGGATCAGTTGAATGGGTAAATTGTCACCTGTCAGTCCACTGTTTTTAACCAGATGTTCAACGTTGATATGTATACCTGGTTATTAGAATGACATTGTCGTTGTTCAGGCGACGCAAACTCGCCTATGATACAGAATATCTTTAGTTACAGTTGACATATTGTAACCAAACCTGGTATGAAGAAATAGTTTATGGGGACCCTTCATGGAATTGCATTTGGGGCCCCTAAAGTGAAGGTCGCTGTTACTAAAAAGAAGCTTAATTATCTGTCAATCATTGAAACCTGATTGTCTTCGCATTTCAGTGTTTCTTGTTCACATCTTTAACCCTTTCCCTCATATAGATGCTTTCTGATGCCTCTGCAGCAGACAGCTTTTTGAAAACATAGTGACAAAAGAAGAAATTGCTCAAAACAAGCAATTTCTCTTTTTGCCAAAATGTTTTCCACTTTTAGTCATAGGTTATCCATTCAATTACAGAGATTTTCTATCTTTTGACAAAATATGTTGAAAGTCGTCTGCTGCAGAATTGTCATATGAGGGAAAGGGTTAATTAATCTCATCACCTGTTTGTTTTGTTGTTTAAAGCACATTTATCACATGTTTATGATATTTCCATGGGAGATTTAATGTTCATCGGATTTATCCTTTATCCTTTTTCTAATCTAGAATACTTAATTAAGCCTTTTCCTCATACGACAATTCTGCAGCAGATGACTTTGAACATATTTTGTCAAAAAATAGTAAATCTCTATAATTGAATGTATAACCTATGACTAAAAGTGGAAAACAATGAGGCAAAAGGATAAATTTCTTCTTTTGTCACTATGTTTTCAAAAAGCTGTCTGCTGCAGAGGCATCAGAAGGCGTCTATATGAGGGAAAGAGTTTAGAGATTAGAAAACTAATGAAAACATAAATGTTTCCCATAATGTTTTCAATCCTGTATCAAAACTTCAATTACAATTTGATATTTTATCCTTTTCCTTAGATGCTTTCAAAGCAGAAATATCAGCTCAAACAGTTTAAAGTTTCTTACTTTTGGCAGATGACTTTTGAAAACATCCTTTTATCCAGATGTGTTGTATGTGGGTAAGGATTAAGTGAGCAAAACATTTCATAAAGAATTTAACATTCCTTTTTTCCAGGTGATTGCAAAGCTGAAGCAGGGAGAACAGGTTGATGAAGAAGTGTAGACAGGTCAACTTCAGCTTTACTTAGTAGACTAGTCCACTTCAGTTTTACTTAGTACACTATAGTCCCTCTATAAGATTCCTTCAAACTATGTTGATTTGTCAGAAAACATGGCCGCCACAGGATTTGGCTGTTTTGCATTATTGTGCCTTAAATGGCTATGGTGAAATCTTTTAAAATCTTCTCCAAAAGTATCGGGCCTATATATTTTCAAATAATTTTGAAAAAATGTTCCTTAGGTGACCCTCTATCAGATTTCTTCAAGCCATGTTGATTTTCCTTATATGGTTATATTGAAAAGTTTAAAAACCTTCTTCTCTGAAAGTATCTGGCCAATTTCAAAATGATTTAGTAGAAATGTTCCTTGGTTGACCCTCTACAAGATTACTTCAAGGCATTTTGGTTGCTAAAAAAAAAGTTATTGTGGTAGGCATGACAAAACACATTACATAATTCAAGAGAGCGATCCAAGGTCATCATGGCCCTCTTGGTTGAATTATGTGGCAATAGTGAGTCTATTATAGCGATACTTGGTCTCTTGGGCCTCTTGTATGAGCTTACCTCTGACCACGAAATGTGTTATTGTGGTTTGCATGAAAAATCATTTTGCATAACTCAGTTGGCCTTCTTGTTTTTAAATAGTTTCTATTGTAGAGGTAATAAATATCATTCCTATTTGGAATGGGTCAAAACACTTTTGGAAAAGAAATGAGAATAATTATGTACATAGAAAATGTATCTAACCAGCTTATGTAAGTTATATGCTAATTACAATGTAGATAATTGACCAGAATGCATCTATACTGCTCACTGAAACCAATGTGTACATGTACCTCTATACACAGAATGGCTCTATTGTTAATGGATCAACAATTTCTAACATCATTGAGCCCTTCCGTATAAAGAAGTTAACATTGGTTTTTGTGAAAAGTTAAGATCCAGATCAGACAGTGTAACTATAAAAAATTACTTTGGCTCCAGTATTTGATTGGTCAGAGGCAAAAGTAACATCTATATTTACATATTTATGTCATTTCGTTTGAATAATTTTGTTTGTTCTTGAAAAAGCTTTTACTGTGATTTTTGCAATGAAATTCCGTCCCATTCATGTGTATATTGAAATTTTGTTAGATTCCTTTTGTTATTTCTGATAACATTTTGATTTATTTACATAAAAAAATCCAATTTGCAAATTTCGTTCCCCCAGGAATCTAGCTGGCATATAGTGTTTGCCCTATCTGTCTGTAGACGTACTTTAAGGATGTACTGAACTGAAAAGTGGATTTTTTATAAGTTATTGTGATACCCTTGTCGCCAGGGTCGTCCCAAAACTTAAATCTTACCTTATAACTCAAAAACCATTCCACATATTCAAATGAAACTGGGTTCACATCTTCCTGGCGATAGTATTCATGTATATACCAAGGCACATAACTGTGGCTTTTATAATTATTCAGTTAATCTGCCCCATTTTTGGACTTAAGAAATTCATGCAAAAACTTGAACCTTGCCAATAACTCGAAAAACAGTTCCATATTTTCAAATGAAACTTGGTACAAATGTTACTCGAGACAATACACATCTGAATATCAAGTCACATAACTCTGGCATTACTCTTTACTCAGTCATGCCCCTTTTTCGACTTAGAAAAAAACTCAGACATGCCTAGGAGCAAATGCTCCGTGGCACTCTTGTTTATATAAAATAAGTAAAGTGTAAAAGGATAAAACCAGACAATCATCCAGGACCCACAGTTGGTTCTCTTGTTTGACTGATTTTACAGTAAAATACCATCCAGTTTATATAAAGATTACTACATCTTGATACCTATATACTGATTTCTTTTTTAACATTATGTCAAGTTCCAGTTATATTTTTATAGATTGTTTGCCATTTGCTATATTTTTTCCACCAATTGTATACATGTACTTTGATTGAACCTATCGTATTTCGTATTTTAACCGTTTCAATAATAATGTTGAAAGCTTGATGTAAGAAAGATGATGTCTTCGTGCAGTTGAGAGGGTGTGCAAGCTGAGGCATATTTATATTTCTGCTCATTAATTTAGTTTCCTTTGCTTTAGTTAAAATAAATACCCCAGGTGCATGTAACTACCGGAGGTAGAATACTGGCTTGAAATATTATATTAAGTTGCCCTGAAAATATATGTGTGATAGCTGTTAGCTTTGTTACAGATTTAGTACAAACTCTCTATTTTTAGATCACCTGAGACGAATCTCAAGGTCATCTATTCTGATCACTCTCTGTCCGTTGACGTCTGTCGGTATTTCTAAACCACTGGACCAATTTCAACCAAACTTCACTTTCTACTTTCAAAACTGTTCAAAGATTTAAATTCTATGAAGAACTTTGGTTGCTGCGGTGCCAAATTGCCAGACAATTTGCAAATTTTGTACACATGTATTTAGTAAAGATAATTATTATATATTTTTTCTTTGTTTTCAACGATTTTTCAGTTATATCAAGGCGTTTCCTGGATAATTTATCAGTATTACTGGTCAATGAATCCTAATACCAACAGGTCAGTTGTAAAGCCAACTCCACATTCCTCAGCACATCACTGAGCACAGTGCCAATACTACCATTTTTATAATATTTGGTATGAAGCGAAAACCTGTGATCTCCTGCACGTGGTCATTGTCTAATTTCTTGTTTATATTTTTAATTGGTCATTGTCTAATTTCTTGTTTATATTTTTAATTGGTCATTGTCTAATTTCTTGTTTATATTTTTAATTGGTTATTGTTTAATTTCTTGTTTATATTTTTTATATTTTTAATTGGTCATTGTCTAATTTCTTGTTTATATTTTTAACACATTTAAAATGTACTTTCTCGGACGGATCCTGCAAACAGCAGGAAAGATTATTTCTTAGATATCAATAACATTTATGTAGAGGTACATTATTTACTCTAGCATGTACAACAGGAGTTATGTGTTTTTATACATTTACAGAAAATTCTATAACCCATGAACCCTTTCCCAGACATATTTTGACACATCTGCAGTAGACAACTTTTGAAGACATTGTGACAATGTTTTTAAAAGTTGTCTGCAAAGGGGAAAGGGTTAAACATTCCAAGATTAGTAACATACCAGTAGACATTTTTACCTAACAATGTACTTTGATTATATATAGAGATTCTGAGAGATTTACTTTATCTCTACGCACTTGCCTGTTTAAGTAAAATCTCTAAACCTTTTCCAACATACAACAAATCTTCAGCAGGCGACTTTGAAAACATCTATTAAAAAATAGGGAGACTCTCTAAATAAAAGATAATAGATTGAATAAAGTTGTAAACATTGTGGCAAAAGAAGATATTACTTGTCTAAAACATTTTTAAAACCATCTGCTGCAGAGGTGTATGTATGAGGGAAAGGTTTAACAAATGCATGAATGTATGCTGCATTTATGTTTTTATGTAGTAAATTGTTGTTTTTCTTGGGAGCTGGAACTCTCTTTTGAATGTTGATCATAGAGTTACTTTTCTACATTAAAAATTCTTTGGAAATGTCAATAATGTGTTGTGTTTTATGTACAAATACCCCTATTACAGTGGTACCAATATTCGTATACCGGTACATAGGACGATAGGTTCATCGCCGTTGTACAATATTAACAATTGCATGAGTAATAACATAACAATTGAATAAACGTGTAAACAGAGAAAATTATTGTAATAGCGAATGTAAATGTTAAGGTACAAATATCAACCATATTTGATATACAAGTTCGTACAACTGTGTTCAATTTTAACCCTTTCACTCATACGACAATTCTGCAGCAGACAACTTTTAACATATTTCTTCAAATATTGAAAAAGATCTATAATTGAAAGTGGAAAACATTGTGGCAAAAGGAGAAATTGCTCGTTTTGAGCAATTTCTTCTTTTGTCACTATGTTTTCAAAAAGCCGTCTGCTGCAGAGGCGTCAGAAAGCGTCTTTATGAGGAAAATGGGTTTACAAGAATCATCCACAAGTCTTTTTCTGTTTTCAAATAAGGCCATTTTATTGAAATGTTTCCATATATGGTGATATCATCCAAGATTGTCCCAGAAATCATATCACTGTCACATAGTTACGGAGCGACGTGTGTTTGTCCCGGAAAGTCATAACAAACAAACATAATTTTACTAATCTAGGTAGGCTGTTGGCCTGTACTGGTCTCGACTCGCTCCGCGCAGTACACAGGACAAGTTGACACTATTCCAATAATTGGTATGCATGGTCATCGCCAATCATCCTCCAATTGATTCAATGGGCTATTGTTGTGTTTAACTAGTTGCAAAGCATACTGGTATACTAACTAATTTTATACGGATCTACACCATTGAAAACATTTTTTGATCGTCTGGAAAATGATGTCTGTCAGAAAAAATCCATAAAAAGCAGGAAAAAAAGGTAAATTTTCCCAGACATTAAATTAAAAACATCTAAATTAACCTCCAGATTTGCCCTAGAATTCACCACAGGCGTTCCCCGTTTCAAAATTTGAAAGACTAGATTGGTTGTCATTACAATGATTGTCCCAGAAAGGTCACCAAAAATTATCACATGTATAAATGTTTCATACACACGGCAATAAACATTTGAGGTCAATCGGGCTGAAATATCAATTTTAAAATAAGATAACGTTTTATACTTGTGCTGTTCAAAGAGACGTCAACTTTATAACAAGATAACAAACAGAAGAGCTTGAACACAATTTAAAACTATCATTTCACACAATGTTTGTAACATATTGCAAAATGTGATATTATTACGAGTATGATTCTTTACTTCATAAACTGGACAGACAACTCTAGTCGTCTATCTGCAGTCTACGGTAGATAATGTCTGGAGAAATAAGTACCGAAAGTAATGATTGTAAACATGTTAATGGACCGACAGCACATTGTGTATGTGCGTTTTTGGACAAAAACAGCTAGCTATGCACTGCATACATTTTGGATACAGTCCTATCAAACATTTCTCATTTCGACCTTTAAGTATGACCTTCACCTTTGAGGTACAGGCCTGTGTCTTGTGTGCCACATGTCACCTTATCATGGTGAACATGTGTGCCCAGTAACTTGGGAATTCTATGATGCATGGTTTCTCGTTTCGACCTTGACCTTTCAGGTACAGGCCTGTGTCTTGTGTGCCACATGTCACCTCATGGTGAACATTTGTGTCTAGTAACTTTGGAATCCTATGATGCATGGTTGACATGTGAGCCTGACAAGGTACAGTCCTATCAAACAGTACTCATTTTGACCTTGACCTTTGAGGTACAGGCTTGTGTCTTGTGCGCCACCTCATCATAGTGAACATGTGTGTCCAGTTACTTGGGAATCTTATGATGCATGGTTGAGATGTAAGCCTGACAAGGTACTGTACTATCAAACAGTACTCATTTTGACCTTTGACTCTAAGTGTGACCTTGACATTTGAGGTACAGACCTGGGTTTTGTGTGCGACACACTGAACATGTGTGTCCAGTAACTTTGGAATTCTATGATGCATGGTTTCTCATTTCAACCTTTGACCTCTAAGTGTGACCTTGACCAATGAGGTACAGCCCTTGGTATCGTGCATGACATGCCACCTCAACATGGTGAACATGACTGTGTGCCTAGTAACTTGGGAATCCTATGATGCATGGTTAAGATGCCGGCCTATCAAACAGTACTCATTTTGACCTTTGGTTCTAAGTGTGACCTTATCTTTTGAGGTACAGGCCTGGTCTTGTGCGCGACACAACGCCTCATCATAGTGAACGTTTGCGCCAAGTTTCTTGGAAATCCTATGATGGATGGTTAAGATGCAGGCAGGACAAGGTTAGGTGGAACTGACAGACTGATGGACTGACAGAATCGACCAAACCTATAGTCCCTAAACCGGTATCTGATCGAGTAGGGGACTTATAACCTGGACCAGTTGTTGCAGAGAAGATGTTTTAACCCTTTCTCACATTCAATAAATCTGCAGCAGACAATTTTGAAAGCATCTGGGACAACATAAGAATGATAGTATAGTATAATCAATTAATTGAGTTGAATATTTTTTGACAAAAGCAGAAACTGCTCATCTTGCAAGGAAATGTGTCTGCAATTGGGAAACAGTTAATCGATTGTTGACGGACACATGGCAATCACACTAACTCCTTCAGCACTATGTTCTCAGGTCTCGGAAAGTAAAACACAAAAGGGAAAGTTTTTACATTTTATATTTAACTGGTATAAGAGTACAGGGTGAATCATCCAATATCAATGGTGCTCTTTACTTTGAACTTCTTTCGTACTCGCTCTGTGGTTCTCACACGGAAATGGTTACCAAATACGGATATAAGATGGCCGTCCAACTCAAAAGCAAACACTGTGTTGTGTTTTGGTAGACCTGAAAATGTAATGAAAACCATGTTATAATGTTAATTGATGCTCTACACTTTCTCATGCAAGAGATGGGACCATATTTGATAGATTTTAAATCCATTTATAACAGCTTTTCAGTTACATCACGGCTACCACTACGAGTTCATCTAACCATGTGTTTCAGTTACATTACAGCTACCACTATGAGTTCATCTAACCATGTGTTTTAGTTACATCACGGCTACCACTACAACTTCATCTAACCATGTGATTCAGATACATTACAGATACCACTACAAGTTCATCTAACCATGTGTTTCAGTTACATCACAGCTACCACTATGAGTTCATCTAACCATGTGTTTCAGTTACATCACGGCTGCCACTACAACTTCATCTAACCATGTGATTCAGTTACATTAGAGCTACCACTACGAGTTCATCTAACCATGTGTTTTCGTTACATCACGGCTACCACTACAAGTTCATCTAACCATGTGTTTCAGTTATATCACGTCTACCACTACAAGTTCATCTAACCATGTGTTTCAGTTACATTACGGCTACCACTACGAGTTCACCTAACCATGTGTTTCCTGGCTTTCAACCTCCATTAATCCACACAACAGTCTTCCAAGACAACTGACTATCCTCCCACATGGAGTATTCTAAGCCCATTAGGCATTAGAGGATTGATTCACTTATCACAATGACTTTTGTTAATCTTTGAAATAATCAATGGTTAAGCCATTTGGATTTCTCAAGCCGTGGACCTATCGTCCTATTGTTATTGACCGAGCTATCGCATCTTGACTCCCCATAGTACTTTGATAAGTGCTGTTACCTATATTTCTCACAGATCTATCTTTTATTGAGGCTGCAACATAAATCTTGAACCATTTATTGGATATATCTTCAGAGTTATCTACTATGAATTATTGAAATCATACATCTATATCCTGACTTTACAACTGTTTCCTCCATTGTTTTCAATGCCGTGGTCGAGTGGTTAGCTTCAGGGATTTAAAAATGGGGGGTCCCGGGTTCGATACCCAGTCGCGGCATGATGGTCATGGTGGTGTGTCCTTAGGCAAGGCACATTTCCTTTCCACTGGTTTCTTTACCCAGGGATCATGCATAAGTGAACCGTTGCCGTGATATAACTGAAATAATGTTGAAAATGACGTAAAACCATAATAAAACTAAAAGTTTTCAAGGCTGAGGACGAAAAATTACATTTAAGATATATGATTCCTTACCTTTATATAGGAGCATTTGATGTATCTGTAACAGAAGTCTTTTGAAAACATTGCGGCAATGGAGAAATTACTCATAATGCTCAGGAATTTGCTTAGCCAAATTTATCTAATCTAACACCCCTTTAACACCCCTTTAACAACAATATGAAATGAACCCAGCCATGGGAAAAGGCACAAGTTGATATTTCTGATCAATGTAGGTTCAGATTTGCTCCATCTTATCAGAATCTACACAAATTGATGGAGGATTCATACAAGCTTGTTTAGGTAATTTATGAACAGTGTAGATCTTGATCAGACTGTGAGGATGTACAGGTGGATCTGGATCTAAACTGTCATAAAAAACCTACATGAATCTATTCCCATATAGTAGTTTCAAGTACGTAAAACTCAGCTAGATACTTAAAAGTAAATTAAAAAATACTTACATTTAATTTTATCATCTTTTGTAATTATTTTGAACGTATTTCTAGTCTCTATGAGAACAATCCCGGACTGACCAACCAGTGAAGGACACGTCGCCTTCTTGACAACAATCATACAGCCATGATAGTCCGCCTTCAACAGTCGTTCATAATTCATCCTACATTTCGTCTTCTCAGGCAGGGTCAGTCTATATAAATAGGAGATAGGTGTAACACTAAAACTGACGGTCAAGATCAGTCTGTGACACCTAATAGTCTGATGTAACAAGAAGCCTATATGAACTTGTGTCGCGTCTGACAGTAATTACCTAAGGAAGCCTATGTGAACTTGTATAAAGTCTGACAGTTATTACCTAAGGAAGCATATGTGAACTTGTGTACAGTCTGACAGTTATTACCTAAGGAAGCATATGTGAACTTGTGTAGAGTCTGACAGTTATTACCTAAGGAAGCCTATGTGAACTTGTGTAGAGTCTGACAGTTATTACCTAAGGAAGCATATGTGAACTTGTATAAAGTCTGACAGTTATTACCTAAGGAAGCCTATGTGAACTTGTATAGAGTCTGACAGTTATTACCTAAGGAAGCATATATATGTGAACTTGTATAGAGTCTGACAGTAATTACCTAAGGAAGCCTATGTGAACTTGTGTAAAGTATGACAGTAATTACCTAAGGAAGCATATGTGAACTTGTGTAGAGTCTGACAGTTATTACCTAAGGAAGCCTATATATGTGAACTTGTATAGAGTCTGACAGTAATTACCTAAGGAAGCCTATGTGAACTTGTGTAAAGTATGACAGTAATTACCTAAGGAAGCATATGTGAACTTGTGTAGAGTCTGACAGTTATTACCTAAGGAAGCATATGTGAACTTGTATAAAGTCTGACAGTTATTACCTAAGGAAGCCTATGTGAACTTGTATAGAGTCTGACAGTTATTACCTAAGGAAGCCTATGTGAACTTGTGTAGAGTCTGACAGTTATTACCTAAGGAAGCATATGTGAACTTGTATAGAGTCTGACAGTTATTACCTAAGGAAGCCTATGTGAACTTGTATAGAGTCTGACAGTTATTACCTAAGGAAGCATATGTGAACTTGTGTAGAGTCTGACAGTTATTACCTAAGGAAGCATATGTGAACTTGTGTAGAGTCTGACAGTTATTACCTAAGGAAGCCTATGTGAACTTGTATAGAGTCTGACAGTTATTACCTAAGGAAGCATATGTGAACTTGTGTACAGTCTGACAGTTATTACCTAAGGAAGCATATGTGAACTTGTGTACAGTCTGACAGTTATTATCTAAGGAAGCCTATATATATGAACTTGTATAGAGTCTGACAGTTATTACCTAAGGAAGCATATGTGAACTTGTGTACAGTCTGACAGTTATTACCTAAGGAAGCATATGTGAACTTGTGTAGAGTCTGACAGTTATTACCTAAGGAAGCCTATGTGAACTTGTGTAGAGTCTGACAGTTATTAACAAAGGAAGCCTATATATGTGAACGTGTGTAGAGTCTGACAGTTACTACCTAAGGAAGCCTATATATATGTGAACTTGTATAGAGTCTGACAGTAATTACCTAAGGAAGCCTATGTGAACTTGTGTAAAGTATGACAGTAATTACCTAAGGAAGCATATGTGAACTTGTGTAGAGTCTGACAGTTATTACCTAAGGAAGCCTATATATGTGAACTTGTATAGAGTCTAACAGTAATTACCTAAGGAAGCCTATGTGAACTTGTGTAAAGTATGACAGTAATTACCTAAGGAAACATATGTGAACTTGTGTAGAGTCTGACAGTTATTACCTAAGGAAGCATATGTGAACTTGTATAAAGTCTGACAGTTATTACCTAAGGAAGCCTATGTGAACTTGTATAGAGTCTGACAGTTATTACCTAAGGAAGCATATGTGAACTTGTGTAGAGTCTGACAGTTATTACCTAAGGAAGCATATGTGAACTTGTGTAGAGTCTGACAGTTATTACCTAAGGAAGCCTATGTGAACTTGTGTCGAGTCTGACAGTTATTATCTAAGGAAGCCTATATATGTGAACTTGTATAGAGTCTGACAGTAATTACCTAAGGAAGCCTATATATGTGAACTTGTGTAGAGTCTGACAGTTATTACGTAAGGAAGCCTATATAAGTGAACTTGTATAGAGTCTGACAGTAATTACCTAAGGAAGCCTATGTGAACTTGTATAAAGTCTGACAGTTATTACCTAAGGAAGCCTATGTGAACTTGTATAGAGTCTGACAGTTATTACCTAAGGAAGCATATGTGAACTTGTGTAGAGTCTGACAGTTATTACCTAAGGAAGCCTATGTGAACTTGTGTCGAGTCTGACAGTTATTATCTAAGGAAGCCTATATATATGAACTTGTATAGAGTCTGACAGTTATTACCTAAGGAAGCATATGTGAACTTGTGTACAGTCTGACAGTTATTACCTAAGGAAGCATATGTGAACTTGTGTAGAGTCTGACAGTTATTACCTAAGGAAGCCTATGTGAACTTGTGTAGAGTCTGACAGTTATTAACAAAGGAAGCCTATATATGTGAACGTGTGTAGAGTCTGACAGTTATTACCTAAGGAAGCCTATAGATGTGAACTTGTGTAGAGTCTGACAGTTATTGCCTAATTAAGGAAGCCTATGTGAACTTGTGTAGAGTCTGACAGTTATTATCTAAGAAAGGCTATGTGAACTTGTGTAGAGTCTGACAGTTATTACCTAAGGAAGCTTATGTGAACTTGTGTAGAGTCTGACAGTTATTACCTAAGAAAGGCTATGTGAACTTGTGTAGAGTCTGACAGTTATTACCTAAGAAAGGCTATGTAAACTTGTGTAGAGTCTGACAGTTATTACCTAAGAAAGGCTACATGTATGTGAACTTGTGTAAAGTCTGACAGTAATTATCTTAGGAAGCCTATGTGAACTTTTGTAGAGTCTGACAGTAATTACCTAAGGAAGCCTATGTGAACTTGTGTAAAGTCTGATAGTTTTGAGTAATTACCTAAAGGAAGCCTATATGAACTTGTGTAGAGTCTGACAGTTATCATCTACAAACAATAATGACCCAGATAAACAAAAACAACATATATCTTCCTGTTGCAAATGTCAATGAATATAATACTGAAACCTTGAACCAAAGTGGTCACAACATGCACTCTGTCTCAGTATCATAAACATTTGTGGCGAGTTATTTCAAAATCCTTCAAACGGTTCAAAAGTTATTAAGCAGACAGGAAATATATTTATATGACCTTTGACCTTTAATTGTAACAATGACCTTAATCCAAGTGGTTGTAACATGCCCTCTGCTCATAGTCTCACTATGGTGAACATTTGTGGCGAGTTATTTCAAAAGTTATGGAGCAGACAGGAAATATAGTCATATGACCGTTGACGTCTAATTGCAACCTTGATCTTGAACCAAAGTGGTTGAAATATGCACTCTGCACATTGTCTCATTTGTGGTAGGTGATTTCAAAATTTATAGAGTGTGACCCAAATAAACACAAACAATAGTGACCCAACTAATATGTGAGTAACGAGAATTAAGTAAATATCAATCGAGGTAGAATTGGGAAAATATCCCTCAAGATATAATTTGGTAAATACCACTCAAGGCAGAATTGGGAAAATATCCCTCAAGATAGAATTTGGTAAATACCACTCAAGGTAGAATTGGATTAATATCACTCAAGGTAGAATTGGGTCAATATCACTCAAGGTAGAATTGGATTAATTTCACTCAAGGTAGAATTGGGTCAATATCACTCAAGGTAGAATTGGATTATTATTACTCAAGGTGGAATTGGATTAATATCACTCAAGGTAGAATTGGATTAATATCACTCAAGGTAAAATTGGTTCAATATCACTCAAGGTAGAATTGGATTAATATCACTCAAGGTAGAATTGGGTCAATATCACTCAAGGTAGAATTGGATTAATATTTTTTGAGGTAGAATTGCCGTATCCAAATTCCAATGATAAATAAATGTTATTTACAAACTACTAAGTATCTAGAGCTTTGAGTAAGATTAAGTGTAAAAGTACCGTGAGATATCAATGACGTCCCGCATATAATCTAGCCAAAGATGATGCAAGCCAACATAATCACAGAACCTGCAATTAGAATTTGTATCAATCAATAATCAATCAATAATCAAACCTTTCAAACTTTTTAATTTAACCCTTCTCTCTGGTACAGACTACATTTAACACTTCTCACACTAATAATGAAAATGAACAGGGACTTGGCATGCCAAATTGTGCAGACTCTATAAGTAAAGCCTTTATTATTATTTTTATTATGTACATTTACTATAAGAGTAAAACCTTGACTTAATTATATTTTGCAAGTCGGCACATAAGTACCATTAGCCATTTAAAAGTATAAACATGTCAAGAATATGGCTCAATGACGCAGAAATTCATTAATTGACATGATATAATACACACCAATACAAAGATCAATTCTAATATAAGAAAGTCACAATGAATAGTTTTTTATTTTGAAAAAGTTTTCTCAAATCTTTTAACCCTTTTCCTCATATAGATGCTTTCTGATGCCTCTGCAGCAGATGGCTTTTTGAAAACATAGTGACGAAAGAAGAACGAGCAATTTCTCCTTTTGCCACAATGTTTTCCACTTTTAGTCATAGGTTATCCATTCAATTATAGAGATTTTCCATTTTTTGACAAAACATATTTAAAGTCGTCTGCTGCAGAATTGTCGTATGTGGGAAAGGGTTAAATGGACTCATTAAATTTTTTCTCATAGACAATATCAAGATTAAAATGTTGATTTATTAAGTGAAGAGTATAGAACTAGTCAGACAACACAGATGTCTTCCCTGGCTTGATTCTATACTGGAAGCACAGGCTTCACAAAATTGGCACCAGCATGTTAGACAGACAGACAACATAAGTGATCTGTAAGTCTCATCTTCACAACCCTGGCCATACCAAACTTGAATTAACCCTTTCCCTCATACGATAATTCTGCAGCTAGCGAGCAGACGACTTTGAACGTATTTTGTCAAAACATAGAAAATCTCCATAATTGAATGGATAACCTATGACAAAAAGTGGAAAACATTGTGGTAAAAGGAGAAATTGCTCGTTTTGTGCAATTTCTTCTTTTGTCACTATGTTTTCAAAAAGCTGTCTGCTGCAGAGGCGTCAGAAAGCGTCTATATGAGGGAAAGGGTTAAGTTAAATTTTAGCCAATACTTCTTACTTATGTGACCCTTGCTTCAGATCAAAAACTTTCAGATCTCTTTTCTCTTTGCATGTAAGAAAGTTTCTCCGTCGTGTTTGAGTTCCGGGTTTCCATTTTGCTCGTCTTTTTTCCAAGAACAGTGATGATACTTTCATTTTGACTAAATCTGCGGATCCGGACGCAGGAACACACTCCAAGAGCAAATTGTCCACATCGTCCGTACTGCCTTCCTGTTTAAACAATATTAAACAGTATACAAAATTATAATATAGTTTGTCCACTAGGCCACATACAAAGTTTTAAAAAAAATAGACAGGGATAAGAAAAGTCATATTTTCCAGGGAGGAAATATTTGCAATTTGAGATTATCAATTCCATGGATATGAAATGACGTCCTATATTTTACGTCACCACATTTATTCACGGATATGAAATGACGTCCTATATTTTACTTCTCCACCTTTATTCACAGATATGAAATGACGTCCTATATTTTACTTCTCCACCTTTATTCATGGATATGAAATGACGTCCTATATTTTACTTCTCCACCTTTATTCATGGATATGAAATGACGTCCTATATTTAACTTCTCCACCTTTATTCACAGATATGAAATGACGTTCTATATTTTACGTCACCACATTTATTCACAATATGAAATGACGTCCTATATGTTACGACACCACATTTATTCACGGATATGAAATGACGTCCTATATTTTACTTCTCCACCTTTATTCATGGATATGAAATGACGTCCTATATTTTACTTCTCCACCTTTATTCATGGATATGAAATGACGTCCTATATTTTACTTCTCCACCTTTATTCACAGATATGAAATGACGTCCTATATTTTACGTCACCACATTTATTCACAATATGAAATGACGTCCTATATTTTACGACACCACCTTTATTCACGGATATGAAATGACGTCCTATATGTTACGACACCACATTTATTCATGGATATGAAATGACGAAAACACAGTACACAACGAATCGTGTCACACACCAAGGTGATAACATTGGGGTAAACAGCGTATCTTTTATCACCTAGCTACTCGTATCGGTTGTACTTTGATGTTTAATAATTGATTGAAACAATGACACATGCTGATGATTGTTTACAGTTTGCGCCTTTGGTTTATTAATATTAATAATAATATGTTAATCAAAACTAATTAAGTAGGTAAAAATAATTGAAAATAAATTTCCTCGTGAATCGTGTACACAAAAACATCGTCTTTGTCAATCTTTGATCATATATCCGTGTGTGTTATCAAGATGTTAATTGAAATTATCAACGCCCTAATCTGCATGAAATGAAAAATTAGTATTGATAAGTTTGACGGCGTTATTTATAAATCGCTAAGCGTCAGATATTCGGGTGGGTGGGGAACAATTTCTTGCCGATTGGTTAGGAAAACATTTTACGAGCGGCTTTCAAAATAAAAATAAATGAAAATAACTTTTTTTATGCTTTTCGTGCGTGGAATTTTCTTACGCACAATCTCGCATACGGCCTAAAATACTGCTTGAAAGTGAATTTGTTTACGTAATTATATATAACGCAACATTTTACATGAGTAATAACACTGATTTTTTTTTTTATGAATCTTCATATTGATGGTGATGACCAGAAATGTTTTGAATTTGCATAAGCCCATTGTAAATGGAAAAACATAACAAGTAGGAGGATCTGTGGTTATTAAACCTTTTTATGTGTTTTCATTGACCATACTAGGCTGAATCAATATCAAATGGATTTAGAAGCATTTAGATTGGTAAAATCATTAAAGTTAGAAACAGATTGGACGAAAAAGAATGAGAATCATGATAAAATAATAAAGAATGAAACGTCATGTTTAAGGGTTTTGTTTATTTGTTTTATTTAGTAAAATTATAATCATTTTATGACATTTCACGTATTGGTGAACCATGATGAAATAATAATTTTTATTTTAGCTATATTGATACACCATATCACAACATTTAGTCAATGACAGAACACACATTGAAAGTGCTATGTATGCTTAAAAAAGTGTATATCAATACAGCTGAACAAAAAAAAATCCAACGGGAGAGGGTGAACCCTCCCCCTAGTCCAGGTTTCTGTACTAGGAATGCGATTTTTTATTTTGACTGTTCGCATCCTACAATGCAATATGTAACGGCGATATATTGAGACTACCCTCCCCCTTGCGTAACAAAATTTTGGTTTAATATGGCCAAAAAATAATATGGTCCAGTGGAAACCCTGGAGAAGATATGTAGGGAATGATTGGGAAACATTATTTCATTCATTGATTTTGTTAACACTCGCCGTGCAAAGTTACCTATTTGGCGAGCAATGTATAGGGAAACCTGATTCTGTCACAGCTATCTATAAATTGAACAAGTGGTCGAAAAGTCTTGATACCTTCTTTTCTACTGAATTAATAAAAAACAGATTACATTTATAGATATTCTGAAAATAAAGCTCACATAAAAAACAGCATAAAGAAGTCCTACCCTTAATCTTGCGTCGGTTCCAATTGAAATAGTTTTCGGTAGAGTTTTGTACATGATGGTTTGTCAACACCTGGCCTAAACTATAAATGGCGGTTACTTGATCAAGGGAAGTAACTCATAGTAACTTTCATAAACATTTAGGTCGAAGGGAAGCAATTCGGATACAAAGCAGACACAATTCGGACACCAGAAGTTGATTTGTTTGTTTTATTGGGGTTTTACGCCGTTTTCAACATTATTTCAAGTATATCACGGCGACAGTTCATAATACCCTTTGAATTGTTGCCAATACAGTGTTTGGTTTTAGCTATATTGACAACTTTGAATAGAGCCATTTTCAGAAAACATGTATTTTCTAAAATTGAAAGTAAAATTCACTGCCGAATAAAGTGACCTTTGGTTTGACGTCATAGCTCAAAAATGGGAAGTTTGTTACATACTTTTTTGGTAATGAACTTTAATGGAAAATATATTTCTGGTTTATTTGGATTGTTTGGAAAGAGCCATAGCGCAAAACGCTATAATGGTCAAGAATATATGCCCAAGAATTTCGACCATCCGCTAAAATATCGACTGTAGATAATCCTATCTGCGTTCAAAAGCATATATTCGTTAATCTACGTAAGGTTCCGTGATTTACAAATAATTGATCACACGCTGTGTAAGGAATCGTGAAACAATAAACGCCGAAGGGGATAGTGATGTCGGATAACTGTCCTGATTAGATATATATATATATATATATATATATATATATATATTGTGTGTGTGTGTGTGTCCTTTTTCATATACGTACATGTATATACAGAATACAGAATACATATGTGTATTTGTTATAAGTAAATACAATACTTAACAACTTTACTAGTAGAGAGGCAACGAAGAACAAATACATATAAAATACATTACAATATGAATTTGATTGTGAAATAATATGGTCACTTTGAGGTTCTGCGTGTATTCGCATGAAAAATATATTTGGTAAGAATAAAAAGGTTCCATGAATTAATTTAATTAAGTGACATTGGCACAATATGACCATAAACTGCACATATTAAAACAAACAAATAGTGCATACAAGTACCAAACATTGATGCGAATTGCATCAAATAAAGGTTGCGCGGTGGAACGAAACAGTCTTTGGACGAAATCTATTCGATTCGCTTATTCCATATACGAACGCATATTGATTGACACACGTGTAGTAGACGATTTTTTAAAACAATATGGCAAACGGAGAAATGTCTTATATTGAGCAATTTCTATTTTTGCTGCAATGGTTTCAACTCTATGAAATATTATACTATCATTTAGAGAAATTTCAATATAGATTGTTGTCGAGTTAATTAATAAATGTAGTAAATGTACTTACATTATTCAGGAACCGTGTACTACATGTATATATTGTCCCTGCATTATTGAAGTTGGTGAGCTATTAAACAAATGCGAAACATTTAAGGAAGTGGGAAGCCAATTAACAAAATCATAAATAACAGTACTATTTTCATAATAAGTTTGATGAAAATAAATATCAATAAAACAAAAATATTTATTTTTGAGAAAAGGAAATCAAAGCATGACTTCAATTGGACAATTGATAACCAGCAGATTGAAATAGTACCGGCATTTTGCTATATTGGTATAACTTTTCATTATACTGGTAATATGTTATTTTCAGTTAAGAACCTAATCGAGAGAGCCAACAAAGCATATCACAATATCCTTTCACTTTTTGAAAGATTACATCTTGATATTAAAACAAAACTAACTATTTTCGAAACAATGGTGACTCCAATCTTGCTGTACGGGGCCGAGGTTTGGGAAATATATGAATACAAAGAGGTAGATAAGCTACACATTAAGTTCTATAAGCAATTGCTCGGAGTATCTAAGCAAACACCAAACGCGGCCGTGTATGGCGAGCTTGGACGTTACCCGTTATCTATATTAAGTAAAGAAAGAGCAATTATGTACTGGCTTAAGATTATGAAAAAACATGATTCCTTAATTCATAAAGCTTTTTATAAACAAGTAGAGTATAACTTTAATAAGAGCTGGAGCTCTAAATTAAAAATAACACTTAATAACTTAGGTTACAACTATCTTTTACAAAACTACGATACACAATTTAATTACAAAAGCATGTTAAAACAACGCATACGAGACAATTATATACAAGTATGGCATGCAAAACTAAATGAATCGAATAAATTATTTTATTATAGAATGTTTAAAACTGAATTCCAACTAGAAAACTATCTACTCATTTTCTACACAAATGAACCTGTGAACAGAGACCGGATTGTTCTCTTTTCCCACGGGTGATCAGGTTGGACTATATTTAAATTGTCCTTCAACACATTTCCGTAATAACCCTGGATAATGTGAGGGATACATGGACCAGTAAGACTGATAAATTAATTAACTTGTAAACACCGCGATATAACTGCACAATTGTTGAAGCAGCGCTAAACACTAAACGATCAATCATGTGAACGTTCGTTATGCTGCGCGCGGCGCATCGAGTCCTACATCTGCTTGAACAATAACCAACTAGAGGCTGTAATCACTGGGTGTCCTCCACATTTACAGATATATTGTGATAGACATTAATAGAGCGAAAATAAGGCTAAGTTCGTTTTTCGTTTTTCATGTTTCGTTTTTGAAATGGAAAAACGAAAATGTCAAATAAGTAACAAAAGTCCACCTATCATAGGTTACCAAATAAAATGATAAGTCTCTGAATGTGTACATATCATATTTAAGTGTAATAAAAGAAAAGGATACCACTACACTAATATTGATAAATAATAAACGAAAATGAGTTTAATTGACGTTTGCTTTGTTTTAAAGTTAAATACGAAAATAAGGCTAAGTTCGTTTTTCGTTTTTCGTGCTTCGTTTTTGAAATGGAAAAACGAAGATGTCAAATAAGTTACAAAAGTCCACCTATAGGTAACCAAATAAAATGATAAGTCTCTGAATGTGTACATATCATATTTAAGTGTAATAAAGAAAAATTATACCACAACACTTGAAATTGAAGTCATATCGCGGCGTTTCATGGGTAAGTTACCAGTTACTGGTCCATTTATCCTGCCACCAGCCGGTCAGTCGTAGTGTTTATCCCGCAACCTGAGCGCTATGCTGGGCAACTATAACTACCATTGCATGTCTTTTGTATGATCTTGTCGCGGATCGAACCCACGACCTTCTACACCCGAGGCGCATGCTCTACAGCTACACAACCGAGGCGGGATATATCACAGTGTCTTGGTTGATTTAATGCCATTTTAAACCAAACATGTTTTTCATGTGAAATTGGCCAGTTCAACTTCCTAAGTATTTCCTCGCTTTGTCCACACCTGTACTCCACATAACGGTCCAGGCAAATGGCGGTTTTTCCTAATACATGTATACTGCAAGCTTATAATGGTTGAAGACGAATCACGCTTAAAGCAAACGTCAGATATAATGTTGGCCGATATTGGACTCGAACTCACGATCCCTGGTTTGACAGATTACGTATGAGCTACCGGGGCTTGCTGTCTTGGTTTAACGGATTTACTGCTTACCTGCAAATCATCGGTTTTTGTACGACACTACAACATATCTTGATTTTTTTGTATAGGTTCTTTCATTTAAACATTGATACTAATATTCGTGAGGAGCATTGATAGCACAGCTGTAGTTGCCAAAGTTTAAGAATCAAAACGTAAACCAATACACACAATTAGATAGGTATTCAATATTCTAAAGATATCGGAGTAAGATAATAACATTTTTGACTATAACAGTAACTGACTATTGGCTGTTTAACTGTCGTACTTAAAGGGGACATGGTGAATTGTGTTTTATTGTTATACTATTCGAATGGATTTATCTTAAAATATTATAATTGTTTTATCTTTTCTTTACCACCAAAGATCAAACAGGGAAAACAATATGCGTATTACACATTTAAGGAAAGAATTGTAAACATCCGGACAATTGTGATGCAAAGATGAAAATATTTTTGAAAGAGTAAAAAGAGTCTTTTTCAATGATATTTTTAAGAATCGTCTGTTGTCTAGGTATCACAAGTCGGCCGTAGCCGGGAAAGGGTTATGTGAGACAACCCTGCTTTAACATTTACGTCAGTTTGTGAAACTATTCGTACAAGATGTCTGCTAGATACCGGTGTTCAGATCGGAACTATTTTGTCGGGATTGCTGTGCTGTTCTTACTGGAGTTAACAACAGGTTAGTGTCCTTACTGGATAAGTTCATGTACCCGTAATGTTATCCTTCTATCTTTGGCTCGTTTTCGTATGACTCTTAATACTTCGCGATGCGTTGTAAAACTATTTAATAATAAAGTTCAACAAGTCTATGTGACTAACATACTATTTAATATTTACTTCTCACACATAATACGAAACTGACACATCGAACATCTAACAACATCAATAGTCATTATAGTCGCGCCTCCTTTTACCAAGATATTTAAGTTAATATTCCATTAGCCTAAAGTGGCAATAATCTCTGCGCGACATCATTTATAATACCATATATTCCCCTTATGGTCCCCGCAGAGAGGACCCATCTGGATCCATCTCTCCACTATTGGCCCTGATTCTCGCCCAAGAGTCTGATCTCGGCAGCACCTCTACATGATGTAGTTCTAACGCCCGCTCCCTCCTCTCTCTATCCCATGCCTTCTCTCCTAGCTGTATTCCTATTTCTCTCAGAAGCGGCTCTGGGCCATCTTTAAATACTGCCTTGTTTACATATTCATAACTCTCTTTATATTGGAGAGGTCAACATTGACTCCTCCCAAATCAGAACTATGACCAATATTAATACGGAACTCATCGAGCATTTCCTATCTTCCAATATAATTTATTCATTAATTCATCGTAGTTCGAGCCGTAACGTTACATACCAACCAACTTGAACATCCATCTTACTCTGTTTTTACAATCTAAAAGTAACGCCGTATCTGATAAGCTAAACCACATGGTTTATCCGATTAGAAATAAAGTAAATGGTTTATGTGATTAGTTATTTGCTTTAAACAAAAATAAGAAGCAAACATATAATTCATACCTTCTATGATATACTAGATATACTGACTACCTCACAATTAAATTATATTGCTCTTCCCTTATTGAACTCGAGATGTGCATCATATTGAAATCATTTGAGGCCATTTTAAATTCGACGTAGTAAAATAACACTGAGCTTACCCTTCTTGTTGAATTTTGTCAACATCAAACTGTCGATTTGTATGCCGAAGGTTACCGATGGTTACCGATATAACTATATAACTATTTAAGAGGTTTTCGTTAAACAAGATGACCTTGAAGGTCCTAAATCCCTCATCAGATTTAATAGAAATATACATACCAGGAAAACAACAACGCCCCCTTATGGTCATATTTAACAATGGAAAATACTAATTTCAACTATCTTGGTAGAGAGTCACCCAGGGAACATTTGTGCCAAACTACTTTAAAATATATATATACATATACTGAAAACAACTCATCCCTCTGGTAGCCATATTTTTCAATGAATCAGAATAATTGAATACTATTGGTAGTGCTCACCCAAGTAACAGTTGTGCAAAATTATCTTCTAATCGGCCTAGCGGTTTTGTACAATAAGATTTTTTAATTTTCACAATATAAACATAAAAAGAAAACAAGTCCCGACTCCTAGCGGTCACGACTTTCAACGGATCAGAATAATTTGAAGAATCTTTATAGAGGGTCACGCTAGAAACATTTGTGCCATTTTTTTAATCAGACCAATACCTTTGGACAAGAAGGTGTTTCAAGTTTTCACTATACACATATAAGGAAGACAAACTCCGCCCTCTGGCGGCCATGTATTTCAACGGATCGGAATAAGTTGAACAGTCTTGGTAGAGGGTCACCCAATGATCATTTATGCAAAAAAACAAATCGGGCCTGTACTTGCGGACAAGAAGATGTTTAAAGGTTTGGCATTTTCCCCCTTTCTCATGCCGCAGCAACCAAAGTTCTGGTTGGAATTACATTCTTTGAGCAACATTTGATGAAGGTTATCTATGGAAAGATCCTGTGAAATTACTTTGAAATCAAACCAGTAGTATCAGACAATAACATTTAAACGGACGACATACGATGGGCGACGGACGACGGACGGACGGTGGTAATTGATCAATATAGCTCACTTCGAGTAGTTTGGGCTTAGGTGAGCTCATGAAATATATTTCAGCGATTTTCTTTGATAATATCATTATTAAGTATTTCAGGTAAAATATACAACCAATACAAGCGTTGAATGACAAGGCTATTGTAAGGAATCAAAGTTTATCCCCAAAACAAAGATGTGTTATATTAAATTTTGAAGCCTACGTACATTTACTCTCTCTGAAAGACTTGCGCAAATGCATATTCTATCGAATAAAACACAATGAAATGCCAATGTATTGGCCATAATTGAATGTTTGTGTGAATTTGACCTTAACATGTCTTTAACCTTGACCTTGAGTAGGTCATTGCGGTATGTCAAATGTTAAATACCTATCTGCCTCGAGCAAAATTTAGAAATCCATTTATGCATTTTAATTGTTATTAATAAAATACTATTTCTTTTCTCTCGTAGAATCAGAAAGGGTTTCAGAAACCACAGACGTATTTAACAGTTAAAATTTGGTTATTAAACCTTCCCAAAAATGTTACCCTACTTTATATGTAAAAATGAATTACTTGGGTTTCTGATAACTCATTAGCTCACATAGTTAATCATCTGAAATACGTGTTTTGTATAAACTCACACGCTGCAGAGCGTATTTTTGTGCTAGCAGACGAGTCAAGGCACACAACTTGTTTCAACACTGAACGATTACTTACTCATTAATGCTCGAGTTCAGGATCGAAATACACATTGTGCTTATATTGTAACGCTTTATTTCTAAATTTTACATTTTAACTGCTACGAAAAAGATTTTCACTCGTGACCATATGAACTTCATTTAACAGAAATACTAATTTATTTTACAATAAATGCTATTTTATCTTAAAACAAACAGTTTCCCCTGAAATGTCGTGATTTTGACAAATTTACAAAGGTTCACATTTTCGTAACAGTTATATGATGTTTTTGTTAAGCTTAAATGCACTTAAATTGTAGAGATTGAGTCAGTGACTTACATTCGCAATTGTTCCTAACTATTGAAGTATTTCATACTATATCAATGATACAGTAATGATTGATCAAGATACAAGTTGTTTCCAACGGTAAATAATGTACAGTTATTGGAATGAGTCTAGGAATACCTGCAGACTGAAATATATTCTTTTACTCTGCGATGGGATCCCAATGACCCATGTAGAAACAACTTGTCTGACTCCAGTAGCAGCTATATTGTCAATCATAACTTGTTGCCAAAAGACAAAGTATGTAGTATACACATTACTACTTTATTGTGGCAGAAACTGGCCATGGCTTTCTTAAACAATACATTATAACTCAAAAGACAAAATATTTCAAGTGGAATGTAGGCATATGAACCCTTGGATCAGATGTTCACAGCCCTTTAAAGAATAATGTCCTCCAAATGGATGCCGCAAGTCGCCATTCACCTAAATCTGGAAGAAATGAACTGTACATCCATGACATTAGATGCTTTATGCTGAAGACAGCCAGGTGACCTGAAAATATATAATGCAAAAAACCCACGAAAGGGGGGCAGACTACATATCTTGGGGAGGTGTGGGCGGGTGTACATTTTGTAAAAAACTTTGATACATCCACAACTCTAAATAAGTCCATTTAAGGGACAATACTTATCAGTGTGTTATGTTTTCAAAAAGGCGGATACCCGTTATATTTACTATGCCGTAAATAATACTTCAGGATCAAAGTGCAAATAGTATTCTTAAAACTCGCGACTCCCTCCAATAACCGGCTTTCTGTCGATTAACGACACATCCTAGTATATGAAAGGATAGAACAGAATAAAACAACATTAAGCGACTGAACTTTCACGTTAACTTAATAACAATTAATAAATTACAGATAAAACATTTTACACTTAATAAAATTACAATTTTGCTACAAGATTGGTCATTGGTATCACATCCCATTTAATAAATATATATTTTAAGAAAGAAGTGTTTTCGCTGTTATAGTTTCAATTCGGCTTTCACATCCTTTAAACTAGGTGGAACAACCACTACAGCATCAGACCCGGATATAACGATAACAAGCCCTAATACTTCAGTAAGCAGTACGACAACTAGCGTAGATACTTCATACACTAGTTCGACAACAAGGCCTGGTACTTTTATCAGCAGTAAGACGACAATGCCTTATACTTCGATCAGTAGTATGACCACTAGCCCTGATACTTCGATCAGCAATACGAAAACAAGCCCTGATACTTCGGTAAGCAAAACGACAACAAATTCAGATACTTCAATCAGCAGTCGCACGACAAGCCCCGATACTTCGGTCAACAGTACGACAACAAGACCCGATACTTCGTTCAGTGGTACCACGAAAAGCGCTGAAACTTCATATAGCAGTTCGGCAACAAGCCCTGATACTTCGGTCAGCAGTACGACAATAAGCGCTGAAACTTCGAATAGAACTAGTTCAACACGTCATGTTTCCTCGTTCACCAGTACTCCGGGTTATCATTTTTCATCTTCTTTGACTACTTCAGCTACAACAAAGCTTGCCACAATTACAAGGGTATTTGGTATGTATTATCTTAACAATTATCGTGTATAAATTAAATAAATTGTCTTTGAATTTGTAGGATATTATAATTTTCCGAATCTATAATTTGATTAAAAATCGGGGGAAAAATGAATTTCTTATTAAGTTTATATTATTCAATTTATTTGTAGTTATCGACACATTTGTGAATGCCTCATCTGACGACTGTGCTACTATCGGGGAGAGATTCCGATTCCGATTCAGTACACACTTTGCGATGTACACATACTATCTAATAAAATGGACTAGATCAGACACTGTGCAAGAAGTGCATTTTAGGATCGATCAATATTCTTGGTGTGACGTGTTTACTATCGAACATTCAGATTTTAGTTTTCCAGATCTGTTTTCTGGAAACTGCAGCTCTACCGGAAATAGTTATATATTGGTCATGAATGAGGTTAAAGGTAATGATATCGGTCACAGCTGGACATTATCTGCGGAATTACCTCTTATATCGCATTCAATCCCTGTCAGACACTGTGGTGAGTAATTTATTTCTCTGTCTAATTAAATTTTTCCTCAACGAAGTTTATGGTAGCCTTTGTCTTACAATACTGAAAACTATAAAATAGGATGCATGCTTTTAAGTTGTACTTGATCAAGTATATGTGATACATGTATGTTCCAGTTCTCTCCGATTTCAAGGAAATATTAATGATGATAATAACAATTAATGATGATATTAACAATCATGGTGATTATCCGTTATCGTGTTAACTTTAATTATGATTTCCTCTTTTAAGTTAATTTTAGAAGAAGAAATAATCGCATATTTATTCCTAGTTTGTGTCTAGAACTGTTATTTTAATATAATAGGTTCGGAAGACAAATTGAAATCAACATCTCAAGAATGTGCTACTTTGGGTGAAAGGTTTCGACTTCGTGCCATGTATGATTTTCATACAGACGACGTGGACATGAAGGTGATACAATGGAGGAGATCCGATAAACCCAGTTACTCTTTCATACAATTTGATATGAACTATTGTTCTATCAGTGTTAGTGCATTATACGACATAAACAAATACTCATTATACTGTAATACGTCAGAGAATGCATATTATGTGGAGATAAGAAATGTAACCAACGATGACCTGGATTTTAACTGGACAGTAACCACGACGTTTAATGTTGTGTTGGAACCAATAACAGTGACATTGTGTGGTAGGTATTGCTTATCAAGTAGTTGATAGTTATAGGAAGAATATTAGCATACACATATTGCAAATCCATGATTGTTATATTATTAAGCTTTACAATCTAAACTTTAAAATGTTGTTAACATGACAATGAATGATTAAACTGTAAATAAATACTTTAAAACATTGTTAAATACATTATATTGACTCTGGAATTATCTTGAAACAAAGGTTAAATTTCGTTTTAAATGATTTTAGCAAAGTTCACACCATGGCTAACTAGTCAGTGTTTAATGGTTTTCATTCCTCCTAAAATTAACGAGGCTTAATGGTATGATAATATTCTATTCCGATCAGCTAACTGGATTAAATGATAATGGATAGTATAGTGTTAACGGGTGTTATGGTAACGATCGCACATACATAGCTAAACTGTTTTCTTCATGGTAATAGAAGAATAATTAGTTTGAAATAAATGTCACTTACAAGAGAGCCAAGGCTTACGGTGAAACGAAAAGTGCCAGTGTTGTTGTTGTGTCACCATAAGAGTTTTCATTTGCTACACATCAAATCAGCTTTATTTTTTACACGTTTGAAATCATATCAAATGTCCTATTACTTCTGCATCACCCTCTTGTATATTAAAGGGACTGAATCCCATATGAGAAAAAAGCGAAAAAAAAAGAAAATTGTTAAAAATTGCTATTACCTTTATGTTTTTGCATGTAAGGCATTGAAATTTGTTGACTGATGTACTACAATATATGCACACTATTAATATTGCGGAGATTTTTCGCTATTTTGCATTGTAAAATCTACTGGGTTAGTAACCCAGTAAATCTAAAAATATCGCTGTATATTTATCACGTTATCACTACAACCGAATTGACAATCTCCTTCCCAGAGTTGTTGTTCCTTACACTCACGCATACATGAATGTAATGAGTCGATAGTGTTAGAGAATGCCGAATTGAAATCCACAAATTCAAATGAGCAAGAGGAAATTCCATGGTATTTTTAAACGGGAAAACACGTAGCGGACGGTTTTTTAACTGCTTATTTCCTATGAAATAATGAAAAAACAAGACTTGTACGACCTTCTACAACATTCCGTTACATATATATAGACGTATTTTGGATTAATTAGAATAAGTATAAAATATAACGATTTTGGACCATTATGGTGTTCAGTCCCTTTAAGGTCTGGTAAAGAACCGTCACTGTTAGCAGTCACATACCTGATCGGGGGTTCTTAATATAAACTGATAGAGGCCTATTCAATCTGTTGTCACTCTAGAAATAAATATAATACGGCAGCCACACGTACTGCTACAAATCATTTTCTGCAAATGTGTTAAAATAGATAATACACATATATGTCAATAATAACGTCATGTTTGTTAAGGGCTAAAATACTACTAATAATATAAACTAATTTTAAGTTAGCAATAATGTATATTGGATGATGAACGTTACCAAATTATGTTCCATACATAGTGCGCTGTTGTCGTAGAAACAAAACGGTATGTATACAGAATATAACTGTATGAAATAAACTCAGAAGCAAATCAATTGAACGTCATGTGTTACAATTTATATTAATAACTATTGATGTCTGCTTCCCGGAGAGTCAAGCAGTACTAGTACAGGCTGTATGCAGGAGCCAAATGTTCTGAACCGATCTCATAGAATTCGAACTTGAGACCTTTGGATTAAGAGGCGGCGTTCTACGTCTCTTAACGAACAGATGTAAACACTGAACAATATAACTTTGATGTGATAAGCTTGTAGATTGAACTAATTCTTACACCACAGCATTTATACATTCATAATTATAGAATTACATATTTTTAACTACACTACACCATGCTTTTGTTAATTATTGTCTTTCCAATCAATAAGCGGAAAGACATGGTAGATAAATAATTGCTAAAAAACGCAAACGAATATTTACGCTTCGCAGTGATGAACCTCTGCTATTCTCTAGACCTCAATTGTTCCATTATATTATTGTTGTAGCTAATATTATTTATTAAATAAAACCATTGATTATAGCGTTGTTTTAAGCCAACATGTTAGTATTGTTCCCAATAAATGTAGACACTTTTCTCACTGTTCCGTAGAGACATTTTATTTTTTATTCTTTTACTTTAACAAGTTGAATTTAATTTCTTAAACTTGCTTAAGGTATGTCCAAACAAAAGAATGGATACGTCATAGGTAAACATATGTGTTATACCCTTTTTTACAGACTGTCCTGACCTTTACTTTGGTGATAATTGCACTCAAGAGTGTGATTGCAATGGAGAACCATGCTACACGGCGACTGGGATGTGTCGCTCGGGTAAGAAATTACGCAATGCTATAGATACTATATTAACAAGTTGTCAAATGTGTTGATGAACTCTGATTTAAGATAGAAGCGGTTTTAAGTTGACGTTATGATGTCCTGATTCCATGTGTGTGTTCACTTTCCAAAAGTAGCAATGATTTAAAGATTTCAGAAGTATCACATTAAAATTAAGAAACTCTCCACGCCAATTTACAATAAAAACATTTCAAGAGTTACCTACATCTATTGCAAATGTTAACTTTGTAGTTTTAAGTTGTTTGAGTAAAGTTAGCATATAATACCACAATAAAAAGAACATAGAGAAGTCGTGCTTAATTCTTAAACACTTTTCACGATGTATTTATGACTGAGATTTTATAGAAAAAAATACTTTGTTTAGCTAAACTGAATTCATGTATAGATTACTAATTTTAGATATAAACACTAAATTTACAAACTCTTATCCAGGTTGTGGAAAACCATTTGATATTGAGAGTGGTCACGTAAATTATAACGGCACCGTAACAAATTCTACGGCGGAATATACGTGTGATGTTGGTCACTATCTGATAGGAACCAACACGACTACATGTGGTCAGAACGGTACTTGGTTTGGTGATATTCCTAAATGTCAGTTAGTGGGTATGTAATAGAATTTCTTAATCAAGTATACAGTCACAGTATTTGACTCAACAGTGGCATAACAATTTGACACTGGTTTTTCGCCCCACTACATATCCTGAGAGTGATGCATGGGTATGCCAGAAATAACGAATTAAACAAGTCACTTTATTTGTACGGTGCTAATTTAACTAGTATTATTAGAACTGTATATGTCCGGGATAGCAGAAGTGGTAATTGGTGCTAACTGTAACCAATGGAGATAATAATTAGGATTGTGGACCACTTTCAACCACCCAAGTCGATACAATATCATGGCATCATTTTAGTCAGATTGTAAAGAACCGACATAAATGACACACGGTCTTGTCAATCATAATAGAACAACATTTAACGCAACCGCAACCTATACGTGTGTCAGTGGATATACTATAACAGGAGACAACATCATTACATGCGGAGGGGATGGTACATAGGATCATAGATATACGATCGGGTAGTCCCTACAAACATATTTGTCAAGAAATGGGAGTACACCTTCACCAGCAGCGTTGACTACGTTTTGATATTCATTGTAATTATGTTTAAAATACACTAGAACTGTTTGATTTGATATCTTTTGTTATATTGACCTTGCCTGATTAAAAAAAAAGAGGATGTAGAGTAAACAAAGAGTAATGTACCAGCCCGATAGTGTGCAAAATGACGAAATCGTCTTTGTGGAGTAATTCTGTCTTAATTAATACTTGACCCACATTTCGAAGTATTGTTTTAAAGCTGAGAGGTAACATACAGGGTTAACAATTGAGGTTTGAAATTCGTTCATTGAAATTGAAATGAAGAAGGAAATTAATTGCTAATCGTTGACCTAAAAGTCCTTATAATGACACTTTTATATTTATCCAGGTTATCCAATAATTGGTAGTGTTTAACCTGACTGACTTGAATACAAAACTATGCAAGTATTTGACAATATTGCGAACCTACATTATTAGATAACAGAAATATTGATTCATTTTAGATTGTGGTTTACCGCGGAATATAACGGATGGACGATATACATTAGTTGGATCAACAGCGTATTCTTCAATCGCTCTATATAATTGTAATCCTGGATTAAAGCTAAATAACACGATCAATATAAAACGTTGTGAGGCAGACGGGACATGGCAGGGTGAAATTGGGACCTGTGTTCGAGTTGGTACGTTATCTGGCTTAATGCTGCAACATTTTTGTATGATTCTGATCAATATTTTAGAATTTCCATGTATTGGCAGCACAATTGTATTCCTTACATATTATATTTTCATAAGCTTGAAGGATTTTTAAAGTTTAAAACTCACCTGCCGATCAGAGACGATCCATTTTTTTGCATTCACGGTTTTTGTTTAATAATTGATCACACTATTTGACGTCAGAAACAGCTCATTACAACTCTCCTGACTTAAAGAGACAAGGAAACGCGACATCGTTTTTGAAAGATGAATGAATTATCTTAGCCGATGTTGAAATAGTTCTCGATAAGTTCTCGACAATTAGTTCTATATTAGGTTTGTGTTAAACCATATGCTTTAAACTCCTAGTTGATATAACCGGTAATAAAATGTGCATGCTTAAATAGGAATGATTTAGTGCAATAGTGGTTCGATAATACAATGCGAAAGAGAGGGAGAAAGGAAGTGACATAGGATTGAGAGTGAGTGAGAGAGAGAGAGAGAGAGAGAGAGAGAGAGAGAGAGAGAGAGAGAGAGAGAGAGAGAGAGAGAGAGAGAGAGAGAGAGAGAAGAGAGAGAGAACCAGAGAGAGAGAGAGAGAGAAGACGAAGAGAGGAGAGAGAGAGGACAGAGGGAGGAGAGAGGAGAGAGAGACACACAGAGACGAGAGAGAGAGACAGAGAGAGAGAGACAGAGAGAGGAGAGACAGGACGAGACAGACAGAGAGAGACAGAAGAGAGAGAGAGGGACAGAGGAGAGAGAGACGGACAGAGAGAGAGAGAGAGAGAGAGAGAGAGAGAGAGAGAGAGAGATGAGAGAGAGAGAGAGAGAGAGAGAGAGAGAGAGACAGGAGAGAGACAGAGAGACAGGAGACAGAGAAGAGAGAGACAGAGAGAGACAGAGAGAGAGAGAGACAGAGAGAGAGACAGACAGAGAAAATGAATAAAAAAATACCTATGAGAGTCAAAAAGCGAAGCTTATAGAAGAGAGTGAGAGAGAGTGTTAAACTTTACTATTTATTACAACTTGTACTCGTTTCCAACAGAATGCAGAGGACTATCACCACCGACAGATGGCATGGTTATCTATTCAGGTGATAACAAAACGGCAACATTCTCTTGTCATTCTGATTTTCGATTAATTGGGCGGGATAAACTGTTTTGTCTTTCAACTGGTAATTGGGGTGAGACTGTTCCGAAATGCGAAAAAGGTATCAAACTTTGCTACTATGAACTTTACTTTGTCTATTGAAACCTTTCCCGCAAACACTTATTTGCAGCACATGAATTAACATATATATAGGTAAATATAATGTATTTTTTAGCAAATGAAAGTATAACAATTAAAAATAGTTTAAACATTGTGACAAAATGATCGCAATGAGCTTTTTCTCCTCTGCAATAACATGTTCAAATGTCTTCTGCTGCATTGCATTGCGTTAGCACGTTGGAAAATAAATCCTTTAGAACTTTCAATTCAGGACAACTCGTTTACTTTTCTGTTTCAATGGATGTTTAAAAGGGGTTTGAGATGAAATACACAAAGCTAAATAATGGTGTATGCATCGATTGTAAATTTAGTGCATTGTATGACAAATGGAAAAACAACTAGGTAAAACATTAATTTTCATAGAGGAAATGTGTTTAAGGAATCCTTCGGTATTTACTTTAAAGCTATACAAACCCTGGGCACGTTATTGCACTCTTACCGTGTAAGCTGTATCAGTATTTGTTAGAAGCATAACACAAGATGGCACTCGTAATGAGGTTTTGTCTGAATTTAAATTCCTTGGTCTAATATTCGACCCGAAACTGACTTGTATTTCTTAAAAATAAATAATGCCAAAAAGCTTTAAATCTGTTACGCTTTGTGTCCCATATTGACTGGAGAGCTGACCATAAAGTCCTCTTGAGACTTTACCGATCATTAATACGATCTAAATTAGACCTTAGATGTCGACGGGCCTAAAAATCCCATTTATTCAATCGTATTGTGATACACTTGTTTTCCTTATTAACACTGACATTTACCATACATGTATCAGTTGAAGCTACAACAAAATACTGCCAAACAGACGAAGACAGTCGGGGTACATTGTGGAACAAAACATCACAGGAGCAGACCGTTACGAACCTGTGTCCAGAAGGGCAAGAAGGTAGCTCTTAAATGACTCGATTGAAATGGTCTTCATTGTGATTACATGTACATTGTGCACCATACTAATTAAACATATTCAATTCCATATAAAAGGTAGTTGTGGCTTCCTTCTTCGATACCAGGATACCATTACGAACGATACACCGGCGTCGGGATAAACGTATCGACAGTACTGTTAACTCAAACCGTAAATACCGTATTACTTAAGTGCATGTACATGTATTACAATCATCGTGAAACACCGGTCAAACAAACAAACAAAGCTTTTCACAAATTTGGCACAACTGCAGAACTTACCAGTTTAACCCTTCACTTCACAACTTACAACGTTTGACCAGTGAACAAATTATAGGACAATGGTAATTTTTTGAAATGCAGCGTGATCGTGGGTTTAATTGTTCGCCGTTGCTAGTGTAAAAGCCACATGATCGAGTTGAACAATAGTATGATAAGGCAAAGAAATAAATGATAAAGAAAGTATAATTTTAATTTACGTTGATCTTTAACATTGGCAGTTCGTTATATCATTTTGAATACCATTATACATGTTTTCTTTCTCAAGGAACGATATCTAGACAGTGTAATACAACTGGAGAATGGAAACTTTTCAGAAGCAGAATCTAAAGTAATATCCCATGAACTTTTACACTTCATTAAATTTGCCGTAAACCACACATGTATATTATTCTGATTAACATGTCTAAGGTTAAACCGGCCCTCGTTCTTCCGTGTAATTTGCCAAAACCATTTTTCTAGTGTAATTCTAGTGTAATTTGCCAACGGACAAACAGTCAATGTGGGAACATCAATGTGTAGAGTACTGGTTAAATAGAGCCAGTTCAGACATGGATATGTAAACCGAGGGACCGCCCACCTTTGATCGTTTATAATGTGATATAAACTTCTTGGTGCCAATATTTCTGTTTTAATACCTTTCAATTAAATTATCCGTAAGACCGAATCTGTTCACAAATCCTCATTTATACAATGTCTAGATTTTCTTCGTTACAATAAGCAATCAGCAGACTAAACGATATTGCAGATCGATGTCATCGAAAGCTCCAATATCACTGAAGCAGTCAAAATAGAAATAGTATCCGATGTTCTCGATACATTGTCAAATTCAACAACAGCAACAGTATCTTCTGTTAGCGCCGGAATGGGTGATGGCGAGATCGAGAAGGTTACGTCTATCCTGGAAAGAGTTGCTAGTATAAGTCAGGATATCGTCGTTACAAATAAACAGACTGAGGTATTTCCTATTGTTTTATATTGTTTGTGGTGTATTTCTTCTTTGTTTTATATCACTCCCTGTGACACAAGACTCATGGTTACAGTCTTAGTCCGAAATATATCTTCCTTATTTTATAGGTCAAATAAGGCAACATTCATCCGCGGTGATGCTAATCTAGCCAAATAGTCCCTTAAAAACTTTAAATGCGTATAAATGAGTGTATACCAGCACAAGAATGCATAGAATATAGTAAATTTGAGTTTAAACTCATTGTAAATGTGTATAGGATGCAATGGAAATGATTAATTTGATCAATTTTAGTATTTTGACATCGTTTGAAGGCAAAAGTAGGGACTATTAAAGCCGATTTTGTACGGCCTCGATTTGGTCCAAAATGCCGGTAACCATTTTTGCATGGTGAATTCGTTCTTGCATACTACATACCCCGATTTTCTTTGGATTGTTTTAAAGCTTAGATATAACTCTTTTCAATGATATGTGGTGTTCTACATGAGACACGCATAGAAAGTGTGCCAATTGAGGGCTGAAACTGGTCGATTTACATGGAAACAAAGAAGGAATTTATTTGGTGTATTGTAACCTATATAACATTCTGTTCCGCAGAATTCTTAATTCTAGTGATTTATTCCGAGATATTTCTTGTTTTATAAAGGCTTTTATGTTTGGAAAACAGTTTGAAATATCCTGAGCATGGGGCTTGCAAGTTCAAGGCTGTAATTTGGTAAATGGATTTAACTAACGGTATCATAACACCTTTACATAGCGAAATCTATAAACTCACACCATATGAGTGAGGAGGTGCTAAATGTTGACCTCTCTTTCACCCGGGGCCTTGAACTTAGAGGCCGGCGCTCCACCTCTGGGTGACTGTCTTCTATTATGTTATTCTTAAACATAATGATTTCATGTGTTCGGCCTTATCGGTTTGATGGTGACCTTAAAAGCGCTTTCCATGTCAAGTACATGACGATATCTCGATCAATTGGAAGCATGGTTTCAATAAAAATGTCGGCATTTGTCTTTCGAACGTCATATAGACAAACTATATTTTCCTTTGGATCATTGCAATAGATATTTTCATAAATTGTCTTTTAGAGATCTGTATCAATAAGTTACATTTCTATCTCACAATAGTACAATTGTGTACTATAAGGTATTAAGTTTTACTATTAACTACAAGAGAAAGTTGATGCAAGGCATCAATGTCGCCGGAAAAGACTACATTGATTTATTTATGTATTCTTGACTTTCCTTAGTCTATTCAAACATTAGGAACGTTGATTGAAAACATTTGCTTATAAATTTTATATTCATACCTATACATTAGGGTATCTATAAAAAATTAACGAAATGTGTACACATTTATCTTGGCTTAAATTTAATTTTGCTGTTGTTACTTATTTAAATAATAGTATTCATTCATATAATTTCAATGTTTGTCAATCTTATTCGAATCACAAGGTAAATATCCTGGTATTGCTTTAAAGGGAGGTAATTTGAAGAAAACAAAAGTCTTCAAAAGGAGAAATATATCAGCATTACCGTCTACAGTTTAAATTGTTCTATTGTTTGTGGATTTAAAAATGTTCTTTTTTTCTTATTTCTACTTGTACAACGAAATATTGCGGCTTCTCTTTGACGCTTTGCGTCAAACATTCGTCTTGTACTTGTCTAAAATAAAATAATATCACTCGCTTTTTCATATCGAAATGCGCATGCGCGAAAATCGATGTTAAAGGTCACGAAACTACACAACAGAATAGGGTCTATATTTAGCTTAGAAACAGTTCCTACTTTAGATATTCATGGATTAACATTATTAAATGAATTCTACACAAATCAAGACATCTCTTTGAACATGAAAACAACATTTAGTAAGTTAAAATTGCTATTAAAAGGAGAATCCGAAATTGACCTCAATGATGACACATAAGAGTCTGCATTAGGTGGTGTTGGTTCACGTCTTGAAGGGACCACTTTTGTCTTCGTAAATAAGACAAAAAACTTAAATGCGAGTGAAATAAAAAAAACTGCAAACATTAAAAAATCGGAATATTTATTTCATTTTAGATGTGTCATTTATTAGTGTTTGTAAACAACCACAATTGTAATATGTTCAAATCATCTAGATTTGTTTCTTTCTAATAATAAGCCGCCCTCCCATGTGATTTCCGAAAACCTATTAAAAATAGAAGTCGCGGGCTTCTGCCCGGCGACTAATGATCTGAATGTATATTGGGACCCGGCCATCATTGTGTAATAGCACATATACTGGGATTGGAAATCGTTTCGTAAAGGAAAACATATTTGAACATTGTGTAAATTCATGGTCACGTGTAGCAGGTTCATATTCAAAATTTGAAATGTCTTGCAGGATTTTATTGGTACGACTAGTAACCTTCTTAATCAACAAAACAGCGGATCATTCAGATCGTTGGAGGAGAACAAAGATCAGGTAGGCCAACTGACACGAAACACGACATTTGCGCCTTTGCGGCCAGCCAATATCCAGATAGATCTGCACTTTTGTTATGTCTAATAAGGATCATCCTTTTTCGCCACATTAAGAGCATCCGGTTAACCTCTGGATAATAATAATAACCAAACCAAAAAATATATACAACATCTTTAGGATTTTGCCATTAACTAAAACAAACGTAACGTCAGCTTCATATGATCAAGTTGAATAACTTCCAAGTGTAGACAGTGACAACAAGAATATATAGCATGTAGTCAAGTATGATCAGGTTGTTTATAATAACATCATTGTCTGATCGTGTCTTATGGTATTGTGTCATATTTTCATCCGTTTTTGATATATGACTTTCTGAAGATCGAGAAAAGAAACAAACTTACTAAAACACAGATATATAAATGTTGTGTATGTAAAAATATTTTTTATATTAACTCAAGATATGTATATACATGTACAGGATGGCACGTCACCTGCCGGCGCAGACAAAGTACTTGAGGTGGTCGGTCATTTTGCTAAAGCAATTGCAAAAAGTTTGGATAAATTGAATGGCAGCAAGACGATTCAAACCGATAATATGGGTAATGATTTTTCGGCAACAAATATTGTTACAAAAAGATAAATGACTATCAATTATATGCGACAATAACATATACATATTGTGTATATTGCAGATTATGGCTGGAAATATTATTTGAAATTGTAATTGTATCATGTAATTCAGCCGTTAAGTTTGAGTTCCTTTAAGCCTTTATTTTCCAAATTTCTAAAAGTGGTATTATGTACTATTATGTACTATTATGTCCATTCAGGCACATAGTTTTGATCTTTGGTTCTTATCTTGAATTATTCAATTTAAATGTAGCATTGTGTACCAAGATTTAAATACATAAAGAATCAGAACCATCTAGATATATTTATTTCTCAAAGTTAATCGTAGGATAAATGAATGTTGTAGCATATTTCAGTATATGCCAGTATGGGTTTCGTGCAGTATTGTGAAACAATGCGTTATCATGTAAACAACTTACACGTTCAGCCATAAGATACATGATCAAGTGAGATGGCCGCTGTGATTATTATATAGTACTTTTGAAAACATGTTTCATCTCTTACTCTTTCAAAGATCCATTTCAAATTATCTCAGTATTTAAAGTCGAATCATTTTTAGCAGTTATATATCAACAGATATGTATCTAAAACTCTAATATCAATGATAAATATAACGCAAAATATGAACTGTTTGGAATGCGTTGCATTAATTGAAAGCAGAAAAGCAAACAAAGCGTTAAGAATACAACAAAGGTTATCAGAAAAACAATGTGTAATCTTAACGTTATGCTTATAAGGATTCAAGATTATTTAATTTACGGTTTCGCAATATACGATAATTGATTCAAATTCTCCGACTTATTTCCAAACCTCCGTTGATCGTCTTTCGCGTTGTGTGTCTTCAGAGTGTCACTTTTGTTAATAGTTATCATAGTTCACTCTTTAATCGACACAGTTGTAACGGTTTCTAAGTTAGACGAAGATGAAGATATACAATTTCCAGTTTCACTTTCATCTGAAATTGACGGTTCAACATCTGCTGAAATTCCTCATTCTGGACTTAAAGGTACGATAAATTAAATTTTTCGATTTTACAAGTTGTTATTAATAATTGATAATATTAATAACATCCCTGTTTTTAATGCAGCGATGGATTTTACAATCGGCTAAAGAAAGTATTAATTAGAGATTGCCACAAACATTCAACGTTGTCTGGCATTTCCTTTCACATTCACGAAATCACTAAAACTGTTTTATTTGACGAAAGTGATGACCGTTGATAACCGTCACTTCTTACTGAAAAGAAATTCATATAATGCTGACATCTGTTATGATGATCTAAATAATATTAACCGAATTAGTGAATCATTCATCTCACCATGTGTATTTCAATATGCTTCTGTGTCTATATGTAAGAAAACCCGCTACTAATGATAATGAATTTGTATTATATGTAATACTATATAAAGTACCTATTTATAGTAACACAGTCTTACATTTTTGTTTTAAGTTTCGCAAACGATAACTCAGACCCCTGTTGTCATAATGATACTTTTTGAAATATAGGGTACAATAAAAGGTAAGGTTCAGATAATTATTGTCGACGTATATGTTTATTGGTTTGTTTGTATATTATAGGTATCGGGATTTATTCCGGAATTTTCTACCATAATTTGTCTGGTTTATTGTCATCACGAATACACGATAATGGGTTAGTAAAGAATAATCAAGCATAAGAAAACTGTTCATTTACATTTAAATGACATGCATTTTTTAAATATTGCATTTACATAACTCAGATATACATGAGTGGCATATTGTTTGGATAGTATTATATTTTGATTTTGAATACAAACAATTATTTGTTTATCCTGGATGTTCTCAATTTATTGATCAGTTTTGCCTGATTGGCACTACTAATATAGTATCTTCTAGCAAATACCTGGCTAAAATGTGTTTCCCACATCCAACAAATCAGCAGCAGACGACTTTGAGGGCACCTTTAGGGAAATTAATATTAAAAAGACCTTGACATTGAAAATAGTTGAAAACATTTGACGAAATGATAAATTGATAATTATGAACAAATTCTCCATTGTTAACAATATTTCCGCCGGTAAACTTATGCAGATGCGTCCGAATTTATCTCCATGCTAACAATGGTTCAACTTTTCTCATCATTTTTCAGGTCGTATGACGAAGGAAATTTCAAAATTAATGCAGCCGTGATAGACATGCAGCTTTTGAACACAACGGGGACACTACCGAACTTTAAAATTAATCTTAACTTTGATAATTTCCAAGTGAGTGATGTTTATTGATAATAGTTACTAAAATACTTAAGCCGCAAAACACGAAAATTGACCTTCGGAGGTTTTGAAGTCCACGGTTATAGCGAGCAAACGGCAAACCGGTAAAGCTGAAATAGGCATAAGCTAGAGGCTTCCTTGGTGCTTGAATAATCTGATTATGAGAAGATAAGATCCTGATTAAATTTCTCAAATCTAAAGGCTGTTTTTTTTTTTATCTTTGCTGGTCATGCAAATCAATTTTCTTTCAATGACGTGACACATTTCTTGTCATATTTCAGAGTGGAAATCATGAAACAAAATGCTGCTTCTGGAACTATTATAGGTAGGTAAACCCTTGGGCTTAACACACATTAACACCAGTACGGCATACGACTTTTTGAAACAGCTTTAAAAGTAAAAGAGAACTTTATACTTCCCATTTGTAATATGATAGTGTTTTCTTTACACAACTTTACTTTTTAATACATACAACAAATCTGAAACAAAAAAGGTTATAAATATCTAGCCGAATATGCGTTATATCTCTATAAATTATCATATAATCAATGATAAGATTTGAAAACGTTGTGGCAAAAATTGATATAACTGATTATATCTTGTTTTCCTTTCGCCACAAGGTTTATAAGATGCATCTGCTGTAAATGCGTTGGAAAGGTTATGCATGTTGAATAGGGTTTCATGGTTTAAGCAGTTGACTATGACGAACGATATTTAATCCGATAAACTGCAAAATATTAATACCACAGTACACATTGGTACAACTTAATCACCATACTATGGAGGGAAATATCCGCCCAAACTATATGGGTCTAGATGACATTCGTATTTATGACCATTACATTCTTATTTGTCTTCTGTATTACATCTTACATGCATGTGACACCTCATGTGTCATTCTTACGAGTGCATGTTGTATGATGCTAATTTCATCTTTCTTTCTCCCACATGCATGTTTCTTTCTTCCACTTGCATGCATTTTTATTGCTCATGCCTGTTATATATTTGCTATTGTGCTTGTGCTGATTACTTAGTTATGATGCATTTGTACTTCTGATTACTCTATTATGCGTCACCGCATGTGTCATCCTTCCAAATGGTTGATATATGTTGCTAATAGCATGTTACTTTCTTCCAAATAAATGTTTCATTTGTACTACTGACTACTCCATTATTGAAAGTCTCCGACATGAAATACTAGCAGATATACGTGGTACAAAATAACAAACTTGTCATCTCACTAATTGAATTCTTATTCCAGGGAGATAACCGCGTATGAACGTAAAAATATTCCACATTTAATAATGGATCCCTTAGTCATAAATCTTCATTGTAGAGGTAGCCGGTGTTTAGGTAGCGTTGTCACTCCTTGTTGTTTGGTCAAAGTGAAGTAAATCGGATCGGCTTGCCGGGCAAACAATTCTGTCAAGGGAATTTCAGATGAATTCATAAGACTGAAGTGGTCTCCCATTGGACAGTAATGATTTTGTTGAAAGTTGAAAGTGTTTTTTAATAAAGTTGAATACCCTTTGACTGATTTGTGATCAAAACATTGTTTGCTTTAAGCTTTATTGACAGCTTAGGAGCCATTTTCAGAACAAAAATGTATTTTCTTAAATTGAAAGTAAAATTCAGTGCGGAATAAGGATGACCTTTAATTTGACATCAAAGCTAAACAAACAGGTGGGATAGCATGCGAGTTTTTGTGCTCTTTTGGTAGTTTTGATAATGAACTTTAATTGAATATAGCTTTCTTGGTTATTTCAACTGTTGGGAAAGAGCCATAGCCCTAAACGCTATAATGGTCGCTTATGGAAAATGAATTGCTTCCATCTGACCTTACACGATGCCGCTTGTTCGTTTCAACTGTAGTCAAAATTCCACATGTACAATCTATATATACACCGGATCCGAAGCCATATCGAGTTTCTTTGATTCATCGTTGTTGACATCTTTGGGAGAACAAGCCACGAAATTTCGACTTTCAACCGAAGTGGGTTTAGCGATTTAGCGTTCACTTCAATGATGCATTCATCATCATGTATTTGATTTAGCGTTCACTTCAATGATGCATTCATCATCATGTATTTGATTTAGCGTTCACTTCAATGATGAATTCATCATCATGTATTTGATTTAGCGTTCACTTCAATGATGCGTTCACTTCAATGATGCATTCATCATCATGTATTTGATTTAGCGTTCACTTCAATGATGCATTCATCATCATGTATTTGATTTAGCGTTCACTTCAATGATGCATGCATCATCATGTATTTGATTTAGCGTTCACTTCAATGATGCATGCATCATCATGTATTTGATTTAGCGTTCACTTCAATGATGCATTCATCATCATGTATTTCATTTAGCGTTCACTTCAATGATGCATTCATCATCATGTATTTGATTTAGCGTTCACTTCAATGATGCATTCATCATCATGTATTTGATTTAGCGTTCACTTCAATGATGCATTCATCATCATGTATTTGATTTAGCGTTCACTTCAATGATGCATGCATTCATCATCATGTATTTGATTTAGCGTTCACTTCAATGATGCGTTCATCATCATGTATTTGATTTAGCGTTCACTTCAATGATGCGTTCATCATCATGTATTTGATTTAGCGTTCACTTCAATGATGCGTTCATCATCATGTATTTGATTTAGCGTTCACTTCAATGATGCGTTCATCATCATGTATTTGATTTAGCGTTCACTTCAATGATGCGTTCATCATCATGTATTTGATTTAGCGTTCACTTCAATGATGCGTTCATCATCATGTATTTGATTTAGCGTTCACTTCAATGATGCGTTCATCATCATGTATTTGATTTAGCGTTCACTTCAATGATGCATTCATCATCATGTATTTGATTTAGCGTTCACTTCAATGATGCATTCATCATCATGTATTTGATTTAGCGTTCACTTCAATGATGCATTCATCATCATGTATTTGATTTAGCGTTCACTTCAATGATGCGTTCATCATCATGTATTTGATTTAGCGTTCACTTCAATGATGCGTTCATCATCATGTATTTGATTTAGCGTTCACTTCAATGATGCGTTCATCATCATGTATTTGATTTAGCGTTCACTTCAATGATGCGTTCATCATCATGTATTTGATTTAGCGTTCACTTCAATGATGCGTTCATCATCATGTATTTGATTTAGCGTTCACTTCAATGATGCGTTCATCATCATGTATTTGATTTAGCGTTCACTTCAATGATGCGTTCATCATCATGTATTTGATTTAGCGTTCACTTCAATGATGCGTTCATCATCATGTATTTGATTTAGCGTTCACTTCAATGATGCGTTCATCATCATGTATTTGATTTAGCGTTCACTTCAATGATGCGTTCATCATCATGTATTTGATTTAGCGTTCACTTCAATGATGCATTCATCATCATGTATTTGATTTAGCGTTCACTTCAATGATGCATTCATCATCATGTATTTGATTTAGCTTTCACTTCAATGATGCATTCATCATCATGTATTTGATTTAGCGTTCACTTCAATGATGCATTCATCATCATGTATTTGATTTAGCGTTCACTTCAATGATGCATTCATCATCATGTATTTGATTTAGCGTTCACTTCAATGATGCATTCATCATCATGTATTTGATTTAGCGTTCACTTCAATGATGCATTCATCATCATGTATTTGGCGCTTGTTAAAAAACATGATATTATCAAGACTTTTAGATCGATTCTTTGATATAAAATGTCCCAGAAATATACCTCTCTTACACGCTTGCATCGTAGAAACAGTGTTTACTCATGATCGTTTGACAATTGTTTTGACAGCGTTCGATCGTCCGAATTATATTCGATTGAATTAACCCCACGAGAAAAAATCACAGAAAACTATAAAATAAAAGTTAAAATTTAGCGAAAAGGAATACGCATAAAGTTTTGCGTGAACGACTCCTGGATACGCCTTTAACAGTATCGCATGCGTACCCTGTTTACTTAAAAAGTGTCGCATGCGGACCTGGTTGTAATACATTTAAATTGGGTTGGCGGTATTTATCTCGCTTCGTTTTAAATAAGGAGTGTTTAACTGTTTATCTGAACCATTTTCGTGTGGCATTGCTAAATACATAAATCACTGCAATAGCACTGTATTAATGTATGTCATATAAAAAGGCTCCGATAAAGAAGAAATACATTTATTCCTAATGATTACTATTCACGGCTTCACTGCTTTACCTTTCTGTGTCGTGATACGAACGTGTAGGCTATACACTTTACATGCATACTCGGCTTGAAAGCTAGTGATATAACTGTGATATAAATGTGATATAAATGTGATATAACTGTGATATAACTGGAACAAGTGTTAAAAGCGGCGTAAAAATACCAAATAATCAATCAACCAAAGATAATGATAAGGTGGAGTATATAAACACACATATTCGAATCACCACCATTCGATTCGTGTTCAGCCCTCAAAGACGCATGAGTCAAAATCGATTTGTTTTTAGCCCCCAAGGACGTATCAGTCAAAATATATTTGGGTTTAGCCGACAAATACGTATAAGTCAAAATCGTTTTGTTTTTAGCCTACAAAGAAGTTTGAGTAAAAATCGATTTGTGTTTAGCCCTCAAAGACGTATGAGTCAAAATCGAGTTGTGTTTAGCCCAAAAATACGTATGAGTCAACATCGATTTGTGTTTAGCTTTCTAAGATGTATGTGTCAAAATCGATTAGTTTTTAGTCTACATAAACTTATGATTCGAAATCGATTCACTATTTTATATAGCCGATTATGATTACCATGATCAGATACAAACAAGCAAATAGAGACAGACAGACCACAGGCGTCCGAATTTCTATCACAGCAAGAAATGCGGAAAAAATACTCAATACCTCGTTAAAAAACTCAAAAAGTCTCTCTATATTGTCTATACGCTGTGATAAAAATGATCGTAATAATACGGGGAATTCCGCACGGGTTACTATAAAACGTCTATACGTCCATATAGTGTAATAATAATGATAGGTGTGCAACGGTGTTTTACCCCCTCGCTCGATTAGGGCTATAATGGCCTCAGAAAAACGTCTAAAACAACCTGGTCCCAGGTAGAAACAGGTTCATAAATGATTTTTCTCGTGATCCACCACATCAATATTTGCCAACCGACAAATCATTAAAAATATTTAAATGCCAACCCCAACAAACATTGCTCAGGTACAATATTCTAAAAAAGCGCGTCATTTCGCGTTACATATTCGCTGCGGAACGTGATTATTGTGACGTCAGCGCATGGCGGTAAGGACAACTGCAACTTTCCAAATATAATGAACATTAAGCTTAAAAACGACGGCGTATTTGTCGGTTGGCAAATATTGATGTGGTGGATCACGAGAAAAATCATTTATGAACCTGTTTCTACCTGGGACCAGGGCGTATTATGTACCGTTTGCGGTACTCTTGTTTAACGAGGTATTGAGTATTTTTTCCGCATTTTTTGCTGTGATAGAAATTCGGACGCCTGTGGACAGACAGAGAGCGAGAGAGATACTATCTAGAGTGATTAATCAAGGAGTTTATAATAACCAGTTCTACAGTTTTAGTTTCAGACAATAGTTTCGAAGATCTTAGAATTTGAGTTGTACACTTTTAATACACAGCTGAAAATGGTGAGTTAAATTGATTTAGACATTTCTAATATTCCTAAAATATTACAGATTGTATTGTACACATTCGTCTACATTTATCTGTAATAAGCGCGAGAAGACATTGAGTTATGCAGTGTATGTATTCATTTTGTGTAACGTAATCACAAAAAGAATATATTTTTTTTAAACAGAAGTTCATGGGATACATTCGGATGCGAGTTAGACACAGACAGGACAACCAGTTTTATAACCGTTTGTACATGTAACCATACGACTAATTTTGCTATTCTGATGAATCCCTATAAAACGGTATGTAAAGTTGATTGAATTACTTATTCTTTGAACATAAGTTTATTTTTAAACTGATTTATTTTACATCGATTGCGAAAGAAGCTTTAAGCTTATAGAAATCACGCTCGATGTCTGCTTCCTGGAGAAAAAAACAGTAGGCCTACTCTCGCCGTGTGTGTGGGGAAAATCCCAAAGGCAGAACTCGCTATTTACGGTATTCGAACCCGGGACCTTTGGTACGAGAGGCCGACGCTCTACCACTGTATCACTTTTTTTTTTTTTTACATTAAACATGCTTTGAATTTGTTCATAACGATACATTTTAAATGCCATAACCGTCATATAAATCATCTTTATTTGCCTATGTCATCAATATTGAGATACCACAGCCTTCAAAAAGGATAGCGTTTCGATGTCAATCATTATTCTTATTATGTATAGATCATCAATTTTATTTCAGATTTCAAATATTGTAATATATTTTTATATAATCACAATAATTACGTTTAAATACATCAACTTCTTTAAATAAGAAGAACTTTTGAAATTAATGTACATCACATGTCCTTCATATTTTTAATTAATTACTTGACCTTCAAGTTTTAATTATTCTATGCAAAAACGTCGATCCACTGTTAGTTTGAGCTTTGAATGACTCGATCACAATTAATCACTTGCCTACTTCGTTTCAGCAAAATGTTGATTCCAAGGTTTTGGATTATATATCACTAGTTTGCTGTAGTATATCCACGGTGTGTCTGATTGTAACTATCGTGATGCATGCTGCCCTTTGGAGGTACTAGGAACTTTGACACTTGCTTTTATAGATATACAACTGGCAAGACAAACATATTCCTAAAGTGGAATTGGATATTGAAATATATAAAATATTTTATTGTGAATGATCAAACTTTATTTATTCGTGTTACCTTCCGCTTCAATAGGATAAATGTTTTCTGCTTACTAATATATCGGTATTATTTTCATTGAGAGAGGATATAATAAATATTTTATCATTAATACTATATGAGATTAGTTCTTCAGAGGTGAAACATAGATCTCTTTTTCTGAACAGTGGAATTATAAATGTGTTTATTACATTTAATTTGTAATGTCATAGGCTATACTTAACTGGGGGGTTTCAATAATGTAACGAATAACATATGATACAAAGAAAGACATACAAATCTTTACCATGGTCATGATTTTTATCTACCTATTATTACAGGTATCTAAAGTCAGACAGAGCCATTATTTTGATCAACCTTTCCATAGCGTTGATACTGTCGTATGCCACGTTCGTATTGGGTGCGGACAAAACGGAAAATAAGGTATTCCTTGTTAAATCATTTCATCCATCACATTAACACTGTTCGATTTTCTATCAGTATTTATATCGAACAGAACGGATTAATAGGTATTTAGTGTACACTTACGATAAAACTCAATCTGATTTTATTTTGTTTAATGTTTATTTTCCAGCAATATTCCTGTGTGAGCCGTCGCCTTTTGTTTTCAAGATGACATGTGTTTTTGTCATTAACTACCTATCGGAATTCAGTTGAAGAAAGCATGCCTATTATCAACCTTTTTACGCATAACACAGTAGATAAACTTTAAATACATCTAGGCAATGAAATGGAAAAGCTCTACAGAGAGAATTGAAAAAATGTGGCTAAATAACAACACTATTCTTCATAAGCCATTTTTTTGGGGGGGCCATAAGGTATTCAAACGTCGCAAGCTGCAGATGCGTCTGCCTGTTTGAAATGATTACGATATTTATCTAGAGTTTTGTCGTTATCTTGTTACAGATCAGTTTGAATTCACACAGGTAGTGAGTTCAGTGGTTGTAGCAATATCATAAAATCGACCTCGTCCTGCTTTCCCTCATGTTGTTCGACGATACTGAAATACGTATTGATCACCGCTAAACATATATTTCTTGTAATTTCTATTCACAGGTAGTCTGTACAACCGTGGCAGTAGCGTTACATTACATCTACCTCGTTGTGTTTTTCCTCATGTTGTCCGAGGGTATTGAGATATTGATCATTGTGGTATACGTATTCTTCATGAAATCAAGACTGCGACGGCTTCTCCTTATGTCGTGGGGTAACTTCCGAAATGAGCTGTGTTTTATGAAACACAACCATAGTACATATGCGATCAATTCAAATACATATCAAACTAGTTTGATCTGGTTCTGCACTGTTCACCTATTGGTAACTGGCTTTTTCAAGAAATGTCAAATGCGTTCCATATGAAACAGATGGTATGCATGTGCATGCAAATATGTATCTACATAACACATTAAAACGAAAGGGTTGGGTTTCCTGGAATACAGCTTATTAATGGTGTTTTTGTCCTGGTTATATAAACCAAAGCACTGACGTGCTGACGGCCCGTAGGCTGCAGGAAGGTTAGAGAAGAAGGGAAAATGTGAAAGGAAATAACAATTGCAGCTTATATTTATGTATTTATTGTTAAGAAGTTAACTGGCAATCAGAAAACAAGAGGACCTTGTTGGCCCTACATCGCTCACCCGAGTGCAAGAGCTCACGAGTATACAAATTAACACTTTTCGTCTACGGGCCCCCGGGTGAATCCGCCACTGCATTTTTCAAGCGACATTTTTTACTTTTCCGTTCCACTTTGCAAATGTTAATAAGCTTCCGACCTCTCTTTGACCTCTCGGCGCATTAATTTCTAAAACATTTGTTAAACTTATATTGGAGTACTCACGCCTTACGTTTTCACTGATGTTCCAACAACATTATAATGATTTTCTTTGGGAGATTTTAACCTTTTAAATGTAGTTTTGTTGAATCCATGATGAATTATTTTCCTCGCGCAGTTTCACCCTTAAATGCGTTGTTGGGTGTTAACAGCAATTGGCAGGCTACCAACTCCGAAAAAATGATATTTCTACTATGACCAGGGGCTAAAGCCCCAGGCGAAAAACAATATCCTAGTTATATAAATGTAGTGTAGCCTTATTGAACATCTGGATTGACATCATATAAAACTTCATGTGCAAAATACTTGAATTAGTGATGCTTCACCTCTAGATTACTTTTGTCAGAATATGCATTTTGATCGTTATAGCATATGGGCGGAGAGTGACGAATCGGGTTAGACTGATGGATTGTTTGTTTGGTGATTAATACCGCTTTCTGATAATTGTCCGTTATATCACAGGTTTTTCTTGGTATACCAGTTCTACCGGCCCATTTATCCTGACACAAACCAGTCAGTCGTAGTTCTAACAGTGCAGCCATTACTTTCATTTTTACAGTATTTGGTGTGATCCAGTCGGGGATCGAACCCGCGACTTTCCGCACCCGAGGCGGACGCTCGTCAAATATCAAAGTTATTCACACACGTCCGTTCATCATCACAAGATGGACGCTAGAAAGAAAAAAAACATCTTAAAATGTCATCTACACCTAAACCGCCGACACAAATTCAAAATAGAATAAAAGGAATTACATTTAAAGGAATATTTCCTTAGTGACCCTCTCCTCTCTCCTCTTAATGGCCTACTACTGAACATGATCGAGCCATTCCTATGTACTGCACAAGCTGGCTGAACATAGAAAACACTTTAAATGGCATTCTCATCTAAACCACATGTCAATAGTTTAAACGAATTCACGTAAACGGTTCTGCTCCACTGCATAAGACTTTTGTGACATATAACCATTCTTTATTCACGGAATTTCAGGCTTACCGGCGATTATTGTTGGAACTTCCGTCGCGGTAACTCAATCAGATGGTTATGGATCAGAGGAATAGTAAGTAGTGTTTTTCTGGTATTTCGTCCTGTGTAGTGTTTGATGAGACTATTGTATTTATTTGACCAGTTCGAGGTGTACTTCATTGGACAGGACTAGTTAGAACAAGAACAAATGTAATGCACGACTTTATTATCATCATTTTTTATTTATTTTGTGGGGTTTTTATTTTTATATTACCTATTGGATTAATTAATATTAGGTTTCTTGTTTATTTAATCCATAATGAAAGTTTACATGAATATATATAATACTAAGTGTAGATTAGCCGCTTATGTTCATGACAAGCGCTTGATGACGTTTTAGCGCAAAAAGCATCTGGGAATACAAATAATACCCTTAGTTAACTACGACTATGTTGATGAAGATGATTTTGATGATGATGATGATGATGATGATGATGATGATAAATCCGTTCTGTTTTACAGTTGCTGGTTGTCAGTTAATAGTGGATTAATTTGGACTTTTGTAGGGCCAGCCCTAGCCATTATAATTGTAAGTTACATGTCTTTATTTTATATTTAATAAAAGGATTGCTTGTAGTAACACTAACATTTTGTATTCTATTATCATATCCGTGAATGGATTAAACGTTTTGTTTCGGCAGGTAGTCAGTTGTCCGGGAAGAATGTTATGCGGAGTACAGGTGCGTGAAAGCTACATGAAAACATGACCATGCCGCCGTGGTGTAACTGAACAAACGTTTAAATCGGCATTGAAGTCAAAACAATCAACCAACTAGTGTCGTTGTAAACGTCCCACATGACTTATAGTATCATGTTTAGATAATACGAACAAAAATGGGTTTTTTCGCTTATAGTTAACAGGTGTGAGATTTTTTTTTTTTTTTTTTTTTTTTCAATAACCCATGAAGCTTTCTGAAATGAAACTGGAAAAATCCATGGGGGCCGCCATTTTTGATATGTATAAATAGCAGACGTAAAACACAGATTGAAAATTATTGTCGGCTTTTTTTTTTTTTTTTTAAATCGGTATTTTGGGTATGTATAAAATGAGCAGAAAAACACGGATTGAAAATTATTGTCGTCTTTTTAATCATTTTTTTTTTAAATCGATAGTTAAGATCATTTAAGTACTGTGTTATGTGGCAATTAACATTTGTACGAAAAGTTAAAAATAAATCGAAATCTGTAAGAAATATGTTTTCCCGTTCGTCAAAAAAACGACAGCATTAGCCTTCTACGCCCGAAACTAAATTTTGACTGTATCGTAGCCAAAGAAGGACGTGACGTCATTTCCGTTACACTTCATCTTGGCGTAACGTCAATGGAGCGACGTCGTTTCCCGCAAAAAATAGGTATCAACATGAAAGACCCCAAATTCCTATACATGAGCTATTGACTCACTCATTCAAAGTATAATTATTTATCAAACATTGTGGCAAACGGATAACTTTCTCATAAGAAGCAATTGTTCTTGTGGCGACAATCTTTTCCTAAATCGTCTGTTGCATAGGCCTCAGAAACCGTCTATAATAGGGAAAGGGTTTAGCAGAAATGTGACCCCTTACATAATTTGTTTTGAAAAAGGCAGTCGCCAGGTGGCATCAGAAAAGGGCTGATCTATTTGCTTCTTTGCCATAATGCAGGTGATCGATTAAGGATCATCTTGGCCCTCATGTTTTAACCTCGTTCATTATAATTTTGTGTTCAAATAATAAACAACATCAATACGAATTCCAAATATGTTTTAATAATGCAAGAAACATGACATTAACATTATTAGTGTCTAGTCAATTACTTATAAATCCTTTTTTATGGGCAAAGTATGCTCTTTAATTTTTGTTTATAATTATCTTGCGTTTTTTTTGTTCGTAAATAGGTAGCACCTACAGATATATTAATGTATATATAACTATGTCTTCGATACATATGCCGGATGTCTTCTGGTTGTTGAATGAGCAAGATGTTTTAGAAAATGACAAGTAGCTTACTTTTTACATTTATAAAAGTGAAAGGTAAAACATTTACCAAAACTAATATACCCAAAACTAACTACTTCTCATTGATTCTATTCTTGCCAAATTCCGAATATTCGGACCCACCTGTTGTGTGCCAACATAGGATAGCAAAACAGCATATATAATCACATTACCGGGAGTTTTGACAATGATCAACCGAATCGTTATTAGCAAAAATACTGCATTGCAGTGAAATATTTCTGAACATACCAAATTTCCGAACCACAAACATAAGAGTTGCTGAAAGTTGACATCAATAATAGGCTATTTAAAAACTGCTCATTAAAGCCATATCGCAGCTTAATGTTTGATACTTTAAAATCAAGAATTCTTAATTTCAATCGCGCTAAAAATAAATAAAAATGAAAATGTTGTGTTAAATAAAACCGTCCGGTTGGTGACAACATGTATATGTACCAATCGTTCGGCTATCCTTTCTAAGGGTAAAGGTTCCACTTATATTTGCTGTTGAAAAATAACATCTATTGTTCAAGAATGTTTTAGATATATATTTGTGAAACCTATATGATTTCATGAATCGTCAAATACACATTTTCTGTTTTAGGCAAACTTTGTCCAGTTGTGCATTGTCATAAAGGCAATGTTCAAAGTCAGAACACTGAAAGAAAGGTCGAGGGTTGAAAGGGTTAAGTAAGTTATTCATTTTACTCTCGTAATACGTTTTCTAAAATAGAACTTTATACAATTCATGGTTGCAAAATCGTAAAAAAGAAAAGCATCGTGTCCTTTTTGCCTAACTGTTGTTAGAACAGTGCCTATTACTACATACTATTAATCTGATTGGGTATTTCTGCAAGCATACATATCATGTTGACGGACATGTATTATCGTCAATTCAAATACTGTTACATGAGTTTCATAATGTGCATTTTCATAACGATCATAAAGGAAGAATTGCGACAATGGTAACCAAGATTAAATTGGCAATATAGTCTTTAAGAGACAAATTCTTACTCGAATTTGTGTTTTGTTAACATTAACAGTTAACAGAGAGAATTTGTTATACCATTTTGTTTAATTATGGACTGGCGTTTGTTGCATGTTTGTTTCTTTAACAATGACAGTATGAGTATAGTTTCTTGTTATGAATCACTGTATGTTGCCTGTGTGTTTTTGTACATGTATCACTTACGGAATGTTGTTACAATATTATTTTTGTATTAAGGATTGGTATGTGTTGTATGTGGGTTTTTTAAACTGAAAGTATGAGTTTATAAAAATAACTTATAAATGACTGGTGTACGTTTTCTCTGTGTTTTGTTAACACTGACAGTATGATTTATAATTTGTCTTGTTTAGGACCGGTGTACATTGCCTGTGTGTCTCTTACCACTGGCAAAATGAATTTATAATATCCTCTTTTTAAAGACCTTTGTGCCTCTGTATTTTGTTAGCACTGACAGTATGATTTAAAATGTGTCCTGGTTAAGGACTGGTGTAATTAATTGCCTGTGTGATTTCTTACCACTGACAAAGTGAATTTATAATATCATCTAATTTAAGACCGTTGTACTTACCTCTATGTTTTGTTAACACTGACAGTACGATTTATAAATTATTTTTGATAAGGGCATTGTACGTTGCCTGTGTTTTCTTACCATTGTTGGTTTGTTTGTTTGTTTCCTTTATTTCCCGCAGATATTTAGGGATTTCTTTACATACAAATAAATACAAGTTATGAATATAACAATTTAACAAATCAATGGTAAGACATATTTTCTTTCATCCAAGCTGTCTTGTTATCATTCTTTATTCATTCACACCCTCATACGCTCAAACACTCATTCACTCATTCACTCAACCATTCACACATGGATTTTTTTTCCAAAGAGCATACATTCAGCCCTGTTTTACTAGAGTATAGTTTGTGTAGGACTTCTTGGCTTTAACAGTTTATATGCGACCTAGTTCTGTGACCTTGAATGTTTTTCAATAGTGAGTGCTGGACCTTGTTTATTTGTCCTACATCCTGATTATTCATATTTGACCACGTTTCGCACCCGTAAAGTATTGTCGGTATGACTACTGTTTTGTATAAGTAACAGGGGATGACGGGGGTTACTCCCTTTGGTCTAAACCCTACACTGGTATAGGCGTAGTAAGCTGTTCTCCCCTTTTGAATATTATTTGAATAATACAGTTTGCATTTTTTCGGTTGCTGGTCAGTGTAGTTCCCAAATGAACAACATACTCGCAGGTTTTGACTGCTTTACCATTCAACAGGAATTTAGACCTTTGTGTGCATCTTTTTAATGGATGTGCATCGAACGTGATTGAAAGAGTTGTGTCTGTGTTGTATAGAAAACCCCACTGTCCAAAGGCTGTTATTGTAATGTCGTATGCTAGCATTGGACACGCTGAGTCAATATTGCCCACTCTCGTTACTAGGTTGCATTGTTGCAATTGAACTAAAAGCTCGTTTGACAGGGAACCACTGGGATAAGTGACAGTTCACAATTACCGCGCTTTCTATGTTGCATTAAGATTTTGCTATGACTCGCCAGAGCTTACCATCTACTCCCATGTCGTATATTGTAATGAGGAGCGCGTCATGGCGAACTGAGTCAAATGCGGACTTGGTGTCAAATGCGGACTTGGTGTGTCAAATGCGGACTTGGTGTCAAATGCGGACTTGGTGTCAAATGCGGACTTGGTGTCAAATGCGGACTTGGTGCCAAATGCCAAAGTAGTTCTATAACTACTTCGGCTGCTCGTTCGAGTTGGCGAAACGAACTTTGTAGGAAATTGTTACAATCCCTCCGTTGAGTATAAATTACTGAATTTGCATTATGCCGCTTTATATGTTTTGTAGTGATTATGACACGAGTTTCGGGATCGGCCGGCTTTGATCCACTCGACTCTAGATTTCCGCGATAATGTGTGCGCTTGTTTAACTTCCTGTGACCAGTAAGGCTTGGTATGGGGGTTTTGTCTATTTTGAGTGATACTTTTGTTCGCAGATTCTGTTAAAGCGTGAACTACGGTATTACAATTATTATCTATGATTTGACCAGTATTACATTACCAGATACATAAGTCCGGAACTTGACCCACCTTGCCTACAGTATGACAGTATGTTTTATTACTTGTTATTTTGAAGGATGGATGCACGTTTCCTGTATATTATCTTACTACTGACAAAATGAATTTATGACATTTTATTATTAAGGACCGGTGTGCGTTGCCTGTGTGTTTTGCTACCACTGACAGGCGGAGCTTGGGTGATTGGTGTGTTTTATGTCAACGAACATTTGGCTTGGATACAATATACGTTTGCCGTCCTGAATGGTCTTCAGGTAATATTCAATACACATTTTGTATACTTAATTTCTTATTGTTGAGTCGATTTATTTTATTGCTAAAACCATCACAATAGACGAGATAAATATCGAATTGATAGAATCATAATGTGTTTTTATCTTACATGTAAGTATTGTGCGATGACCGCGAATTGTGCATCCTAAAAGTGGTCTATACTTTATGAAAAATAGATATAATTAACGAATGTATACGCTTTGGTATCCTGTGCGGTATATATATATATATATTTAAGTCTAACTTTGTTAGAAGCTCTGAAATCATTGATCTCTTCCAATCATGTATTTATTTACCTATTGTTGGGCAAAACATTATGCATGACGCTAGAGCGTAGTACTTATTGCTCATATTTTAAATCTTTGTAATGATACGTAGCCAATGTCTACGTGCAAGAACATCGCATTCCCGAATAAAGATTTTGAAGAGAAAACAATGCTTTTAACATCAATGTGTTTTACATGTTTCGTGTAAATGCTTCCTATTTCCTAGAAAAGTTACCTTTCCAACTCGATTCATACATTTGTATACGTTTTTATTTTTTATTGTAGAAATATTTTGGGTGTTCACTCACATTTATTATAAATAGTATAATCTACGTATGACATTAAAAGATATTCCGTTTAATTTAATGTTTAACTGACTAAATTTCATCTCATTGCAGGGTGTATTCATATTGCTGTTTCACTGTGTTACCAATTCTCAGGTGAGTGTGTGTGAGTGGCCCGGGTCTGGCGAATTGGATGTTTACTCGCCAAAAAAGGACACTGTGTGATGAGGGTAAACAACGGATAACGATGTAAGGGATCTCGTTGCCTTTCGAACAGTGAACAAACGGTTAAGCCTGTGAATACGTTGTCTTTCAGCAGATCCCTCTTTTCTATGTCCGCCTGATAAACCTGCGTGCGATTTCTGACAATAAAATATAATTGAAATTTATAAAGAATAAAATGAATCGAAAACGATATTGAAACGATTCTCAAACGAATAGAATATTAGACCCCATTTCGCCAAATGCAGATCAAAAGTATCAACTAGACTTAACTCGTTATCTCAATTTACATAGGGATTTTTTTTTTAAATAAAAAAATAAGTTTCCTGCCGTGAAATAAGGATTATTCTCAGTCATATTATATTACATCTCAAATTATCTTGTGGTTTGGTGATGTTATAAATTGATTTCTCAGTTTACCTGAGATGATTTCCGAATAAGGCTTCATGAAAAACTTCCAATCAGAAATAGTCGGCCTGGTAATACTATATATATATTCTACTCCACACATTGCGAGCTATCATTCCTGATGAGTCTTTCCTTAAATAGCCGAGTAGGGGTTCCGACGAAAGTACGTGAAGGACATTAACACCATGTCACACCAGAAGTTTGACTTTATTCTCTTGTTTCATTTTGTTGTTTACATCTTCGTGAAAGAATGTTAATATACCATTTCCATGCTCATTTTCAGATTAAAATTGCCTTTTCAAGAAGAATGAAATTATATAGGGCCGCAAATGCCTATACCAGATCGTCTAACAATCCTACTGTACGTACCTCGAATATTTCACATTCATACTATCTTATTCCTCCGACTACTCTTTCTGTGTCAATCTCAATTCTCTGTCTGTCTGTCTTTCTTTCTGTATGTCTGTAAATATGTGTGTCTGTCTGTCTGTCTGAAAGTCTTTGTTTGTCTTTCTGTATACGTATCTCTCTTTCTGTCTGATATGTCTATTTGTCTGAGTCACAGGGAGAGACCATCCTACAGCCAGTCTGGGGCTCGAACCAGGGAGCTGAAGCTCTCAGGTCGAGTACTGAGGTAAACGGGCCCGCTTACATGAATTATGTTGTGTTTAAATTTAAATCGCGACATACGCCTCTGCTTAACTATAATTGGTCTTAGAATTTCGGAACACCAGTTCACAGAATGGCATAAAAAAGACTGCACGCGCTGTTAGCCTGACCAACCAGTGCTGTTTACGTCGGGCACCAAAGTCACGGGGAGAGAGAAACATGTAGCCAATCTACCGACTGAGCTTACATGCACACTTGCCAATTGTGTAAAAGTTCGAACGGTGACATATGGATGTATATTTGTTTGTCTGTCTGCCTGTCCTTTAGGGCATAACAATGTCGTATGAATATTAGTTTTTAATCCAAATGCAATGTCTGTTTCAGCTCCAATTCTCTGCACCGACGGGATTGTCCAGTCATCGACACGAACGTTCAACCGAGTCCTACAACGGTAATTTATTAATATACAATATTGACCTGATTGTCTCGACCTTTGTCCATATTGTATGTATACATGTACACTGATGCGTGTATATCAATATGAATATACATATGTGTAATGTTTGTCATTAATCTAAAGCATGTGTATTTCTGTATAGGAAATCACAGAAAAAAGTTTATCAAAATATATGTAGACCAACGTCATTATATTCAAAACATGTACATGTATATACATTTGCACAAAGGTCAATATTGTCAAACTATATCACTTTTATTTTACCGCAAGCTCAAAGTTGATATTTAAGAATCCCATCTGCTTTATAAATGATGCCATGAAAATGTATTTTTTTCTAAAACGATATGGAAAAGAACATTCGATGACTTATTCTTAGGAAATGGGAAAATGTACGTTTAGAACAGTATTTCAAACCCAATACTGTTTTATGGGACTTCAAATTGTTATAATCTCCAAGTCTAGGATTTGAACCCCAATACAGGTTAATGGGACTTCAAATTGTTATAATCTCCAAGTCTAGTGTATCCACCGTCATATTGCTGTAACGGACTTCAATTTGTTATAACCTCCATGTCTAGTTTTTCAGCCTTCGTACCCACAGCAAAGGGTTGGAGGGTCAAATTACGATGTTATCTCCAAGTCTAGTATTTCAGCCCTCATACTGCTTGAATGGACTTGGATTTGTTATAATATCCATTTCTAGTGTAGCAAGCGTCATCATGCTGTAACGGACTTCAAATTGGTATAATCTCAAAGTCTAGAATCTTAGCCATCATACAGCTTTATGGGACTTCAAATTGTTAAAATCTCAAAGTCTAGTGTATCAACCGTTATACTGCTGTAACGGACTTCAAACTGTTAGAACCTCAAAGTCCAGTATGCAAACCCTCATTTTAATTTGGAAGTCCAGTATTTAAACCATAATACTGCTTTATGGGCCTTCAAATTGTTTTTATTTCTCAAAGTCTTGTAGTTTAACCCTTATACTGCTGTAACGGACTTCAACTTGTTATAATATAAAACTCTAGTATTTCAGCCGTCATACAGCTTTATAGAACTTCAAATTGTTATATCTCACAGTCTAGTGTATCAACCATAATACTGTTTTATAGAACTTCAAATTGTTATATCTCACAGTCTAGTGTATCAACCATAATACTGTTTTATAGAACTTCAAATTGGTATAATCTCCAAGTCTTGTATTTCAACCTTCATACTGCGTTTTGTGCCTTCAAATTATTTTACTCTCGAAGTCTAGTATTTCAACCATAATACAGCTTTATGGGACTTCAAATTGTTATTTTCTCCAAATATAGCTTTTCAACACTAAACTGCAACCGCTACTGGCGGGATCGAATGCGAGACTTACAGTTATTTATCTTGGGATCATAACCACTTTGTCACGCGGACTCCTCATTTGTTAGCGACATTTTCAAGACGAATATATACGTTAGTTTTACTTAACGAGTTTAGTCAATGATATAGATTTGCATTTTGGTCGTGACTTCGTCTTATATATTTCCAGATTCAAGAGATTTTACAGAAGACAGATTCTAAAGCTTTGACAGACATATGCATCAACAGAAAGAGGTCTAGATGCTCAAGTTTATAAAGACTTAAATTGTATTTTACAACTATGAGTTATTTATAATATCTCGTTTTTGACTATCATTTCTTCCGGAAAACAGACATCGTGAATACCATAGGTTGTAAGAACTTACTTCGAAATCGATATTAACTAAACAAATAAGTTTGATATATCTAATTTATTATTCTTAGCAAATAGGTCATCACAATTTGGTAGGTTGCATACCTTAAGATTCGATTATACTATTTCATACATTTAAAGATAACTTCGTATACAAAAGAAAAGTGCTCTTTTAAGTGAACGCATACATATTTCAATGTTTTTAGACTAGCCTAAATGTATTGAGGCAAGATTTAAGTTAATATTCAAGCTTATCTGCACCTACACTGTTCAGAAAGGCCACTCTGTACCCTTTGCCATGTACTGGCTCATATAGTTACTTTATTCACTCAATATTGTTCGAATCATTTTAGGGATCAAAACCTCGAAAAAATATATCTGACCCAAACATTGATATTATGAGTACTCATTTTGTGGCGGTTTTAGTTTGAATATATTGGTGGTAGCTTTACACATTGTTACCGCCAAATATAAACAAGAGCAACGCGTACGGCACAGACGCTCGACTGATAGGGGGAAAACAGAAAAGAAAAGAAGCTGAGCTGAACAAAAAACTTTAACCGGACGACCACGCCGCCGCCGCCAACAAAAAACCTTAACCGGACGACCACGCCGCGGACGCCGCGGACGCCGCGGACGACGCCAGTGTCATGACAATAGCTCTCGTTTTTTTTCAAAAGTCGAGCTAAAAAAACGACCTTATAAAATGCACCATATAGTTCGCGCAGTATTACTTATTCTTTATCAAATAATCGTTTTAATAAAAAATCACAATACAGTTTTGTTTATGGTCGATTGATTTTAGTTACCAATACTACTGTTCTGTGTGTCGTGACACCACCAAGTCAGTCGAAATGCTAACCCCGCAACCCTAAGCGCCCCTTAAGGAAGGCAGCCATTTCTACCTCTTTTGATAGACTTTGGTATGTTTCCGGGATCGAACCTTATTTTATGAGAGAAACCAATGCGTAGTATTTTCGGAATTAAAACAATATTTTTACGATAATTTTTTTTTTTCATTTTAGGACTCAATAGGACACATGACTAGCTACTTGAAAAGCATACGATAACAGATGCACGTCCTTTAATTAACGTGTATTCTGCCGATTGATCGCGACTTATTGATATATGACAAGTTCTTACATTCATCTGGAGTATTCCTTGGTTATAATCAAAGCATGAATTGTGAACATGCTAGACTAAGATCAGACTATAGACACATAACATGTGTCAATACATGTAATATGTATGCAACTGATTACATGTGTATCATTTCGGATCAAATGATGGTGTATTCTTTGGTTAGGCTTAATACGTTGTGAACAATCGTTGGATGCCAGTGGGACGACATACATCAATAATTTCTTTTACATGACATCTTCTCCTAAACCACCGCGCTAATTCCAACCAAACTTCACATCAATGTTCCTTGAGAGATACCCGTTCAGAATTGCGAATAAAGCTGAATTCAATGCAAAGTACTGGTGACTATGGCAACGGAAACTATTTTTTGTTGTTTTAATCTTTAAAGGATATCTTCACATAAACCAATGGACCAATCTCTTGATTAAACTTCACTGGAATGTTACGTTGACTTTCACGAATGCCATTAATTCCATGAAGAACCATGGCAACGGAAAGGAAAAACTTAGAAAATGTTCTTGTCCAAAAGTACTCGTGTGCTAGTTAAAATCCTGTAATTTTGCAGGTACATACGGCTTACAATGTTTCTTTAAGTTGAAATATTAGTACACCCCTGCAGCGGCCGGTTGTTTAACTTGTGGTTAAATATTAACCAAGGGTTAAATTGTGCAACCTTGGGTTAAATTTAACCATTGGTTATTTTCTGTTGTTCATCGATTGGTTAAACTTAACCAATGGTTATAAATGTTTAACCAGTGGTTAGATATTAGCAAATGAGGTAAAGACCGTGGTTAAATATTATTACCAAAGGTTAAATCCTCACAGATGACTACATCCTTTTTTATGAAACCACTACCTCAAATTTGAAAGGAAGACATTTTAGAAGGATTTCACTTAATGATTTTATAGAAGATTGAGTGAGACACAGAGAAAGGTTTTGCAAAGATTATTTGACTCATTATAACCAATCTACAAAAGAAAGATCTTAAGAGAGGAACATCAACAAAGGGATTATCTAGCAATACGAACTAATCTGTATGCGTTAAGGCTCTTTCTAACAGTATGGTCTACCTCCCGCTACCTCCCGCTTGGGCTTTCTCTCTTTCTGATAACTATCGTATGACAAAACGTTGGCGAATTTCACAAGACTGACACATCGCACTCCTGTGCAGAAACGCAGTGGCAAGGCGGCCACTTCTACCTCTGCAGGGCGTTACATTCCCATAAGGAAATCCTGGGCGAAGATGCAGTACATGACAACGTGCATCATGACCAATACAATGTGTTGTCTAAGATAGTATTGATAGCATCTATTTAACCATACGAACATTTCCGACATTTAAACTATTTAAAAATCAGCCCAATGGTGTCTAAGGAGAAATAACACATTCATTATGTTGGTTGTCACAGTCACAATAATTCAGCAGGGATCCAAACAGTTAAAAAGAAATTTGGATGATGTCTATGAATTTACATGATAATTGGCTCAGTTTACATGTTTGAATCAACTGTTGATTGACCACAGACATGGACAATCACTATATGTGAATAACTCATATTGAGCATTTTTTTTACTCAAGTGGGATACATCTAAAAGAGTGCTCTTTCTTTTGTAAATACTTTATTGCACTGTCAAACTAAGAAATGATAATAACAAATACTGAACCACCATACATTAACACATACAACCAATAAGGTTTTGTGGCCCTGTATCACTAACCTCATTGATTCATTTTACCCCTTTTTCTGATGACACATGGTAGCTATGTTTTCAACAATCAATATGGCTTGAATAATTATTATAGTGACTAATACTCTTTACAAATGATATTATCAAATTTAATCTTAAACTCTATCTCCAATATAATATAATGCTGATAGTTATGTTTTGGTGTTTTCTTCTTTTTAAATGTGTATTACATGTACGTTGATATTTATGTGTTTTGTGTATATTTTTGCATATTTAGTGGTGAATGCTTTGCACTTTACAATGTTGATTGTTTAGTATTTCATTGGATTGATTAATCGATCAGTTGATTAATAAATATTTGAACTACTCAATAACGTATTCATCCAAACACACATACGGGCACATGCACGCGCGTACGCACGAACGGGCGCACGTACATACAAACACTCATTATGCATGTTATGTATAAAAAATAAAAAAAAATGCATAGATACACTTTGATATCTTTAAAATAAAAGAAAACGGAAAAGTGTTTTATGTTTTTTTTTTAAATGACTGATGAATAATATGAATTTCATGCCATATTTTCAAATTTGATTTCATTTTGGTTGTCATATTTTTTATTATATTTTGTTTAATCAATTTGTTTTATGAAATTTGTTTCTGTAGTTATTGTCCAAATGAGCTGACTATGAAAGATGATTAAAATAAACTTATCAAACTTATATAAACTGTTTGTAGACAGAACAAATTTAAAAATAAATAAAAAAGCCAATTTCCACTTCCGGTGACTTTCTTCCACATTACCCCCCCCCCCCCCCCCCCCCCCCCAATCAAATCAATCAAAATATTTACTCCTTCTAGGAATCCGCCGTGGCCGAAAAGTTACATGAAGTAGCATCGATAAGTTTGGAACAGGGCGTTCCGGGTTCGATCCTTGATCGAGGCGGTCATTGTAGAGAGCACTTGTGCAATGCACATTTCCTACACTAGCGCTGGTTTGTCACCAAGGGATTATGGACAGGTTTGCCCCGTTAGGGACAATCGGTAGTGACTATCAAACCATTGAATTTAGGGAGTCATGAGTTCAATCATTCATTCTTTTGACAGTTTCACTGTAACAATTGTGTAGACAAAATACATGTACAATATTTGTAATAGATTAAAGATTAAATGTTTATGGGCCAACAAAGATACCCCGTCCATTGTTTACAACAGATACAGAACAATGTGTTATCAGAGTTGAATACCTTTCAAACAGTTTAAAACTTACTGAATCAAATATGCAAAGAGTAGCTGCTTTACGCCGCTGTAAACACTTTTTCAGTTACATCACGGCGTGTCCTTGGTTAATTACCTGTACTACTGATCCGTTTATCCTGACAGCCAACCGGTCAATGCTCCCCGCAATGTGGATCCCTAAGGAAGGCCCACATTACTACACTTATTTAAACCCTTCTTATTACACCCTACTTCTACACCACCGAGGCGGTTTGAACAAATGTAACATCTGTCTGAATGAACCCCGTTAGCGCTATGCGCGAATTTAATCAACTTTGTTCGTTTCATTATATGCACGACTTTTAACAACATTTGCGAAAACATATAGATCAGGATCAGACTGATCATTCATGCAACCTAATTTGTGTCTATGCTGTTCACTATTCGTACATCAATATGTAGCCAAAGCTACTAGATTTATTTGTCACTTATCAAAAGTCACTGGTTACTATACCTGTAGAAGCGGAGTAAGGGTTAACGCCTTTTTCAACATTATTTCAGTTCTATCATGGAGACAGTTCACTTATTCATGATGCATGCGTAAACAAAACAGTCCAAGGCTGTAAAATGTGCCCTACCCAAATACACTCCACCGTGACCGCCGCGAATGGGGATAGCACCCGGGACGCATGGTTACAAATCCCCGACGCTAACCTCTCAGCCACCGAGTCTCTGGTTTTTAACGGGATCTTTTTGAAACTCATAAAACCTACTGAAAATTAAAAAAGACATCGTTATTGACATGGTACACCATTTTGTTTAGATAACCGTTTATGTATATATAGACTAGTCTTTACGTTATCAAATCTGTACCGAACAATCTATGCCAGATACGTCGTCTTACATGATACGTTGTTTAATCAGTATGATATAAGTTCATGTCCCAATTTTAGGAGAGTGAGTAACGTATTTAAAGCAGACATGAAACAAAAAAAACAAAAAAAAATAAAGAGGCTAGATTCCAATAAAGCATACTGTTCAGTCCATATTCTAGAAATGAAATTCATACGGAAGATATGTTTGGTCAAATGTGTGTGATTTACCATGTCAATTTTATCTTTTCAAACAATCACGATAAGACGAACCGAGCTGTGATGTCATAACATCCGACAGGCATAGACAGAAAGTACAGATTACTGTGACGATTTGCTAGTTCGTGAAGAATTCTGACAGAATATTGTATCATAGTGCACATATTTGATCCTAGGATGACAGACAATAAACGTTCTACTTATAGACAGTTTGTTTTGTATTTATAGACTAGTATTTACTTTAAGTTATTAAATCGGTAGCAAACAATCTAGACCAGATTAGACTACGTGAATATGCGGTCTAATCTTGGTACGTACTGTTCGCTTTAATATGTAGCCAAAACTACCCAATCAATTTATCCGAACTGATTGTTTTATCAGATGCCCTTATTTTAGGAGAGAGAGTAACGCATTTAAGCTTTGTGTTTACAATGGGTATCACCCGGATGTCCCTCTGTTTAGACACGTGCTTACGTATTGATGGACTCATCTTTACGTAATGTTATTTAATCAGTATCGAACAGTCTAAACAAGGAGTAGACTGTAAGATCGTGCAGGCTAATTTTGTCGACATTGTCCGTAATTGTTTGTTTAAAATCATACACAACAATTTGATATTGTATAAAGCCTTAACGGTTTCGATAGTGAAACTGACTTTTAGGTTTTAAATCGAAATTAATAAATGGTACAAGAGCAAATACTGATTACAATGCAAATACAATGATTTATTCTGAATTTCTGATTGACATAAAAGTTCTGAAATCATTGCGACAAAAAAATGGTTGAATTATTCGATGTGACCATTTCTTTAATTATGAGCACTGCTTTCACTATTGTAGTGACGTAAATGTACATAGGAATTATTTAAACGACAACTAACCCTTTCACTAATTTAGTGACGTAGATGTATATAGGTATTATTTAAAACGACAATTAACCCTTTCCCACAATCCAACGCTTTCTGAAACCTCCGCAGCACGCGACTTTTGAAAACATTGTGACAGAGGTAGAAATTGCTCATCATTACAATGTTAGGTCTCTCGGACCATTGAGTAAATGCAGGCTCGCTTAATACTTAATATAATCAGATGACTAATAACTATCCTTAGAATTGCAAAAATGCCTTGTTTATATACTTTTCAAACAAAGGACGTCTTATTACTGTTTCTATTGGAAACCACTATTTTATATAAACTGTTCTTTACAAAAAACAAACCATGGGGCATTGACGCACATTGTAGGTTCAGATTAACCAGTGAACCCTGGCCGTTCAATCTGTCTTTGTACTCTTGGTGAAATAGTTGCAGAATGTTTCAAGCGTACAATTTGCTCACTTGTAGTCCGGTTCTGTGATATATCTCTGTTGTTTTAATCACTCTATCTGAATAACGAACTCTGAAAATGTTTGCAGAATGCACAGGATTATCAGGGTGTACACTTGCCGCACATTCTTTGGAGTTTTGTTGAAGGTGCAGTTCACTTAGAATCGGGTTCTGTTTATATACATGTTGTACAGCACCGTCAAGATTCATACTAGTTTAAATATCACTGTATCTGATAAACGGACTCTGAATTCTTTGCAGGATGATCAAGATGATCTGAATCTACACTTGTCACTCATTCCTTATAAACTACGTTCTTGCATCGAGGTTCAATAAGAGTCTGGTTCTGTGATATGTTATTTTTTATGTTGTATAAATCACTATCTTTCTTTCTGATAAACGGACTCTGAATTGTTTGCAGGATAACCAGAATGATCTGGATCTACACTTGTCACTCATTCCTTATAACCTACGTTCCTGCTTCGAGGTTAAATAAGAGTCTGGTTCTGTGATATGTTAAATCACTTTCTTTCGGATGAACGGATCCTGAATTGTGTGTAGGATGCACAGGTCGATCTGGCTCTACGCTTGCTGCATCTTCCTTATATTTTCCCACGATGCGTAGTTCACTAAGAGTCGGATCCTGTGATATGTTAGTGTCTCTTTTGAATATATCACTGTATCTGATATACGGATATTGAGTTGGTTCCAAAAGTAGACTTACTCACGTAAAGTTTGTTATCTCTTTCACAATATATAACTGTTTGTGGACTGTTCATCCCCGGTGTTCCATCTTGTATTACGTGTATGGTCGTACATTGCGCGGATATTAAATGTAAATTGTTTAACCCCCTCTCAGCTATATAGGTAGTACCTTCTCTATCTATTGCCAGACCGAACGGATCCTTCAGTTTGTCATGTTTGTATACATGCTGTACAGCACCGCTAAGATTCATACTTGTTACAGTGTTGTTGCCACGATCTGATATGTATAGTGTTTTCCGATCTGTACTAAGTGCAATGTTAGTTGGCAAATTAAACAGAGGTTTTCCCTTTTTATCTGTGGTTATTGTCTTTAATATGTGTCCCTCCAAATCAAGGATATTTACGCAAGGAGACAGACAACAGACAACCAATGTGTTGTTTGTATAAACAATACCGCGACACATATTATCAATGTCGACTTCTTTTACTACCGACAAACTTTCGCCAACCTTTATGAATACAAGTTTGTTAATACATGCGACGACGATCTGATCTTGTTCTACACGCGTTACATCCCATGGCGGTGTTGCTAGATTTATATAGCATACCATTTTTTTATTGGTAACGTCAACAATCTTAACACTGCAGTTATTACAATCAACTGATGCCAGCATGTTGTTGTCTAACATTACTCCTCCTGTTATCCAGCATTTTTTCATATCTTTGGGATGTTTTATATTGACTTCACCAAGATATCTCAATGATAACATCTTATTTGGTGCAGGTCTCTTCTCAGGTTCTTTTATCTCAATCTTTGGTTTTCCTTCTTCTTTCGATATTTTTACCAATCTTCCAAGACTGTTTACATCTTTTATAGTCTGAATAATAAAATCATTCGGCCTAAACGCGTATTCTTGTATTGCACATTGATTCGTCAAATCTGCAATCATTCTGTCATATTGTTTTATTTTATTTTGGTACTTTTTAGCAGAGATCACCAAGTGTTGTTGTTGTTTGTACTTCTTCTGTGTGTCCATATTACTGGACATCTCCTCAAGGCCAGCCATTATCATATCACACGTTGTTGACGCTGATTCAGTAGATTTGGTATCTCTGTCCCTCATGGTCTTGGCTTCTAACAAGGCATTTTGTTCCAGGAAATCTAGAACCCGGTTTATCTCAAACCTAAATTTCTTTACTTCAGCAACAATCTTCATGTGAATTTTCCCCACATCATCCCTTTTCTTCAATAATATTTGCTTCGTATGTTGCTGAAGTTGAGTAAGATCGGCTATTGCGCTCAGAAGGGATTTATACTCTTCACTTTTGTCGAATTCTTTGGCAATATCTTCGATGCCCTCTACTTTACACTGTCTGTGCTTAAGGGTGGCACAAACGGAGCAGCAGCACTCATCATGGATTTGACAATAGTATTCAACTAGTTTCCCGTTATGTGTTGCACACATGCTCTCCAAAGATGTTATCGTCTGCTCTGGCATGCTATCTCGATCTAACAATTGGTGATGTTTCAATAGTTTAGCTCTTCTATGTGATCTAGTACAAGAGTCACATAGGAACTCGATGCACACTGTACAATAGAATAATGCGTTTTTCTCTTCCTCTTCACCTTTACATGGGTCACAGAGTATACCAGTACTCGAATCATGGCTCCCAATACGTCTCCTCCCTGGTACCTCCATGGCTGCCATGAATATCTGAAAGAAACAGAAAGTCCGATTCATCTCGATAGGTTTACATCATGTGTTCATGTAAAATGCGATGATCACATCACTTTATGTTCATATAATTAAAGTAGTTCACATGTTATTTGAGGGGATGTTTGTCCACACAAGGCAATTAAGTTGAGTTTTCTAATGTCATGGTAGAGACAAGGCAAATAAGCGGGTGTTAATAATGTCACGGTTGACAACCTTTAGACAATGTAATTGAATGGGCATTTGTTATGTATCAGGGCAGTGCCTTTAGACACGACAATTTTGCTGGATTTTGTTATGACACTCTAATTTAGCGTTGTTGTTTTTGGCCCATGTCACGATGCAGTATGTAGTTTTACCCCTGTATACCTTCCCGCCACGAATACTATTTTACCCCTTTTACCGGATACTTTTATCCTTATGTAATGGGAATGGGGTATATGTACATATACCACTTCTACATACTTGATGTAGAAGCCGACGTTTAAAGCGAAGTGGTTGGCTTCGCAACGTACATCGCGGTTTAAGCGATTATCACGCTAACTCCGGTTACGCTAGCTCCGCCCAAGCACCGTCTACTAATTTTTACTGCAGTGCAAATCTAAAGAAAATGTGGACATTCTCTGTAACAAATAAAAATATGTCATGTCTAAGTTTATATAATTTAAAGCGTGCACATGTTTTATATCAACCATTATCTACTTTTCATTTCAATGTTTCACTTCCATTTTGGTATATATTTAATCACTGGGACTTGACTATCTGTACAAATAATGCTTGAACAGAATCAAAAATCTACTTCGACTCGATTCACAGACATGTACGTGTATTTCGGTGAATTCGTTTATCGGAAGCGCACAAATACATTTTACATTTCAATTCTGCAATTCATATATTTAAACAGCACATTTCTTTGTTGTTCGTTCTATTGCGTCAACTCGAATCCATTGTGTGGCTGATATCCCGCCAAGTTAACGAATTTTCTTATCTTAGTGACGGATTATTTGGCGGTACGATACTGTAGACATGGATACTCTGGAACCAATACATTCAATTTGAGCAAATATTCCACAGATGCATGTGCTTTCATTGACATTATATACAATCTACAAATAGCCAGACATCTCTGAACCCTTAGTGGTCTTCATTTATGGAGAGCTTCTGTAGAACGAGATATTTGAAGTAATTCATTGCCGATATTGTATTACAACTTAAACAATATTGACTGACACCAGCTTTGATTTCGATGAGTGTCTTCGGCGGAATTCGCCTACTGTAGCAATTGGCCCTAAAGAGCCACTTGCCAAAAACGATACAAAAAAAGCACAAGAGAAGGTGGATGCAAGGCATCAATGTTGCCTGAAAACTGCATTAGTTTCGTTTTACCACACATCATACAAATGATATACAACATTCGTGTCATTCATACGTGGTGCTTTCATTTTCCCATATATAACACATCTGCAGCAGACGACTTTAAAAACATAGTGACAAAAACCTGAAAAAATCTTCCTAAAAGATAGCTTAATGGTTAAATAAAGTTGAAAACATTGTGGCCAAAGGAGAAATTGCTCCTGATGAGCAATGTTACCTTTGGCACAATGTTTTCAAAAGTTGTCTGCTGCTATTGCGTCAAAATGCGTCTGCAGGTGGGAAAGTGTTAAGGAAACATTTCACATACAAATTTTAGATTTTTTTGTCAGAATTTTGGAAGTTTTGTTCTAAGCACGGACACAATTTTACAGTCATTCTGTTGTAATATAGTGTTCCTGGTTGTTAGCAATAAAACTACAAAAACAGACAATTTGTGATTTAAATGACATAACAAACCATTTAACCCCCTTTCTCTTTTTAAAGCAAAATGGAACACCTTCGCTGCAGTCTAGTTTTAAAACATTGAAACCAAAGGTTAACATGCTAAAGACATGAACTTCCTCCTTTTCTCAAAATGTTATTAACTTTATATCGTACTTATAATCTTTATTTCATAGATGTTGTTTACAATTGATATCACTATTTAAAAACTTTATCAGCTTAACAGTTAAATAACATTAAGGTTGTAGATATATAATTTCAAACTTTACCTCAAACATAAACAGTAGCCTAGGCCTACATACCTCGTAAATTCATACTTGTTCTTTCTTAATCCTTTTTAAAAAGTGTAAAATGCTATTTTTATAAAAAAAATTATGAAGATGATCGCCCTATGTCATTGATGCATAAAATGGGGCAATGCAAAATGCCTGTTGTGAGCCCAATTACAAATTTAAAGAAAATGGTAATTACGAAATTTTATTTATGCGAAACGAACGACTTGTATTATTTCTGTTGATTTATTTGATCAGAGTTTGACCTTTTTTTTAGTTTGTTCCAAGCCAAATAAACATCTTATAGCCACTATATTTCATCTTTATGTAATATCAAGTTTAAAAACAGCATCTTAGCAACTGTTCAACTTGTGTCAATATCAAGTATCATCGTAATGTTACGATCGTTCCTCGTCGAAATCCTGCAAAGTGCTATGCATGTTTGAAAAACAACATTGCATTGTGGAGTAAAAAAGCAAAACCTATTTTCTTTGAAGTTAATCATATTTTCTATGTTAAATAAAAATGATTTAAGACTTTGTGGTGAATCAGAAGTCTTTGTTTACAAGGGGATGTCTTTGTCAATTAATTAGCCAATCAGAGAGCACCTGCTAACGACAAGGTTTAGACATGTATCAGTCCATACATTTTAGAAATACATGCATAATCATTTGATGAAATCTACATAAACCAAGACACCTCTTTTTTAAAGGAACTTTCAGTAATGTGGAGCTACTACTCAAAAGACAAAACATATGTTAACTAATGCTGATATTGAAATGGTACTTCAACAGTAACGTTTATTGCATGTCTAGTTGGTGTGTTCCCACTTTCCAAACCTTTAATTAGTCCTATAGAAATTGAGTTAGGGGTTGGGGGAATGTCTTGTTTGGTGTTAACAAAAGAGTTGAACGGTGATAATTGGCGAAAACTGCTATACTGTCTTGAAAAGTTGTGTTTCTAAATTTGGGAAAGTTGTTCATAAATATAAGCATTTTTTTCGAAAACACAAATATGAACATGCATAGCACAAAATAGATATAAAACTTGAAATATTTTTATTGTACATATTCACTTTAATTTGACTAAGTGAGAAGCAGCATCAACATACGTCATGATGTCCATTTCGCAGTTGGTGCCAACCCTCAACATGATTGGTAGTGCGTGGACCATCATTCTCGTACTGATTCCAGGAGTAGCGGTCTCCCTCTACCCACTGCTCCGTCACATATTCTTTAAACTTAGACACCGGCAACGAATCATTGTCACATTCTTTCATAGTTTTGAACCACACATCTTCGATAGAGGCTAGGGTGATAAGTGGCAGTGCCGAAGCACGTAGCACAAGTTTCTTCACTTCTTCATTGTCCTTGAAGTCAGCTACAAGACCACAATATTGTACTTTTCTCCACATACACTGTGTGAAGTGAAAGAAACATCTACGGACTTGAACACCAACAAACACGATACTGACAGCAGCACGCCAAGCTGCTGTTTCGAGGTCCATCATTATCGTTTCTGGGGACTGAGGAATGTTATGTTCACGGGCGAAATTCTGGATGAGTGTGAAGAATCTGGTGTACATTGGCTGCTGTTTATTTGGACATATACCCGTCGATCATTGCGTGGATGGTGTATAGCTGGTAGAAATATGACGGCGAAGCGTAGAGGGTACCGTCCATATAATAGGTATCGGCTGTAGACAGCTGGGCTAGAATGTGGGTAGATTAACCACAACATCTTTTGTGGAATTGTCCCATTCGATCGATCTTGTTTCTGCCAGCATATCGTTATAAATGGAGGGCACCGGCTATGTTGACCCTCGGACCTGCGTTCGGACACCACTCATGATGTCCGCAGCAACAATGCTGCTGTCATCTCTTGGGTGATTTTGTTCATCAGCGATTTTGGTAGGAAGCTCATTCTTAGTGGTAATTTTAGCATTGCATGCTTTGTTGACACAGTTCCAGTTACGATACTCTCGTTTTCTGGTCAGACTGTACGTGTAGCCATTTGATATCAGAGTCTGACTACCTCTGCTATTCTCTATGAATCGTATATTGACTAGCGCATTTGCAATTTTAGAGGTTTATGATTACAGAGGAAACTGACCTTCATGTTATACTATGTTAAAGAATGACTTACAGTTAGTGACCTGTTTTTCTTAGTTTTCAACAGTTAGTTATAAGTAAATTGTTAATTTCATTTATCATTATTGTTGTTCTCAGACAGATGGAACAAGATAAATAACATTGAAATAATACATTGCAAGTACAAGTTTATGTGTGTCTTTCATTTATTTTTTGAACAGTATAGAAAATACAGGTAAGTCTGAGGTGCGAATAGATAATTGGGGATAATTAGTATGTGTGAAAATAAAAGGTTGGGAAAGTGGGAACAAACCGTCTAGATAGGGCTAAGTAAATAATCGCAAATAGCATGAAATAAAACGAAAAACGAGGTTAATAAAACACAAGCGTAACATATTGTAAATATGAATTTCTTTTCAAATGCTTCATAACTTAATGTTTTCAAACAATCGCAACCGTACTTTTTTCGAGGCATTTACATTTAGTTTAACCTAATAACAACTTGTCCTCCCATGTGAAATCTGCATAAACAAATGAAAATATAGTTGCCGGCTTTTACCGGCGAATAATAATGAAAAAAAAAAAAAAAAAATCCAACTTACAAATAATTATCCTGCCTATGTGTTCTCTATTGTCCAATCCGTATTCACAACTTCAGCTACTCAACTGTTTAACAGTTTCACCGTATCAATTGTGGTAAACCAAATACATGTATATAATGTAGCAGAGATTACAATTTAAAAGTTTATTAACGATCAAAGATAACGGGTCTATTATTTACGATAAAGAACAGTGTGATTGATTTATTGATTAGGGTTTAACGCCGTTTTCAACAATGTTTCAGTCATATCACGGCGACCAGTTTCCGGGCTCATGCGTTACCGGGTTTTCCCACACCAGTACACTTTCCAAGCAACTGGCTGCTTTTCCACATATACTGTTAAACAGCCCATTGCTGTAAGACGAATGAGGCATGTCACAGTGACTTTTGTCAAACGTCGGAAAGAATGTTTGCCGAGCTCACAACCCCTGGATTGACAGCCCGCGTCGCTACAGACTGAGCTACCGGGGTTCGGCAAAGAACAGTGTGATATGTGTTAGCCAATTTTCTATACTTCAGAATTTTACAGTTTATGTACATGTTTTTAAAGCAGACAGTCCTGAAATATAACAGAGAGTTAACAATTAAAAAGTATAGTAAAATAAAAATTATGCTTACGATTTATTTAGATATCCACGAAGGTTACTTTAAAGGTAACTTTGGACTTCTTGTTTAGATATTACTTTATCATTTTCCGTTCGTAATATGAATTCCAAATATAAAGTGGCCATGCGAAAAACAGGAATTGAACATTATCATCGTCCAGTCAATCAACTTTATACGGAATTCAGTTAGGGCCATCGTGGTCTCGCGCTGTCGCCCTAAGGGCGCAATCGCGAAAACACGATACATTGACGCTTTCGCCTTCCGGACATGGAAGACGAATTAGACTCTCGTATCAGGGAGTACTTTTCAGCCGGTTTTTCATTAACTGAAACGCTGGCCTTACTAGAAGTTAAACAAAATATCATTGTAAGGTTAGTTATACATCTAATGATTAAGGTGTAATTGAACTGCATGCATATATCACGTACTTTCTAAGCTGTTTACATGTTGTATACATATTCGATATAGCGGTCCCGGGTTATCCGATCAGGTCCTGGCAGATATACCTCCATAATTTGTTGTTGTTGTTTTGGCATATCCAACCGGAAGTCGAAAGTGCGATATTAAAACATCGTCTTTTCGCGTTTTCGCCTTCGCGTTTTCGAATGAAAACGAGAAAACACGATGGTAGATCGAGGGCGAAAAAGCGAAAACACGATATTGATGGTGCGATAACGCGATATTTTTCGCATCGTGTTTTCGTGATCTCTTATCGTGTTTTCGCTCTATCGTGTTTTCGCTCTATCGTGTTTTCGCGATTTCGCCATTAGGGCGACAGTGCGAAATCACGATGGCCCTAATGGGAATCCGTACCCTTAAGATCGATGTTTATGGCTATAATCTTCTGTTAAAAACATTTTACTTGTTTTCGTAAATAGGCAGCACCTTTAGATATATTATAACATGCATGTACAACAGTACACTTCAGTTAAACACACATGTACAGTCATGACAACATACATAAACGACTCAGTGCTGTTTGTATAAATATGTTTAAAACCGGAACAGTGAAATGTTCTCACTGTGTAAATAATTTTTTTTCTTAACAGTGACATATAGGCCCATGGGGCCGGGTGTTATCCCGTTATCATATTTTGTTAAATGCTTGTTTTGTTTTACACATGTCACTATAATAAAATATTTACTTACTTACTTACTTAAACGTTCGTTGAAAGATATATTATCCGACTTTTAAGACATTTGCAGCAGATCTCCTGTGAAATGTTACGTTTATTTTTACACAAGACAGATAGACAGAAACGATATACGAACATAAATGTACAATTTTGAAATACTCATCTAAAGTTTTTCTAAAGCAACATGGTTCGGAAATTTAAATTTTAATTTGAAAAATGCTCTGAAGAAAGCAAGTTTGTATAACTGCAGATGGCAGCAATGCAGACTACAAATTAATTCATGGATTATCTATCACCAACTGACCTTTACTTAGATCGATTCCAAACACAAACTTAACATTTATGAACATTAATGCCAGGTTCTTTTTCATATTATTTCGTTTTATCCCGAATATGCAAATGTCTTGAGAGGCGTTTGTCTCAAAATGTTTTATTTATTGCCGTTGTTTTGTTGTTGTGTTTTACTCTCCAAAGACGAAGTAATATGTGTCGACTTGGCCCAACGAATTGTCTTGATCAATCGTTTCAGCTTTTCCCACAAACAACAAATCTGAAGCAGACACCCTTGAAATCATCTCGCACAAAATATGGAAAATCTCTTATATAAAACGTGAAGTTTAAAAAAAAAAAAAAGTTCATCATGAGCAATTGCATCTTTTGTCACAATTCGTTCGAAGGAATTTAGGAAAGGGTTAACTCACACACAATGTTCATATGAGCAATGCTCCAGGCCAATCAAGATGAGTGCAATTAATACGCTATGCTAAATAATCCAAATGGATACTACTTTTCATAAGTTTCTTGATACCTTCTAGGCCTAATTGGCGACCCGATTGCAGATTCAGATCAAACAGCGAGAATGCTGATCTTAACCGGTTGGAAATGCTCTAACGTTGACTTTGCTGGAAAGCTGCTTATATTTAATCGTTAGGAGAAACGCAACTAAGTTAATTTATTTCAAATTAATGTAGATTGATTGAATAATAATACAAAACGGCATGTAACATTATTCGTTTATTTTTATGTAGAGTCAAATATTTAATTACATCTTTAAAGCATACAAACTACATGTATATGAAAATCGTCAAGCAATAATGGTAACCGAATAGGTTATTTTATCAGAAAAAGCCGAGCCCCGGTAGTTCAGTCGGTAGCGACGCGGACTCTTAATCCAGGGGTTGTGAGTTCGAATCCCGGCTCTGCCAACTTTCTTTCCGACGATTGACAAAAGTCAATGCTACATGCGTCATTCGTCTTCCACCAATGGACTAAGTCTATGTGGAAAAGCAGCCAGTTGCTTGGGAAGATTGTTGTGTGGAGTACTGGTGTGAGAAAACCAGGAAATGCATGAGTAGGTGAACTGGACGCCGTGATATAACTGAGAAATTGTTAAAAACGGCGTTAAACCCCAAACAATCAATCAATCAACATGGGTCATGTCTATCTTACCAGTTAACTATTACATGTACAATCTCTCAGATTTCACAGCATTTGTTTATGCATAATCAAATGCTTTTTTCCTTAATTTTCTTTTTATTCATTTGCTTCCTAGGCTACATTCCGAAAACATTATTATAAAAAGAAAATTCTAAAACAAGATTAACCATTGCAATGAAACAGAAACCTTTTAATGGATTTGCTGCAGACAAATCGGAAAAGGAGATATTCCCCCAAAATATAATGAAACTTTTTATCCAACAACCTTTATAAAGCAGTCAGTCATATCAAACTTGTGTTAGCGGTCACTTTTATAAAGCAGTCAGTCATATCAAACTTGTGTTAGCGGTCACTTTTATAAAGCAGTCAGTCATATCAAACTTGTGTTAGCAGTCACATTCATGAAGCAGTCAGTCATATCAAACTTGTGTTAGCGGTCACATTTATAAAGCAGTCAGTCATATCAAACTTGTGTTAGCGGTCACATTTATGAAGCAGTCAGTCATATCAAACTTGTGTTAGCGGTCACATTTATGAAGCAGTCAGTCATATCAAACTTGTGTTAGCGGTCACATTTATGAAGCAGTCAGTCATATCAAACGTGTGTTAGCGGTCACATTTATGAAGCAGTCAGTCATATCAAACTTGTGTTAATGGTCAACTTTATTAAGCAGTCAGTCATATCAAACGTCTGTAAGCGGTCACATTTATGAAGCAGTCAGTCATATCAAACTTGTGTTAGCGGTCACATTTATGAAGCAGTCAGTCATATCAAACTTGTGTTAGCGGTCACATTTATGAAGCAGTCAGTCAGATCAAACGTGTGTAAGCGGTCAACTTTATGAAGCAGTCAGTCAGATCAAACGTGTGTAAGCGGTCAACTTTATGAAGCAGTCAGTCATATCATACTTGTGTTAGCGGTCACATTTATGAAGCAGGCAGTCATATCAAACTTGTGTTAGCGGTCACATTTATGAAGCAGTCAGTCATATCAAACGTGTGTAAGCGGTCAACTTTATGAAGCAGTCAGTCATATCAAAAGTGTGTAAGCGGTCATGAAGCAGTCAGTCATATCAAACTTGTGTTAACGGTCACATTTATGAAGCAGTCAGTCATATCAAACTTGTGTTAACGGTCACATTTATGAAGCAGTCAGTCATATCAAACTTGTGTTAACGGTCACCTCTATTAAGGCAGTCATATGAAGGTATACATGATACACTTTCACTTGTATTAAGCAGCAGCCTTCTCCAGCTTTGGTGGCTACCCAATACAAGTTTGATTATTTATTTAATGCTAAACGATGAGATACTGAGTTTTATCAGTGAGATATAATCCATATCACCCACACTGTGAGTGATATAGAAATGACGTCATTTTCCGGTCATGTTATACAACACACGCTTTATATATAAAGAAATACGTAATGGGTATATTATTAGATCGAATACAAGTATTGTCATGTGATAAAAACCTTTTTTTTTTTATCTATAACCATGTCTATTTCCGTATTCCGTAAATTTAACAATTAGGACTTATTGTCATTATCTGACATTGTGTAGTAAACAAATACATTCACACAGATTCGTCCGCGTGTGAACAGGAACGAAGACACCAAATAGTTCCATTATTTCATCATTAATTATCATAAAATGAAAAGAAAAGGTGTTTGTTTTGAGTGGATATGGAATATATTTCAACTCGATGTGATTTAATTTTAACATTTTCGCTCGCGCTACGCGCTCGTGAAAATATTCCATTGTATCACTTCTTCATGAGATATATTCCATATCCACTCAAAACAAATAAATATCCAATATATGGTTTAGAGTATATTTTGACACAAAGCTGCAAATATTATGCGTTGAAGAGAATGTGTTTTTCATTCCATTTTAAATCCTTAGTATCATTATATGATCTCGATCGTCACAATCATGTACTTATATAGGTTTAAGAGGGTCTTTAAACTCTTTCAGCGCCAAAGGCAATATTCAGGGTTTTTGCAAACAATACTGATTCAGGCGAGTCATCTAGTAACGAGCTGTCTCACCCGAAATCAGCATTGTTTGCCTTTTAGTTATCAAAATAGTCCAAAATTGAATTATATGAGAAATGGAGACGCCCGATTTTGAACATGGAAGAGTCTACTTTAAATAATTCGGCGCTGAAAGAGTTAATAACTCAACGCTTCAAATATTGATATATTTTTTTAATGGTCCAGCTTTGCGTTTGAATGTGTCCATCGTCAGTTCTTTAAATATTATGATAACAATCACAAACTGAGCATCCAACAGTTTACAGCCTGGACGTATAACTAGAGGGAGCACTCGAACTGTGTACGTCCTCTCCTGATTGTATTGTGGTGGAGTAAATGCATGCTTGAACACTGGTCTCGCGATAACTCAAACGTGGGATAACTCGAATATATAAATTATCTCGAACCAATACCTGGAACGGATCTGTTTTTAAAAACAACAGTCTGACTGCACGACGAGAAATCAAAAGTGCTGCTGTGCAGTTTTCGGGAAATAATTTTGAAATTGGGTTGCTTTTCATCATTATTGATCATGAATTAGACACGAGTCGATAACTCGATGTAATTCAAGAGTCCCCTTTGACTTCGAGTTATTGCGTGTCCACTGTAACAAGTGAATGCATATTTGAGCCGTCCCGGGAGAAAACCAACATTACAGACTCTGCGTAAAGTATCGACCCAGACCAGCCTAAGCATGCCGCGCAGGCTTACTCGGATATACACTTTTCGCCTCCTGTGGATTTTCCGTTTCATGAATCATTACTCTATACCTTTATTCCCATGCGACGGAATGTGTCGACCCGGATCAGTCTGCGCGGACTACGCATGTTGATCTAGATCGATACATAACGCAGAGGACATAATGTTGGTTTTCTCGCGTGTCGGCTCATTTGCAATATTTTAACAAGTGAAAGCATATGTATTAATATAAAGAGTGAATGAATAATGATGTATACTTGAACAAGATGTAATACATACATTTGTGATGGTGTCTGTTTGGTCGTATGCATATATTCATGATACGTGTATACATGTTCGTGTATTTGTACCGTGAAATCTGAAGAGAAGGAGTATAGGTAATGCCTATTGCCCAATCCTTTCTAGATTGAACACATGCAGTAAGCATTGAAACTCCGATTAACCTATTATTCTTCTCGACATTTAACAAAGCAATTAGTCACAATTTGCTTACAGATTCGTCTGAATCTGTACAGACCCGTCTGAATCTGTACAGACCCGTATGAATCTGTACAGATCCGTCTGAATCTGTACAGACCCGTCTGAATATGTACAGACCCGTCTGAATCTGCGGTCACAGATACCATAGATCACGGGGTTTGCTGCGAATGTGACAAAATAGGACCGAAGGAAGTATTTATACACGATATACTGTGCATTGTTTAAATTGTATACGAACCCATCGTCAAGATTTCTCGTGATTAATAAACTAATAACCGGTATATAACTCGCAATAAATGTCACAGACAGAACGAGCATCATGATGACTGACCTCCGGGCGGCTGTGTGTAAAGAGACCCCTGAAAACGACCAGAGACATTCCTAGCAGCAATGTTGCCAGTGTTTACCGCATCTCTATTGAACAGACTGAGAGTAGATAGAGAAAACAAAGAAATTAATGATTTCCTTAACTTTTTGTCATCACTTTGGATCTCCGATATTGAACCCTGTTTATGGATCTGCGGATGCTCAATACAACCATGTGTATTGCTTCCTACGATGTCTGGTTCCGACTCCATCTTTTCAGTTGTATTTTGGCATATGTTTAAGTTCCTGGGTACCGTTGCTTGTTTATCTCTTTTAGCAACGGGAAGGGTGTTTAAACATTCAGAAGAGCCTTTCAAAATATGTACATTCGTGGATTCTGTCTCTGTTTGGACATCGTCAGACGCCTTCATATGGCGTGATTTCCTGTCAAATTTCACTTTGTATAAACGCGGGGAATTGTTTTCATTGGTACTTTGTATTGAGCATTGTCCCAGCCAGTCGTTCGTTTCCAATTGTATTGATTGATGCCGATGTGTGAGATCGGACTGACTTCTACACCGGTTCACAGAACTTGATGTAAGATGAGTATGCATCTCTTTGGCTTGCTTGTATATCGCGCAAATCTTCAGCGAGTAAATGACCGCCATGGATATAACTGTTACAAGAATGACTAGTCCATAAACGAAGGCATTGATAAGCGGCAGTATGGAATGTCGAATTTCGTCTTTTGTCGAGCACTCTACTAGCGGTAGTTTGTACTGCTTCAATGACAATGTCCCTTGACCGTAAATAAACACATCAGGTACAGCAATGATGACGCCAGTTACTACGGACGCCATACACAGACGGTGTACCGTGCGAAGTGGCATCTGCCGTGAAAAAGGCTTGCAGATCTTCCTATACCTCTCAAATGTGATTGAAATTAGCATTAAGGACGTACCCACAGTTGTAATCGCATCTAAAAAGGCAGACCCCCTTACACAACACTAGTGTGTACAGTCTGTATTGATCAAGAATCGTGACAGCATAAATTGGTACGATTATAAAACACGCGAAAAAATCCACAGAACTTCAGGATGAATATCCGGGTGTTAGACATCTGGTACCTGGTTTTGTAGATATAGAACACAATTCCGTTACTGATGGAACCAATCATAAAAATGGCCGACAGGAGCGCAAACGTCTGAACCAACCGCAATATCTTGCTAGACACAATTTTGTCTATCGTTTTCATTTCTGTGATTATAACAATTACGTGTTTTATATCATACATTTTGTATTCTTACTGACAACACATTATGCCCGCGTGCAAATTCGGAGTCGCTGGTGTCTAGATATTCTGCTGTGTTATGGTATGGTGTTGATTAAATCGTTCTTGTGTTACGCTTCAAGCTTTTAACTACTGTTCCCGCGAATAATCGGCACCAAAAACACTACATCATGTGTGTCTATCAAGTAATTAATGCTTTAATAGGAATGTGATCAACCCTGATGTATTCAGTTGATTCATTCTGTTATATAAGAACAATGTTATTTCCTATCTGCTGTAAGGCATGAGTACCACGAACCGGACCGTTGAAATTTACCGGATATTACGGTTTGAACACTTTAACATTACATCATCACCGCTTTGTAAATGTGGGGCTCTAGAGACAACAGCGCATTACTTCCTAACATGCCCAAGATACCACCACTTACCTGGGTGGTATTTCAATGACCTTCCTTTGCCATACGCTGGTAGACAATTTACTTTATGGCAATGAATATATGTCATTTGAAAACAGGTACATGTATGTTGTTTTGTTCCAGCGTGTTCAGAACTATATAACTGCCAGTCAGATATTTGACTGTTATTCAACATGTAACTGTATATGTTTCCTTTTTAGGTGTGGGGGCGACTAAGTGACACAAAGTAAAATAAGATAATTCACCAAATTGTCAACGTTTAGAACTTTCAGTTAATGCTATGATTACCAAATCAATTACACTAACTATTTTTTGCAAATGTCTATATTTAAAAAATGCAACCATCAAGGAGAAGAATTAATATAAGCATATTTTGCTTGTTATCTAATCTATTCGTCTACGTCTCTGTAACATTGAATACATACAGGTGTATATTGCTTCAACTGAATGAATAAATATGTTAAAACTAATCCTTTCCCACATATAGACACCTTCTGCAGCAGGCGACGTTTGAAAACATTGTGGCAAACGGAGAAATTTCTCAAGATGAGCAATTTCTCCTTTTGCCGTAATGTTTACAACTCTTTTTAATAATAAAACTTTTATTTGTAAAATTGTCAAATATATTTGCCCATACCTCTCCTACAGAACTGTTGTATGTGGGGAAGGGAAAAGGTCGTCCGCTTTGACCGCATATATGAGAAGAAATTGATCATCTGAACAAATATAGAGGCAAGCGTTTGATACAGGGTTGGAAACATTATGGGAAAAGAAGATTCGGGTCATCCTGAGCAATTATTTCATTTTCCAATTTGTTGTGTTCCGATGCCATATGTTAGGGACATAACATGTCGTAAATATTATGTCGTCTACGAAGATGTCGTAAATGTTGTGTCGTCTACGGAAAGGGTGAAACCTTTTACCATACAGAATTGCAGAAATGCGGATTTTACTCCGTCATAAGAATTTCATTGGTCGTTTAAAATATAAATTCTTTCAGCGCCAATGGCAATATTGACGTTTTAAGACACGATACTAATTCAGGTGAGACAGCTCGTTGAAATCAGCCTTGTTTGCCATCTAGTTATCAGAATATTATAAAACTCTTATAACATGAACAATGGAGTCGCCTGATTTTAAACATGGTATATTCCACTTTAGGGAATTCGGCGCTGAAAGAGTTATTAACCGACGTCGTAGGAGTATTGATTCATGAATTACTGTGAATAAATATTACGCCGTTTGCGTTGGCGTTTGCACAATTTCCTGACCGATGAGTGATGATAAAACTAATTGCGACGTAATTAGGTTGAAGCCTATACACCAAAACAAATCCTTATTTGTAGAATCGTTACACTTTTCAACATACAACATATCTGCAGCAGACAACGTCGATAACATATTTAGATAAATATGTAAAATATCCTCATATGAAATCATAATAGGGATGCAAACAGTTAAATCCCGGATAAATTTCCCGCAATTGCTCATTATGTGCAATTTTTACTTTCTCAATAATGTTTTCAAAAGTGTTCTGCAACAGATGCGTTTAAAAGCGTCTGCAATTGGGAAAGTATTAAAGAGACGCAATTTAATCAACACACTTGATTTGAGTGTTCCATGTGCCACTCACAAATCAATTTAAACAATGAGTTGCAAGCCAGTTACAAACAGGCTACAGCCGGAACCAGTTTGGTACCCCCTCATATTACTTTCACAATTGAGTGATCCGTGTGGCTCTCGCATATCAATGTAAAAGATGAGTTGAAAGTCAGTTAAAAAACAGGCTACAGCCGGACTCAGTTTGGTACCCCCTCATACTACTTTCAAAATTGAGTGTTCCATGTGCCTCTCGTAAATCAATGTGAAGAGGGAGTTGTTAGTCAGGTAAACAACAGGCTACAGCCGGACTCAGTTTGGTACCCCCCTCATACTACTTGTTAGTGATCCGTGTGGCTCTCGTATATCAATGTAAATAGTGAGTTGAAAGTAAAAACAACCCAGGCTACACAGCCGGACTCAGTTTGGTACCCCCTCATATTACTTTTTAGTGATCCGTGTGGCTCTCGCATATCAATGTAAAGAGTGCGTTGAAAGTAAAAAAAACCATGCTACAGCCGGACCTAGTTTGGCGGATGCATGTATTTTGGCATAATTTGCAATAGTTTGAAGATTAAAACAGGTTTTAAAACGGTTTACTTTTGGCAGATCAACCTAGTCGTGGACGCATTTGGGTATACTTTGCCATAGTTTCAAGACAAACAGGTTTTTAAACGGACTATCTTTTGCAGATCAACCTAGTTGCGGATGCATTTAGGTATACTTTCCCATAATTTCAAGTTAAAACAGGATTTATTAAGGACTATTTTTGGAGTATCAACCTAGTCGCGGATGTATTTTTGTATAATTTGGCGAAGTATCAAATCAAAGCAGGTTTTTCATTATGGACTATTTTTAGCTGACAAAGTAAGCTGCGGATGTATTTTGGTATTACTTGACATAGTTTCAAGACAAACAGGTTTTTAAACGGACTAATTTTGGCAGATTAACATAGTCGCGGATGCATTTGGGTATGATTTGCCATAGTTTCAAGACAAACAGGTTTTTAAACGGACTATTTGGCAGATCAACCTAGTTGCTGATGCATTTGGGTGTAATTTGCCATAGTTTAAAGTTAAAACAGGATTAGTTATGGAATAATTTTGGTGGATCAACCCAGCCGCGCATGCACTCTGGTTTAATTTGCCATAGTTTCAAGATTAAAGCGTTTTTAAAAGGACTATTTTTAGAAGATCAATCTTGTTGCGGACGCATTTTGGTATAATTTACCATAGTTTCAAGGCAAAATATATTTTTTTATGGACTATTTTTGGCAGATCAACCACGTCGCGGTTGTATTTTGGCATTACAATCTGAGGATGTATTTTGGTATAATTTAACAGTTAAACAGAGGAATGACGTGTGTTATGGCTGAGAATAATGTTGTGTGAAGTACAGGAGTGAGAAAGTCAGATCATTTGCTTGCCGAGATATAACTACAATACCGTTGAAAACAGTCTTTGAATTACAACCATTCAATCAACCCTTACCATTTACCATTTACCTCAGACAACATATTTGTAGCAAACGAATTTGTAAACATCCAGGTAGACTATCTAAGAAATGTATATGCATGTATTGTTATGAAAAATGTGTTAAAATGATTGAAGCAAAAGGAAAAATAATTTGTACCTTTTGTAACCATATTACAAAGGTCGTTTAGTGCAGATGCGTCAACATACGAGTTCATATGAAGAAGGCCTTTGATAAGATGGTTAGTGTGACTGACACCCACGCACGTCCCGTCCTATTCACTCGAGTTGATTCACTTACAAACGTTTTGTGTTTTGTGGTAATATTCATGAAAACTTTCTGAGAGGGTTTTTATTCTCAATGCGATATCCGTTTTCCCGTGACGTGATCAGATTAAAGAACAGGTGTTAAATGCTACTCTTTCTATCTGAATGCCGTTTTTGTATGTCTCTAGTACTTCAGGTTGCGTTATGTAATATTTGATCAAGTTCATATCGTCAATTTACTCGCGCCTTCTTTTTTCAAGATATTTAAGTGTATGACCCAGTAGTATCTCTACGCAACACCATTCATACTGCCGTATCTTTTCCCTTTGTCTCCGCAGAATATATCCACACGGATCTATCACTCCACTCTTGACTCCCATCCTCCACCCAAGATCTCCATAGCAGCCTCAACACGATGTTGTTCTCTCCCCCGAATCTAAGTTCTTTCAAATTTCGGACAATCAAGCATAATTAACCCATCTTGTTTAAATATTGGAAATCAAAGGGGGAAATTGTCAACTCCTATTGAACAGGCATTTGAACATTGCATACGTGTCGCTATATTACACTCTTTTTATTCCCGGCGTCTGGGGAACACTCAATAAGAAAGGATGTTTCACAGTCTGACCACAGCTTGAACCGTACTAGCCAGCTATATAGGTCTGAACGACTGGAGTCGATGCATCTTTTGGGGCTCAACCCGGTGGGATGGATAATTGGTTTCATAGTATGATCACGATGTAAATATTTAGTGTGGAACCAATATCATCTGTTCTGTCCGACGCGATATGACCATAGCTGTTTAAAGGGGCGTAAAACCGAAAAAGAAAATCTTTCAAATGGAACTGTAATTGTATTTGTAATTATTTAAAAGTATTTGTAAATATCCAGAGCATGGAGGTAATAAAGATCTATATTTTGTGGAATAAATAAATATCTTGTACTTCATTAACATTTTCAGGGGCAGGGGAGTTTCATTTTGTTCTAGAAAAAAATCAGGAAATAAACAAGACGAAAAGAGTTGGTCATACGAGAGGTTGTGGTCGTGCTATAGGTGGAGGTCGTGTTTAAGGCGATGGTCGTGTTAGAGACGATGGTCGCACTACAAGTTCTGGTCGTGCTAAAGGCATGGTCGTACTAAAGGTTGTGGTCGTGGTACAGGTGGTCGTCGTGCTCGAGACGATGAGCGTACTTAAGGTGTTGGTCGTACTATAGGTGATGGTCGTTGTAGAAGTGATGGTCGTGGTAAAGGTGATCATCGTGCTAAGGGTGGTGATCGTTTTAGAGGTCGTGGTCGTGTTAGAGGCATTGGGCTAGCTAGAGTCGGTGGTCATGCTAGAGGTTGTTGTCGTTCTAGAGGTAGTGATTGTTCTAGAGGTAGAGGTCGTGCTAGAGGCGTTGGGCTACCTAGAGTCGGTGGTCGTGTTAGAGGTTGTTGTCGTACTAGAGGTGATGGTCGTGGTAAAGGTGATGGTCGTGTTAAAGGTGGTGATCGTTCTAAAGAGTCGGTGGTCGTGCTAGAAGTTGTTGTCGCACTAGAGGTAGTGATCGTACTAGAGGTAGTTGTCGTACTAGATATGTAAGTCGTGCAAGAAGTAATGGTCGTAATATAGGTAGTAGTCGTACTAGAGGTGGTGCTCGTACAGAGGTGGTGGTCCGCCTAGAGGTAGTGGTCGTGCTAGAGGCGCTGATCGTACTAGAGGTGGTAGTCGTGCTAGAGATGGTGGTCGTGCTAGAGTCGGCGGTCGTTGTAGAATCGGCGGTTATGTTAGAGGTTGTTGTCGTACTAGAGATGGTTGGCGTGCTAGAGTCGGTGGTCGTGCTAGAGTCTGTTGTCGTGCAAGATGCTGTTATTGTACTAGATGTTGTGATCGTTCTAGAGATGGTGGTCGTACTAGAGATTTTGGTCAAGCTATTTGTGGTGGTCATGCTAGAGTTGTTGGTCGTGCTAGTGTTGGTGGTCGGGACAGTGGCTGTTTTCGTACTAGATGTTGTAGTCGTTATTGTAGTTGTAGAGACGTCGGTACTTTATTGGGGCCTTTCTTTATCCAGATGAGCTGACGCTGTTTAGACTGAATCACGTATGATAAGAAACATCCACAAATGATTGGTTAATAGTGTTTTCTGAGGTTAACCCGTATGATTACACAGATCTCCTTAACAACCGATTATCTAGTAGAGTTTTCTGACGAATAGATGCACATGTACACAATGTGGATATCCAGCCTGAAGACTACTTCAAATATTGTGTTTTCTTTCCCCAGCTTTAGCACTGAGGGTAAATAAAAAACAAAAACCCAATATGCGCTGTGTTAAACCAAAATCTACACAGGATACCAGTTTCTGTAATTCCCGTAGAAAGAGTCTTGAGCGTATCAGCTTGTCGATCTTTGGTGATTTTGACAATCATAACGTCTTCACTGACAATTTGTATCCGTCATCAACATATTTAGGGAGTTAGACAAAAGGATCATTGTTTCGAGTGGAATCAATTGCATAACGATTAAAACAGAACAACCTACAAGCAGTCTTGGTGTTGGACGATTCACCATGACTCGAAGACATTTTATAGACGGTTACCCGAGGATTATTTCTATGAAATAATTTAAACTGTTTTGGTTGATTACACTTCTAAGTTTACTGTTATCATTGTAAACATTAATATATTGCATTAACAGATTGCATACTCTGAATGCATCAGTTGATTCTGTACAGTCTGTAAGGGTCGAAAGTCTTCGAAAGAAAGAGCGAAGTGTGAACGTGAAGCGGTGCGAATATGTTGGTTAGAAGCGAGAACCAGTCTTTGATAAGAACGGCGTGGGCGTTAACATACGAACAAGAGAAAATGTAATCTGTACTGAAAACTAGAAAGAGTTATTCAAATGTTGGTGAATAGCTCAATGAAACAACATATCAATATTGCGCAGGCCTTTTGATGTTATTTATGCATCGTTATTTACAAAGATATATGAATATTTGATGTCTGCAAAATATGTCAACAAATATTGCGGCTCCAAGTGTAACACAAGTTCTGCTTTCGGATTCGTTATCATTTATTTCTGATTAATGCATTATTACCTATACTTATGTTATAATTGGCAAACAGGTTGATTTAGTAGATTATTAGTCTGTGTATGCAAATACATATGCATTACCATGAATCATCCGTTGCGAACATGTTGTGCAGAAGTAATCTGGATTCTAAGAATGCCGTGTTATCGTAGAAACACGCCTTTAATTGCTTCATTAAGAGAGCACGTAACCGTGTTAATATAAATTGGGTACTGCCATTGTAGTCATTACTGAATTGAGTGGCAATTGGATGTGTTGATCATTTTAATTTGGAAGCTATGTGTTGTTAGAGTTTATGGGGAGTTGTCTCCCTTGTGTCATGTATCATACTGTGATATTGAAGGTATTACATATTTAGATCAAGTTCACTATTGTAGTCTTACTCATTAGAGCTTGATACATGGTAGAAATATCACAATGAATGAATGTTCTTGGTCATCTAGGACATTTGTTACTGTAACCGGCTACTATCTTAAGTTGAAATGGTTTACATCAAATGTTTGATAAACAGTTTCTGATTCTTGTTACAAATCGTGAGATCCCAAATTAGATAGGTGTAATCCGATGTGGGAAAAAAAGATGTTTTATTATTAGACAAATTTATGACGGTATAGTACGATCATGTATTTCATTCATATATATCTGAATTGCTACACGTATGTATGCTTTAAATACTGAAAAGTTATGACTTAGTATAAGATATACTGATTGACATTTTATGTTTATTACAGTTAATCATATGCATAAAAGTCAACGGAATACGCATTAGCCATTGGTCGTCTCTTTCTACACCTCGCCAGTACACAGTCAAGAGATAGGAAGACACTGTACTGTAATGATGATCATAGTGGGATTTCTATAGAGCTATTGGGTAATATTATCATTCAAAAAGTACCATGTGAACCGAATGATACTTGCGGAGGAAGGGTCAAATCAGTTTTCACTAGACCAACAAGAAATGATGATCTTGGAAACATTTCATTCTGGCCTGATGCATCTTTTCTAGTCTGTGATGGTTGGAATTATTTTAGATAAATATTTCTATATGCACTTATGCATCTCTTCTTAAACGATCGCAATTCTACCTAGAGTAATTTCAGTACTTTGACTTTACTAATCTATATACCTTGAAGAAATGTATTTAAGAGACATTTCTAAAAAATAATCAACACATTCTGAGGAGAAAGTTTTTAAAGAGTGTTCACAAAATATATATAAATCAAAACAATATCATCCCCTGGCAGCAAAGATCTTGACCAATCAAAATGAAATGCAGGAATCGGATAATTATAATACCAAATTGTGTCTGTGGTTCTGCGGAGATCTATTTCAAGTTTGCACTATTGCATTAAAAGACGAAAATGCCCGACCGTTATACATTCATTTTTGTTTACTACTCAAGATTAATCGAAAGAAGTTTAAAGATGGTCACTCAAGGAACGTACATGGCCAATGAAACAAAATTAGGCGTATTGTTTCTGAGGAGAGCATGTTAGACCTTGTTTTCATACCTCAGCAATAACAGTTCTGAGCAGATCAAACATATTTAAAGGTAAGTTTGATGAGGTAATTAAAAGGATACTTGGTATCAGGTAAGGTCGAACATCATTTATACTCAACAGGATAACATAACCCATCCCCACATTCAATAAATCTTCAGCAGACATTGAGGTCCAAATTTATAAAATATCTATAGAACAACGTGTAATAATTGCTTACAATTAAACATATTGTGGCAAAGGAGACAGAGCAATTTCAACTTGTGTCACATAGTTTTAAAAAGTTATCTGCAGCAGATTCGTCAAAATGCGTGTTAGTTTGAAACACTTTTGTACAGCATTCGATTGAAACAACTATGAAATTTTGACCGTTTTTCAAATAAGCTATCACAAGACTGTGAATGTCATAACTTCTCAAGCAAATCAAAACACAGAAGAAAAAACGCTGTGGGAAAAGAAGAAACTGTTCATATTTAGTCAGTTTCCTTCAGTACCACTATTGCGGATGGTGAGTGAAAAAATAAAAAAAAAAATAAAAAAAAATAGACAAATTAAAACAAGTACCATATCTCATATTATCAATGTGAACATTACGGGCTCAATAATTACGCACAGTTCTTTAATCAGTTACATCACGGTTTCCTGGGTAAGTTACCAGTATTACTGGTCCATTTATCCTGACACCAGCCAGTCACATAACCCACCATAGTAAAAAAAAAGTGTAACTATAAATCGGTCCCCATTCTCCAAAATGTAACGTTTTTGTCTGATGTCGTGTTATATGAAACGTGGTTAAGCAGCTGACATTCCATCTGCATCGATGACGTCATATCGTGTCGGACATTGACGCTGTGACAGTCTTCTTCTTGATTGCAGAGAAACACGCATTGTGTTTTGCTAACAACGGGGATGGACGCAATACTGGTGCCGGTCCCTTCGACGCTGTGGATTGCCCGCGGATAGTCTGAACAAAAATATATAAAATACATGTACAAGGAAGATAACTAACGTGTCCGGATGATCTTTGAATACAGAGTACGTTTATTGGGCTACATATAGTAAGAGTCTGTAGACACTATTTTCAATCTGTGTAATATATATATATAGTTGAACTAAAACAACTGGAACACTCTTACCTCTTCGGTATGCCATGTGTGGGTTCAAGATGAGCTGAAAGCTTGCCTCGAAATCGGTGTAATATGTATATACACATAGTTAAACAAGAACAATTTGAACACTCTTACCCTTTTTGTATGCCATGTTTGTTTAATATAAGCTGAAAGCCTGCTTTGCAATCGGTGAAATATATATAGTTACGCTAAAACACTCTTACCTAGTATGTATGCCATGTTTGTTAAATATAAGCTGAATGCTTGTTTCGCTATCGGTGTACTTTTTATAGAGATAAACTAAAACAGTTGGAACACTCTTCCCTCTTTTATATGCCATATTTTATTTAATATAAGCTGAAAGCTTGCCTCGCAATCGGTGAAATATATATATATGTATATATACAAAGTTAGAAGTAAAATAATTGAAAAACTTTTATTTCTTTTGTATGCCATGTTTGTTTAATATAAGCTGAACGATTCTTTAGCAATCGTTGTTATATCGTTATATATATAGTTGAACGAAAACAACTGGAACACTCTGACCCTTTATATACCATGTGTGTTTAATATAAGCTGAAAGCTTGCCTCGCAATCGGTGTACTATATATATATAGTTAAACTTAAACAACTGGAACACTCTGACCCTTTATATGCCATGTGTGTTGAATATAAGCTGAAAGCTTGCCTCGCAATCGGTGAAATATATATATAGTTAAACTTAAACAACCGGAACACTCTGACACTTTATATACCATGTATGTTTAACATAAGCTGAAAGCTTGCCTCGCAATCGGTGTACTATATATATAGTTAAACTTAAACAATTGGAACACTCTAACCTCTTCTGTATGCCATGTTGGACATTATTTCCACCTCACATAGTGACAGGATGCGTCCAACTCCTAACAAGGATATCTTAACCCAGCGTGCCACAACTATAGGATTCTCGGGATAAAACTCATACGTCGATCCAATTGTACCCGGATGATACCCATACCGTGCGTAAGTCAAGTGGTCAGTAGAAACTTTGACTTCTACGTTAGACAGGCGATAAGCTGAAATCATATGACACATCATTTCATCAAAATGCGCGTACATTTCATTCATTATAGATGCTATAAAACAGAACACACGAAATTCCATTAGTATATAACATTATTAACCTGAATGTCGAAAAACAACTTTATGCATTTCCTCGTTAAAGAATCCAAAATGAATTCCGCCTAACAAAAGATTGTCAACCTTTTATGATTAATTGGCGAACAGTGCTAAGCCAGATCAGAATATGTGGCTTCAAGCGCTGATCGGAATCTAAACTTGTCGTAAATGCTTACCGCTGGTTTTCCATTGGCGCCGATCCTTGACATATTTCGCAAGTTACTGTGAAATAAAACCTTTTAAATAACGTCTTTTTTGACATCGAAACGTACGCCTTTGTGACAATAACAGTGACGATCATTTTAGGGTCATTATATTTTCGTTTGACATGATATTCAAATAAAATTAACATTGTAGCGAATAACATTTCCTACATCATGATATAAAGCTCATAAGCTACATATCGTTTCATCCTAAAAGTCGCTCAAAAAATAATCATATAATTACCGCATTTCTTATTTACTCAAGTTCTGGCCCAGAGATTTTTTAAAAAAGAAATCCTTATAATTCAGTTCATCTACTGTTCTATCATTTACTTGATTATACATGAAATATATCGAGTTGGTTTAAAATATAAACTCACAGGAACGCAGCATATTATGTGGAACTTATAATGAATCACAATTAGCAACACTTTATACCTTTCGCCCGAGATATTAAAAAAGATAAAAACCTTAGTTATTGTTTTCAAGAATCTAGGTTATGCGTTATTTCTAGATTCCTGTTGTTCTGGATAAAAATGATTTAACCAATTTGCTAAAATTCCTATCAAACCATTGGTTTGTTCCTCTGTAAAATGCCGTAAAACTGCTCTTGTGAGTCGGAACGTACGTTGTGGACATAAATGTTCTGCATTTTGTTTTTAATAAATACACTATAACAAACTCAATCAAATAAGTGACAAGAACAAATACACTTTTACTAACTTAACCACATAAGTGTCAAGAATAAATACACTGTAACTAACTTAACCAAATAAGTTTCAAGAACAAATACTTTCTGTGTACTAATACACTTTGTTTTAAGCAAATACATTGTGACCAACTAAACCAAATAAGTGCCAAAAAAGAAATACTTTCTTTGCACTAATACATTTTGGTTTTAATAAATACACTGTAACTAACTTAACCAAATAAGTGACAAGAACAAATACTTTATGTGTACTTATGCATTTTGGTTTTAATAAATACACTGTTACTAACTTAACCAAATAAGTGTCGAGAACAAATACTTTCTGTGTACTAAACAATTTTGTTTTTAATAAATACACTGTAACTAACTTAACCAAATACATGTCAGGAACAAAGACATTCTCTGTACTAATATATTTTGTTTTTAATGAATACACTGTTATTAACTTAACCAAATAAGTGTCCAGAAAAAATACACTTTTACTAACTTAGCCAAATAAATGTCAAGAACAAATACTGTATATGTACTAATACGTTTAGTTTTTAATAAATACACAGTAACTAACTTAACCAAATAAATGTCAAGAACAAATACTTTCTGTGTAATACTTTTTTGATTTTAATGAATACACTGTAACTTACTTAACCAAATACCTTTAAAGAACAAATATTTTCTGTGTACTAATACATTTTGTTTTTAATAAATACACTGTAACTAAGTAGCAGTTCATCACTAGACTGGTTCTCGTTCGAGTTTGCAATAGAATATTAAGATAAATGAACCAGTCTATATATATGCGAGTACTTTTTTTATAATGAAAATGTAAATTGTTTAATAACACCCACCACTGCCACCACTGCCACCATTTGTAACGTGTACCGGCGGTAAGCCATCGCGGGTCACCCATCCAGGCACTAACCGCGATGAACGTTGCTTAACTTTACACAAAGGTCAAGCACTCTACCAACGTAGCTATAAACGCCGGCTTCCACAGCAAGGCTGTAAAAGTGATATTTATACATATACCTATACCCCGTTCCATTTACATTAGAAAAATGGGAATATTTTCATAAATGCGAAGTTTTTGTGCTAAATTTTGCGATTTTAAGAAAATATAAAGGGTAAAAAAGGACGCGCATGAGCAGACAAATGTTTTATTATTATTTTGGGAGATCGAGCTCAACACGTTGGGAAAAGCCATTTTTGTTTTCGTTTTACGTATTTAAGTAAAAAAATATTGTTATCATATATTTATATCATATATTTAAAAGCGGCTTTCGTGTTTTTCGAATCAAACAGTGTTTCTTAAGCTATAAAACGCTGATTCCCGCGCGTGTTTTACAGATTTCATAGACTATATATATTCTGCGTCCAACTTGACTGTGATGAACATGAAGACTGACATGATTAGTAATGGCTTCCCTCCTAGGTGCCAGACTCGTGGGATAGCATTACGACAACTGTATCGGTTTGAGGATAACAGGTAGAACTCGTAATTTTCCAAGGTCAAACAAATACAACTCTGTCTAAGGTATTATAGAAGACGATAACGTCTTTTGATCGTATATTTATAACCGATTCATCAATGTACAGTTGTACTATCTGCTTGAGTGGTATTATACGCCGCTTATAGTACAATTTCAGTTATATCACTGTGTTTTCTGTGAAGAAAATGTTTTCAAATTGTGAAAGGGTTAATTAAGCCCTTTTCGATTAATGTGAGGTTTCACCAGTTAGTCTCATAAAAGTAAACAAATCCTTGGATAAGCATTGCCTGTTATGATCAGGTTGCATTTGATTCAAAGACACACTTGTCATACGAACACTAACGCTTGTTTTCCATTTGATATACACATATATCTATATCCACAATTGTCATTAATACATTCATTCTTGTTTTCGATTTGTCACAAAGACGGATCTCTATCAAAAATTGTCAATGATACTCTAAGGCTTGTTTTCTATTTGATACAAAGGCGGTTCTTTACCCACACTTGTCATAAATACACTAAGGATTGTTTCTATGTGATACAAAGACAGATCTTTACAAACACTTGTCATTAGTACACTTAGGTTTGTTTCTATTTGATACAAAGACATATCTTTACTCACACGTGTCATGTCGTAAATGAACAAAGGCTTTTTTCTATTTGATACAAAGACAGATCTATACTCACACGTGTCATGTCATAAATACACTAAGGATGTTTTCTATTTCATACAAAGACAGATCTTTCCCCACACTTGTCATAACTACACTTAGGCTTGTTTCTATTTGATACAAAGACATATCTTAACCCGCACTTGTCATAAGTAGACTGAGGATTGTTTCTATTTGATACAATGACAGATCTTTACACACACGTGTCATGTCATAAATACACTAAGGATTGTTTCTATTTGATACAAAGACCTTCACTCACACGTGTCATAAATAGACTGAGGATGGTTTTCTATTTGATACAAAGATCTTTGCTCACACTTGTCATGTCATAAATACACTAAAGTTTGTTTCTATTTGATACAAAGACAGATATTTACTCACACGTGTCATGTCATAAATACACGAATGCTTGTTTTTGTTTTGATCCTGAGACAGATCTTTACCCACACGTGTCATAAATATACTGAGGCTTGTTTTATCTGATACAAAGACAGATCATTACCCACACCTGTCATAAATAGACTGAGGATTTTTCGTGGAATACAACTCCCATGTCTCATTACTACATGTATGACAAGCCGTATACTACATATTCGTTAACGAGTCGCATGCCTTATTTAGAGAATTCAATTCAGTTCAGTGAGATACATCCCTTATTTATTCTTACACGCATGAAAAGTAAAACAACAATTTTCTTCCCAAAGACAATACTTACAACAACAGTCGCGCCGATTGTAAACCTTAATGAAGGTGATAACATACGAGGTACCCAAATCCACCTCCCAATATGGTCGGTTGCCAGGGCGAGTGTGTGAACAAGAGCCATGGATCCATATCTGATCTGTATTACCATCAACAGCGCGGGCTGGACTGCCCCAATCATATACTGATGATTGTATAGTTTTCTTGGACAAGGCAACGTTGATCAGGTTCGCTTGTAAACAGATAAGATTATACGATACAATTAAACCTGTTATCCGTCGATTTGAACTGACGTATATGCGTACATGCGAGTATCTGCATAAGCATATGCGTTTTGTTAAGACTCAAGCCAGCATATATATACGCAAATACGTATAGTGAAGACTCGTGAGAGAATGTACATATGCATGTGCGTACATGTAAGACTTTTCCGAGAATGAACATACGCATGTGCATACATTGAAGACTCGGGCGAATTTGTACATACGCATTTGCGTACAGTGAAGACTCGGGCGAATAAGTACATAGGCATGTGCGTACAATAAAGGCTCATGCGAGTTTGTACATACGCAATTGTGTGCGTAAAGTGAAGACACATGCGAGTATCTGCATAAGCATATGCGTACAATGAATGCCTGGGTGAGTCTGTAAATACGCATATGCGTACAATGAATGCTCGGACAAGTTTGTACATACGCATATGCATATAGTGAATACAAGGACGATTATTTACATACGCATATGCAGTTAGTGAAGACGTGTATGTATATAGGCATATGCGTACCGTATATACGCATGCAACATACGCATATGCATCTAGTGAAGACCCTGGCGCGTATGCACAAACGCACCTGCGTACAATGAATGCTCAGTTAAGTACATACTTAAGTATTTTGTCAGGAATATTAAATATTGTTTATGGCAAATATATTAAATTGCAGTGTTGAGTAAACGGTTACAAGATAATAAGTTCCACTTTACCATTCATTTCGACGACTATGAAAATTAAAACGACAACACTTATCCTAAAATCGCAGTACATTCTGTTACTGGACGTATTGACTCCCATTTTATAAATAATTATAACTCAATGCAATAAATAATTTTCTACCGAAACCTTCATTACACATAACTTAAGTCTTGCTTAGTAAAAAACTTAAAAAAGAAAACGCAATAAAATAAAATTACATCCCGCCCCCTAAAAAAACAAATTTCACAAATATAAATGTGAATAAGTGCACAGAAACTCAAAGTAATTGTTCTTCTTGCATCGCCTTTCTCCTTGTCGCAAACTACATACCAAATAAATGAAAACGGAACCATTGACTTTTGTTGCAGTTTAGGATTTCAGTCCCGGTAAAAGTAAACAAAGTTTGAAAAATCTAACAAAAGTTAACAAATGAACACGGAGCACATATTATATTGGATGATTATTGATTAAACAATGCACAAGAGGGGAGAACTCCAGAAAAAGCATTAATACTTAATGATTATTGAGCTCTGCACGTCTACAGGTTACAATGTGGCATATAATAGTTGCAGTCGGGATATTCGGATTTTGACTAGGGTCCAAAATAGAAATAATGATAAATAGTTTTGGGTATATTTTTGGGTAAATGGTTGAATTCAATGTTTATAAATGTGAAAAGTAAGCTTTCAGGATGGGTTCGAATTTTGCAGTTGAACCCAATTCTGCTTTTGGTTCATATGTTTAGTGACAGGCGTTTGACATATCTGCTTGCGTAGCAAGGCATGAATCTAGAGGTAAATTAAAATATCAGCTTTCGCGTCCAAAATTGCTTCAAAAGGAGCTGGAAACATGCTTTTTCTGACTGCATCCTCAGATTGTCTAATGTTTTGAGAATCTAAGCAGCTCTTTAATTTTACACTAACCACCTGCATTTTTGTTTGGTGATTTTTGGAGTAAAGGGTAAAATTGCTTTTTTTGTCCTACTTCTTTCACCCTGTTTCAGACCACTTTTGTGGCCAATTATTTCATCAAAATTGACTGAGAGTGTGAATTTCATTTTCAAATAATTTGGCTCTCCTTGATACAAAAACATCCTTTTAATAATACCAGAATGAATATTATGAACACCTATTGAGAGAATGAACGTATACGTGTCCCCAGGAATGAGAAAATCAGCTATACACTGTGTATTTCCCACAAGTTACCAAGTTAGAAATTGAAACATTGGAACTCATGTTAAATGTGAAAATGATCGAATTAAGAAAAATGAAAAAGGGAGCCAACTCCAAAAACCCAGTTTAGAGTTATGTATAATTCTCCTTATCATAATATATAATTGATATTGCTTAGCTATGACCAATAAATGTAAAGTGTGACAGATACACAGACGGACACCCCTACGTTTTCTCACTTATGCAGTACATCTATTGTTACATTTATCAAAGAAAAAGAAATACAATTTAAGAAACAATATGTTTAAATGGTTTTAAAACTTTTGACTGACAGACAGGTAAACATATATAAAGTGTGTTATTGCCTAGTAACCGGGTGTGCTGTTATGGTCAATTGGAAGCAATTAATTTTCAATAGGTGACCGTTGTAGCGTTTTGGGCGATGGCTCTTTCCCAACAATCCAAATAACCAAGAAACCTATAATCAATGCAATTAAAGTTTATTATTAAAGCTAACAAAAAAACTCACATAAAAACTTTCATTATTTTGAGTTATGACGCCAAATAAAAGGTCATCCTTATCCCGCAGTGAATTTTACTTTCATTTTCAGAAAATTCATGTTGTTCTGAAAATGGCTCCTAAGCTGTCATTAAAGCTAAAAGCAAACCATGTTTTGATTACAAATCAGTCACAGGGTATTCAACTTTATTAAAGACACTTTCAAATTTCAACAAAAACATTATTGTCCAATGGGAGATCTCTTCAGTTTTATGAATTAAATTTGAAAATTGTCTGCCCGGTGCTCTGACCCGAATTACCTTCCTTTGACCTTTTTATCAATCGGATAACAAAATCATTTTAGTATACGAATTATTAATGTGGATTAAGTTTTCGACGTTTTCGGTTAATTCGTTCAACGGTTAGCAAAATATAGCAATTACCCATAACCCTGTACTGTGATCTTTGCTGACATTTTGATAGATTCCTTTGTTTATGATTGAATGTTTTCATCGTTTAATTTGTGTCTTGTTATATAATGCTGAAAAGTTTTTATGATGGTTTTCACTTTAAATGAGTTTATTCAACATGTCAATGTGTATATTTTATATAAAAAATATACCTGAGAAGTTAAAGGGTGCAGAGGCAAAATTGCTTGAATGTGACAATATAATAATGCTTTGCTGTAATAACTATAAAAACAGAGGTGGCTTCATTTACATCAATACTCATTTGATAGTTAGGAAGCCTCTCAGATACATTAAAGCAATCGAAACAAAAATATATCGGCCACAAAATCTTTTTCTTAGCAACACTAGGTCTATACCACTTAGTTCTAGTTGAATTTTCTTAAACGACACGAGAAGGGATTATTGGATAGGTGCAAATTGTGTGGATCTAGTGCATTTGTATGGCCTGACGGTCCACTTCATCATTCGCAGTCATTAAAATGGTATGAATGATTTGAAGGGTACATATTTTGATTTAAATGAACCCATCCGTGGATCCAGATTTGTCGTTTATGTCCGAAAGCCCTGTTTTTCCTGCTGTAGCAGTGCACGTTATACTCCAAGAGGCATTTGCACTTAAAAAGTGTTGAATGTGACATCATATTGCTACAATTTAATGAAAAACATGCAATGATAATGGTTTTCAATACAAATGAAAGGAGGGTTACTCCAAAAATATTTGTGTCTATGTATAACTCTGAAGCTTTTATGGATTTACAGCACTCTATATGATGAAAGAAGTTTTCAAAATATTCATTACATTCATCAGGTGTATTATGATTGCGATTTCAAAATTGAATTTGAGTTGATGACTTTAAAATTGAAGGGGGAGAGTGTTGTGTATATTGTCTGACAAATAAACTCATGCATGAAAGTGTATCCACTCAAACCGACGCCTCTTAGTGTAACATATATCTATATAACCCATGATCTTTGTAGTACTAAATATTCTACTAAGCTATTCAGTTTTTCCTTCATTTAATGTTGTACACATACACAACACGTCCCTTATGTATATAATTTCAAAATCCATTCGCATCGTGGTGCAAAATCGCTAGGACAATATATGTATTTTATGATAAATAAAATGATTTATGATTCATCGCGGTGTATCAAAATTAATAGATTCAATAAAAAACTATTTAGTTGATCTGCGTTGTCAAAAGTCGTTAAGAAGAAACGACGCCTTCATTTAGGTCACATCAATCAGGAAAACGATGAACGCTTTTCTCTGGAAACTATCTGTTACCAATAACCAATCAGCGAGCAGCTATCACGCGTCTCTACAGTGTGTGGAATATTTCGATTGATAATCGAAGATAACCACCTCCATCCCTTTCCTCCACCGCTTATCTAAATATAATTCCCTTCATCACACACTTAACCCGACATTCTGGTCGCGCGCTCTGATTGGTACTTGGTTTATTATTTAATTGTTGTTACTATTGCTCTACTATTTCATTGTTAATTATGCTTGATTTAGTTGCCGGGCAGGCGCTTTTTTGTCCTGCCCAGATATGTTAAAAATGATGTAACATTTTATCTAACCGGCATTTAAAACAAATTATTTCAAACATGTTATAACAAATACACCACTATGTTTTGGTTTTAGTAATCAGAAAATGTAGATACAGATTGTTTATGTTTTGCTTATATATTTTTATTGGAATTTAAATATAGTTTTCATTGTTATGCAGCGCTTTTTTTATTTTGATATAATATGCATTGTGATTAATGCATCAAGGTGTGTGTATACTATGCAACGACATCTCTGAAATACCGCCAGTCAAAAAAGAGTCGTTGCGATATACCCCCCATTTTGTGTATACAATATTGTGCGTTCAAATAAAATATTATTCAATTAACGGACATAACAAGGTCTTCTTGTGAAGTGTATGTGATAAATAAATTTGATCGGTAAATCCTTGGCCTAATGTATTCCGTGTTCTGCAGTTAGCCCCTTGCTAGCAGCACTTTGAGTGTTTTGATTTCACATAAACTATTAGCCCATTGGTTGAAGAGGAATGACGATTGTCACAGTAACTTTTGTCAATCGTTGGAAAGAATGTTGGCCCAACTGTTGTTCAAACTAACAACCTTTGAATTGACAGCCAGCGTCGCTTCCAACTGAGAAACTCAGCTTTAACCCTGTACATGTACCCGTGATTAATTGAAATCATTTTGAAAGCGGAATAAGGTACCATTTTAACAATCATATAAAAGGTAGATCACTTACCAGCAAGGGAGTTTGTTACCATGGAAACCAAGAGTGCTAAAAGGACACAGTAACTCATCTTTCCTGTTTAAAAATGAGAATGCGTTGCTTCGTTACTAAGTGTCAATGGATAATGAATTCAACTCTCAGACGAAAGCTGACCAATGATTCAGTATTCTTTTACATGATTACTTGATACTCACTGTTATGTATGACAAGCTCAATCGACTCCATCATTTATTGATCAAAGGGACATCACTCAATACAAAAGAAAGTATATAATCAAAGGTCTAAGAGTGTTTGACATCTCCGTTTTTATGAACCTAGATATTTGTTCAAATAACTCTATCGTATTTATATATGCAAATGATTACATAGCTATTTGAAAACTGTTATATACTTGTAACTATTTCAAAATGTTTTCAATAAAGTATTACTCTGGTTATTTAATAGAATTGTTAACGTTTTAATAGATGACCGTATTATATCTGCACGTTTTAGCAAACTTCATTGTTATTAGTATTTCACTGTCAATGTCACTTTTATTCTAACAAATAACACCTTTTAAACTGTGTTATTGTCTAAGTATTGTTATCTTAGCTATTTCCTATAGCAGTGATTAACTTTATCTAAAGTGCATATATTCATATAATATAATAATCATCTGTCTGCCTCTGATCCAAGTCTATCTTATCTTAATCTGTCAATTGTTCTTTCTCTTCTTTCCTTATGAGAATTGTCTTTTCTTTTTCTAATATGTTTCCATTGGGAATGATGTATTTCGACACTATTAAACTTTTTCACTTTAGTGATTGAAGTATTAGCTACATGTATGATGTACTTTTGAAATTTTAGCCTAATCCTTTTTATTTTCAAATTACTTAAGCTTTTCCAAATTTTAAATAACCTAGAAAAGATATTTGAACTCTCTCAAAAACTAGCAAATCTTTGTAAAAGTCAACAGATCATTCTTAAAATACTTATCTTAAGAATATTCTAATTCTAATTATCTCATTCTAAACTTCAGAATCTTTGATTTTGATTAAGTTGAATCTTTTCTTAATAAATACCTCATCACTCACTGTATTTCACGCAAATTCTTCATATTTCTTCATATTTCGATGGAAATTTCATAATCTTCCTGATCTTGTCGTTTTACCTTTATCTTTCTGAATATTCAAATCACTTTGAACTACACTCTCAGACTGATTATCACTCAAGACTTGTGTGTGGGTTCAGAATCTCCCTGAATTTGGTTATTAGGCGAAACAGTTTCAACAACTTCGGTGGACTTGGATCAGATTGTCCATGGTATCTGTATTCAAAAAGAGCTTTCGTTGGTTTCAGGTGTTTCCGATTTCGACGCAGGTGTCTCCCTTCGTTTGTTTCCATTACATATGACCTTGGCGAGTTATGTTTTTTAACAACAGTACCTGGCACAACTTGTTCTATGTGTTCTATCATAACATTTTGTCCATCTTTCAACTGAGACAATGATTTTTTACCACACTGTTGGTTGTAAAATTTTCTTTGTTTACGCTGACGTTGATTATGAAAGTCATTAAAGTTTTCAGAACCTGTAAACTTTGGTTTTAACAGTGATTTTGCTGCTGGGAGCTTTGATCTTTTTAGTCGTCTACCAATGCGCTGGTGATAAAACTAATACTCTCTAATGGTGTGTTGCTATAGTACATAAGCACTTTATTTGGATGACTGCTTTTCGTTATCAGATATTTTACTGTTTTTACATAGCGTTCTGTTTGTCCAATTGCTTGACTATATTGGAGACTTGTTGTTGTATGTACAAATTGATATTCTTCAGCAAATCTCTTAAATTCATGACTTGCGAATTGCGGTCAGTGTTATCACACTAATACGTCTATATTACCGAAGGTTGCAAAATGCTTCTTCAGATAACAGATGACATTCGATGAACTAAGATTGTCCAATTTGTCTACTGCAGGCCACACTTTGAGTAATAGTCGACCTTTCAAAGATAAAGGCTTCCTCTCAGATCTAACAAATCTGCGCCAAGCTTTCTCAGATTGTCTATCCGGAATATCACTTCCAAACATCCTATCTTTACGATTATATTTTGTAGCATTTTTGGACAAATTGTACATTTTTCAACAACTTGCTGTATTTGCGTCACCATACCTGGCCAAAACATAAATTTTCTTGCACGTTCTTTACATTTGGCTATTTACATGTGTGTTTCATGAACACATTTCAGCATTTCGTCTCTCTGAGAAACTGATATGATAACTTTCTGACCTTAATACAGAATATTGTCGATTTTCGTGAGTTCATGCTTGAATTGCCAGTATTTACGAGATTGTTCTGGCCATCCCTGCTCAATCTAATTTAAAACAACTTTCAACTCTTTATCGTTGGTAGTTCCTACTTTTAACAACTGATATCTCTTTGGAGACAAAGCTAAGTGTACGTTTAATTGTACTTCAATTGTTTCAACATATGTTTCTAAATTTTCTTTGGATTCTGGTAAGTATAACCTAAACAATGCATCAGAAAATAACATTAATTTTCCTTGGTTGTGTATTACTGTAAAGTCATATTTCTGTAAGGAAAGAGCAATTCTTTGAATTCTCGGAGGTGTATCTATCAATGATTTCTTAACTATGTACTCTATTGGCTTATGAACTTTCAACTACGAAATTTCTCCCATACAAATAATAAGGTACATGTAACTAAGTGCAACTGTACACAACTGCTAGAGGTTCTTTTTCTATTTGTGTGTTTTTCTTGTGTGTGGTATTTAACGCTCTAGATGCATTTAGAAAAAGTTCTTCATTTTTGTCATAGAATGCTAAAACTGGCGTTTCTGAGGCTATTTTCTTCAATTGATTGAAACTTTCTTCTTGTCTAGTTTCCCAATGCCATTCTGTATATTTCTCCAGTAATAATTACAGAGGCGCACCTACATCAGACATTTTAGTTAAGAACTTCTGTAAGTATGTTATAAAACCTTAACAGGTTTGTAATTATATTTTGTTCTCGGGCACTTTTATTTTCAGAGCAGATCTCACCTTCTCTGGATCTGCTTTAGGCAACTGAAACTACCTCTTCAAGTGTCTTCTTGAGAAAATGTTGACGCTGAATGGCTTTTTTTTTCAGATCTTTCAGATCAATACAAATTCTTACTGAGCCATTTCGCTTTGTCACAGTTACTATGCTATTTACCCAAGGTGTAGGCTCTGTTTATTTAACTATTACACCTAATTGTACCATTCTAAAAAGGTCCTTCTTCACTTTTTTCTTTTATAGAAATAGGTATTTTTCTCGGAGGGTGCACTAATGTTAAAAACTGACTCGTCTAATTTGATGCTATACTCAGTCTTCTAGAATGCACATTAAGCCTTCGAACGATCATTGTATTCAGTTTCGATCTGGTATATTCTCTGTATCAGTCCAATTTCGTCTGCTGTCTGGCCTCGGATAATTGAAGTTTATATAGTTAACTAATTTTTTTTTAACTTCAGCGGTAATGTAATTATACCTTCTGGCTCGATTTTATGTCCCGAAAATGAACGTAAGGCTACATATGCCTTCTTTGCAGGTGCTGTAATATAAGTCTTGGGTTTCAAATAGTTATTCCTGTCTTAAACATTGCATTTGGCCCCTGTGTCTAGTTGAAATGTTAGCTCTGTTCCGTGAATTGACAAAGTTTCTGAGAACACGTCCGTTTTTCTATGATGTTTTCTCTTATTGGCATCTAATGTACCAACACATACTGCATCAAATTCATTATAATCTTTTTCTTCTATCTTAAGAATCATTGTCTCTCTTTTTGTATTTATTCTTGTTCTACACATTATAGCAAAGTGATCTTACTTGTTACATGTAGTGAGGTTCACGTTTAAAATCCATTTTATAAACTTTCTATGGTGAAAGACCATACTTCGCAACCGTAGTTTAAAAGTGGTGTAACAAAAGAGTCAGACAGATTGAACTTTCACAGGATTTATTTCCCTTTAGTAATTCTTTTATAAGCGCCTAAAGCCCTCAGGGCCTACCCGATAATATTATCGGGACATTAATAAATGACCACTCTTTTTTAAAACAACACCGAGGTAGTTAAAGTTGTCGATTGACTCTACAACATTTTCATTGTATTTGAAAACTAAATTTCTATTATGTCTACCCTTCTTAATGCAGCTACCTTCGTCGACTCGACATTACCAGTTAGTTGCTATTTATCGCAGTATGATTTGAAAGAAATCTCTCATCTTTTGAAGCCTTTACGACGACTCGGAAGCCAATACAGATTCAGCAGCAAACACGAAGTGTCATTTTTTTACAGTAATTTCTGGTATAAAGATTTAAAATGTTCGTAACATTTCTGTGTGGGAATATCACAATCGTTTTTATCTTTTTTCATTGCTTAAACATTTTCCCATGTATCGGCTTTACCATTTTCTTCATTTGTTTTAAAGCGGTTTTCAAAATATACATTTCCCCTGTATTTCGTGAATACATACGATAAGACGTCTGTTTTTTTTTATAAACACTAATTTATAAAATGAAGCGATGCTAATTTCTTTAATCGATAGGAGCAAACATGAATTTAAAACACGAAATATAATATATATTCCATAATAATTTATCTCAATATAATAAACGATTGGCATGTAAAATCCATACATGCATCTGATAGAAATATCTCAACTAGTAATGAAAATCATGAAAAACTTACTCTGGAAATAAGACACAGAACAGAATTAGTTCAAGTGTATTTTGTTGTATTGCAAGAATATTTTAACAAATCAAATATCTATTCATATGTATATTAATTCAAACTTTCAGTATATTAACTTCAATATAAGCAAAATGTTCAGTCTTTGTTCTTTGATACCAAAAGTCAATACTATACTGGTATGGGTGGTGATGCTTTACATCCTCCTTACGATCTTTTTAAATAAAGAAGAACAAACAATTTGTTACAACGCACTTAAATGAATACAGTATTATTGCCAGCATCTCTAGATATAAGTCTCCAGCGATATCGATAACCGAAACGAAAAGAATTTCAGCGATTTGTATTAATTCACTCTTACAATTTAAATACAAATAAAAATAAAAGTGATTAAAGAAAAAACACTAAATGAGCAGCGCCACAGGAAATCCAACCGTAAAGAATAAGCGACCAGTGTAGACGACTGCGATTCCAAGTATATATGTAGTATTATGGAAACTAATCCCAGACTAATGAAAGTTAACGTTTTATAATAAATGCTTCAATTTTTCATTCATATGTATTGATATTCAACAAATATTATAAAACTTTACAATATTCCTTTCTATAATTATTGTCATTTTTATTATTATAAGTACGCATTGTTATCAACACTATTTTCATAAGTGTGATAGTAGTTGTAGTAGAACTTATCAAAAACATGCGTAAACTTATTTTATTTGAAACAGTTCATAATTATCACAGTACACAAATGTGACAAAGTTACCTTTATATTTTAGTCCTTGCTGTCGGAACTTCGTTTGAGATGCGAATAAGTTTTAGCGACGCGAAGGCAACACACGTAACAATCAATTATCGTCATGGTAATTTCTAACGCGCATTCAAATACGCAAGGTTCCCGTACATAATTGATGGTACGGAGGATGTTTTTGAGTTGTATCTGATCTGCGTGTTTAAGCGCATAGTAAAACTTTGATTGTAGTATTTTCTTTAATATTGTATGTCCTAGAAAGTTCGGGCGATGGCAGTCTGCACGGGAAATATACTTTAATTCACAGATATTTGCAAAAATTTGGACTGTATGTTTTCATAGTTGTCTGCTGATAATTTCTTGAACTTGGGAAAGGGATAATGTATTTGTAATGATGTTGTTATGATCAGCGTCGCTAAAAGAATAATTCATTTCTTCTTTATTAGCCCGTCTGTGTGGAAAAGTATAAATTGCCCAGTCTGCATGAAGTTTTCTACACTGTACACATATGACTCAGACAAGCCTGTGTTCGAATGTACTGCCAGCTTGTGCAAGACTGAGCATGTGGACAAAATGGTCTGACCGCAAACTTTTACTATATGAGTCTGTGTGAAGGTAGAGACCGATCAAAATGAATGGACCCAAAACTGTAATTCTAGTTTGGATCTTTACAAACCGAATAACTCTTGAAATACCATATGGGGATAAATGGTAGATATTCAGTTATATATAATTCAAAATGCTAAGTGTTTCATTTTTCACCACATAGTATTGGTTTTTGTTACCCATGTAATAATCAGGTCTTTGTAAGAAAGCACAACACATCCTTTATGAAACCTGTGTTAAATTATAGGACAGATTTCTGTAATATTTGGTATATTTTCTTAATTTACGTTAAATAAACATGTGTACATTTTTCTCTTAAACAATGGTTGCACTTCATCTATTGCCTTGACATACTTCACAACTTATTTCCCTCATGTTGAGTAGCAATAACTTATGAAAAGTCCAAACAATGAGGACTATCAATGCAGAAGTGAAGAGTTTAAGTTTTTGCTCAGTCATTCTTTCTAGAACATCTGCTTCAAGAGCGGCAGACCTGTGTAGGATCCCATAACGAATTACAACCGATGTCCTGGTCTCATATCGTAATATTACTGAAATTATGCTGCCAACGGTGGTAAACACCAGTCAAATAATGAAATATAGATAAAAGTCACAGAGTCTGTAAGCAGCATTCTTCTTTACACATCAACGAGGTTTGTGGGGAGTGCCAGTTATCTTGAAATAATTTTATTTAAACTATTGATAAATATAAACATTAAAGGCATGGGTATGTGAACTGTACACTGTAATGTAACTGAAATTCTGCTCAAAGCATCTGCAATTTACACGAAATGTGATCCTTGGTTTACTTTCAATTATGTTTTAGTCCTTTCCACACCATTTGTAAGCTGAATGAAAAATGTGCAATGAACTTAATCTTCATATTAAAATTCTTGCAAGGATCATATTTCTTCCATTTATTATGATATGATACGGCTTGAACCAATTAAGAAGAGGATCACTGAAGTAAGATTTCTTTTAAATTTTCTTGAAATCAGACAAGCACTTTCAAAAATATGGAATTTCCAAATTTTGTCATTTTGCCCCTTTTCTGATGCCGCCTGACTTCCATGTTTTTCAACCAATCAGTATGGCTGATTAATTTTTGACGTGTGTCACCCAAGAAACATTTCTACCAAATTATATTAGAATCTGACAATACGATTCATGGGAGAAGATTTTTAAAATGTGAACATTTATCCCTATTTATGATGCCACAGCAACCAAAGCTCTCCATGAATTTGTAAACAATTAATATGGATTGAACAAATTAAGAAGAGGATCACTGAAGTAAGATTTCTTTTAAATTTTCTTAAAATCAGACAAGCACTTTAAACAAAATGGAATTTCCAAATTTTGTAATTTTGCCCCTTTTCTGATGCCACCTGATTGCCATGTTTTCAACCAAACAGTATGGCTAGAACAATCTTTGACAAGGAACATTTCTACCAAATTATATTGGAATTTGAAAAGCAGATTCTGAGGAGAAGATTTTTAAAGTTTGGACATTTTGCCCTCTTTCTGATGCCGCAGCAACCAAAGTTCTCCATGATTTTGTAACCAATCAATACGGCTTGAACAAATTAAGAAGAGGATCATTGAAGTAAGATTTCTGTTCAATTTTCACAAAATCAGACAAGACCGTTAAAAAAAATTGAATTTCCGAATTTTGTCATTTTGAACATTTTTTATAGAAGATTACCCAAGAAACATTTCTACAAAATTATATTTGAATCTGGCGAGCAGGTTCAGGGGAGAAGATTTTTAAAGTTTGGACATTTTGCACCCTTTCTGATGCCGCTGCAACCAAAATTCTCAATGGAATTAAAATCTTTGAACAATTTTGAAAGAAGGCCACCAAAGGACCATTGCTGTGAAGTTTGGTTGAGATTGGTCTTGTTGTTTAGGAGAAGATGAGCTAAAAGTTAACGACAGTGGACGGACAGAGAGTGACCAGAATAGATGACTTGAGCCTTCGGCTCAGGTGATCTAAAAAGATAAAAGGTAAAGATACAAATGTTTGCCATTTGTTAAACCTTTTCCATAGACAACAAATCTAAAGCATAAGTTTGAAAACTCCTTTGTGGCAGCATTATGAAAATTCAATGGAAATAAAAGTATAATAATTCAATAAAGTTGAAAATAATATGGCAAAATGAGAACTTGCTTATTATGACAAATTTTCTTTTTTTGCCACATGTCTTCAGAGACTTAAGAAAACGTCTTTAAGTGGGAAGGGCTTTGAATAGAAATACACACTCAAAGAAACACAGCAAACGGGTTCTAAATGATAGAATATATGTATAAACAGACAGTGATTCAAACCAGGGACCCAACAAATAATAGGCAAATAATTTACGTATTTCAATTTAAGCTCAACAATTGTTTGAAATTTAGCATTTTTTTGAATGGCTCTTTGATGGTTTAGGGTTAGCTTGTCTGGGGCAGGCACTGTTGCTGTTGTGACATAGAGGTCCCACTTCCTCATACAGGTACCACTGCCTCTCTTCTGTCATGCCTGGCACCTGCAGTCTATCAGGAAGGTCCTCTCCAACTGCGGCTACTGCTTTCAAAATATCGACATCAACCTCAGGATCTGTGGCATAGGGGCGCACAAACACAACCCCTGGACGATCAGAAGACATTCTGAAAAACAGGTTAACAGATAAGAAAAAAATATATCATTATAACATCAGGACATACATGTACAATACTATATATCAAGGGATATTTTTTTTATTTAACTGATACAATTTGTACACGTTTTATTGTTTTAGTGCAGGTTAAAAAGTATTCAATAACACAATTATGTTATGACTGTAGCATCAAATGTGTGACAAGATGTTCCTGTTTGAAACTGATATAATTTATCACAAACCTGAAGTGGTGGTATTTCTTTAGACTGGAAATAGGCCTGAAAATCTTCTTTAAAAAAAGAGACCCAATCAAAGAAAACAACTGGCTTGTTTGGGTCATCTACCAGTTGTGGGTCATCTAGGGTCTCCACTGTGGAGTGTCTCCATCTTACCTGAAGACGAGGCGATGCTTTAAAATGGTGATAACATTAATGGATATAAAATCACTAAGCTTTTCACTTTCTTTCAATACAGTCAATAAGTGTTAACCCTTACCCACATGTAGGCATTTTCAAACGCATCTGCTCTTTCAGTCTGTCAAACCTGAACTTTTATTTGATTTCCTTAGGGAAATTAATATTTTTAATAATATACGATTATTTCTGCACATTCGTTACTCTTACTGATCCTGTTCCACATTTTCTCAGATATTATTTATCTTTATGTTAAGTATTACATAGTAATATTGGTCTTGTTTGCCTATATCTTATTTTATATTTAGTTTAAGTATCGCATACATCATGTTTAATTGTTTTGTCTAATAGACTGTTGTTTATGTTTCAATTTTAATTATTTTATCATTTACAGTAAGTAAATTATTAAGCGCCCAAAATGACCTTAGATGTCGACGGACCTTAAAACACCATTCATTCAAACACATCTGCAGCAAATGACCTTTGAAAACATTGTGGGCAAATGTGAAAGCGCTCATAATGAATAATTACTCTTTTTGCAACACTGTTTTCAACATAACTCAATGATTGGTCAACCATTTATAAAGAGTTTCTATTTTATTGACTAAATGTTTTTAATGTTTTTAAAGTTTTCTGCTGCAGACTTGTTATGTGTGTGAAAGATTTAATAAGACCAGACACAAGTAAAATGTAATGGATGTAGAAATGGAAAAATTCCTTACATAACATTAAAACTGTTATTCTAAAGAACTGCAAAACAAGAGGGCCGTGATGGCCCTAGTTCGCTCACCTCGATTATACAATGTACTGCAATGCACAACACATCAAGACAATTATTCTGAATGCAACCTCTACAGTGTTTACAAGATGTTCCTTTGGCCTAGTGATCTATATTTTTTTTACCTGATATTACCCATATTCCAACATAGACTAGATATCATCAAGACAACATTCTGACATAGTTTCAACTTGCTCAAAGTAAAAATGAGGCCGCCGGAGTTTGAACAATATTTTCTTTTATTGACCTTGTTTCTGACCCAATATGACCCATATTCGAACTTGAGCTAGATAAAATTCAGATAAAATTTCTCACAAAATTTCAAGCTGCTTGAGCAAAAAAATGCGGTATCCAAAGTGTTTTCAAGATTTTCCTTCAATTTGGCTTAGTGACCTCGATTTATATCCTACACGAGTCATATTAAAACTTGGTTTAGATATCATTTAGATAAACATTCTCATCAAATGTCAGGCTGCTGTATCAAAAAATGCGTCTTCTACAGATTTAACAATATTTTCCATCAATTTGGCCTAGTGATCTTGTTTCTGACCCATATTCGAATTTGACATAGATATCTTTAATACAAACATTTTGACAAATGTTCAAACTTCTGAAGCAAAAAGTGCGGCCTTTAGAGTGTTAACAAGATTTTCCTTCAATTTGACCTAGTAACCTACTTTTTGATCCAACATGACCCATGTTCAAACTTGCCTTACATATCATTAAGACAAACATTCTGATAAAGTTTCATCATGCTCAAGTTAAACATGCAGTATCCAGAGTGTTAACAAGATTTCCCTTCAATTTGGCCTAGTGACCTAGTTTTTAACCCGGCATGACCAATATTCAAACTTTGCCTAGATATAATTTAGATAAACATTCCTACCAAATGTCTAGCTGCTGTAGCCAAATAATCGGCTTCTACAGAGTTAACAAGATTTTCATTCAATTTGGCCTAGTGACCTAGATTCTGACCCAATATAACCCATATTCGAACATGACCTAGGTATCTTTAAGACAAACATTCTGACAAAATTTCAAACTGTTGAAACATTGCTGCCTCTAGGATGTTAACAGGATTTTCTTTCAATTTGACCTTGTGACAAACATTCTTATAAAGTTTTAACATGCTCAACTTTAAAATGTGGCCTCCAGAGTGTTAAACAAGATTTCCTTTCAATTTGACCTAGTGACCTAGTTTTTGACCTCGTATGGCCCAGTTTCGAACTTGTCCAATATTTGATAGAGATGATTGTTCTGATAAACTGCCATGAAGATTGGGTGCAAAATGTAGCCTGTATAGTGTTAACAAGCGCAAATGTTAACGACGTACGACGCACGACAGACGGACGCCGGATAAAAGGTGATCACAATAGCTCACCTTGCACTTCGTGCACAGGTGAGCTTAAAAGTCAAGTGCTCCTATGTTGTTGTTTTTAAATACATTTAGTTATACATTTGTACTATCTAAACTATTCAAATGCTAATAAGTTAAAAGATATAAACAACAATTTCTAGTATTAAAAGAATCAGACCTAACACTTACATTGCTTATTTTATATTTTAAATTTGAACTTGTTAACTTCTTCAAAACATTAAATTAAAGTATGTCATCATTTCAATGTACTTTATATCTTCCAAAGCCCAAAATGCCAGTCTGGGTTAAATTTTGTGTGCCCAGCTTCCATACAGTTGAATTTCACCTCTTTGTGTAGGTCTACCATTGTACGCCATATGCCATACCTGAAACAATCAAAATAGTTTGAAAAAGTATGCAACATAACCGTTTCCCTCATATTGATGATTTCTGATGCCTTTGCAGTAGACAAAAGCAAGACAGAAAACATTGTGACAAAAGAAGAAATTGCTCAATAATTATACATTCATTTATATGAATTTTCCATGGTTTTGGCTAGATGTTTTCGAAGTCGTCTGCTGCAAATGTGTTGTATGTGGGTTAAGTCATAAAATTTCATATCATTTCATTTTATCTTATATATTATTTGTAATGAAATAAATAAACTGGTTACAGATTGAATGATACCAATACATCAAACAATATCATAGAAGTCTAATCATTGCAGTGAAATTGATTAATTATTTCACCCTGATAACAAGATTTTAAATTTACAATATCAACCGAATCAAACACAAATCTTACCCAATTACTGCATTATTGTTCTGCCGACTACAATTGTCCATGTGCAGGTGTGCTTTATTTTCCCCATACCCTTGGTGCTGAAAGTGGTGATGGAGCATTGAAGCCACACTGTTGGCCCCTTTCCCAACATAATGTGCTTCATCAACTAGGTAGAAAATCTAGGAACCTAAAATATGAAATCAATTGGAAAATTAAGTCTATCAACTGCGGAAAACATATAAATTCTTGTTAAATTGCAGCAGAATTATTCAAACAAGAAAGCATGGAAGATATATAAAATCGCTATAAATAACATTTAACCATTTCCCTCGTAAAGACGCTTTCTGACGCATCTACTGCAAACGGCTTTTTGACAACATAGCGACAAATGAAGAAAATGCTCGAAACGAGCAATTTCTCCTTTTGTCACCATGATTTCAACTCTATCCAATTATTGTTTTTATTTTCAGAGAATTTCCATATTTTCAAACAATTGTATGTGGGAAAGCCAAAGGGTTAATTTTATTAAATGTTGTTCTGTTACCTGATGATTCAGAGCAAACTCCGAAGCACTGGCACTTTCGTGGTGTCTTGAAATATAGGGGACCCAATTGCTGGGCATATTATATAACACATTATAATGTGTTAACATAGTTGTTTTGAAAATAAATTAAGATTATTATTGTTTTCATTACGAAAATTTAATGTTTGTGTGATAATTGTTTGAATACCTATATAATTGTCTAAATAAATGTATTATCAAATTAATTGTTGTTTTATCTACTTTTGATGTTTCTGTTAAATACTTTAAATAAAGGTACTTATTATATTAATTGCTTATTGCAAGTGCCATTAATAAGTTTTTAATAATTTTAGTCGCACCTGATACACACAAAGGATGAAAAAGAAAAATACGACAGGTAAGTACTATTGTAAAATATATACTATGCAAAGACTTAAATCATATCCCATAGACATACAGTTTTTGAAGCCGTCTGTAGCAGAACAGGGTTGAAAACATTATACAAAAGGGGTTTCTTTTATTATGATTATACCCAAACAGTACATTTAACAAGAGCCAAACTGGATTGAAAATGTCGAAAAGGAAAATGATATAGTATATTTTCATAAAGTCTTACTATAACAACTTTTACACACAAAAAAACACAATATATTCTTAATAAGTATACAACTTTAGATAAAATAACAAGTTTCTATACAAAAATACCATATATAATCCTATTCGACAATTTCTCTCCGAGGGGTCTAAAAGTCTTGTAAATCGGGTGTCGAAAGTAGGAGGGTCGAAACGATTGGCTACCGAAAATTTAATAACAACAGGTGGTGGAGGTGAAGGTCGATCAGGGAAGTAAAAATGTTCAAGGGAAATAATTTTAAAATGGGGTGAACAAGGGTTTTAGAGTTTATTTTCTTGATCATTTGGTAAGTTTTCTTTGATGCCAACTCGTTTATTATACCAAATTAAGGTAGATATAACTCATCAACATTGAAAAAATAAATGACGTTGTTTAATCACGTGTATTAAATCAAAGTACTGGTAACGAATTATTTTGAACATGTATTGTAAAATCTAATTTATGAATGCAATTGATCATGCTATTGCACAATTTAGTCTATTTTAATATTATTAATATTTTTGTCCAGAGAATTTTTTTATCAGTTGACAGTTTTAGTAAATGTAGCATTTCAACGGCGATGCGAGCGTTTAACATGCACACTAACTCTTTCACTGAGCTTTGCGTAAAGTCTGTCAAAACACCCATGGCATATTTGTGAGATTTACATTGTTAGTTCGACTTGTTTTCGTCACCAGGGGCGGATCCAGGATTTCGACTTATATTATAACTATGTTTCATGTGAGTGAATTAATTATTATAAATCTATAATGTTTAACAAATCGCATAAAATAAGAATTAAAAAAAAAAAAAAAGAAGAGTTCCTATTGGGACTCGAAATCGCGTCCATAAGTAGTCCATGATTAGTAGTTCTACACGCTCCCCATTACACCACGGTACTTTGATACAACGTTTGAGCGTTACTTTCGCATATATATTAAGCTAACTGAATGCGCGCGTATGTAAACCATGATCTATAATTAGAAAGCCCCTTTGATCATCGTTATCATGTTGGAAAAAGGAGAAACAACGGCGATGCAAGCGTTTAAAATGCACACTGACTATTTCACTGAGCTCTGCGTAGTGGCATATTTGTGAGATTAACATTGTTCTCTATACAGCGTGGGGTCGACTTCTAGTGAATGGGCATACGACTAAAATGCATACTTGTGCCTTATACGTACCTGCCGACAAATGAAATATATATGCGCGTACTGTTAATTTGATATTTTCTAGAAAATTGATTATCTATGATGATTCGATAGTATAATTATGACTTCACTGTATTGAAATAACACGTAGAAGTCATTTTAATATCGAAAAAATACTAGGACTATTTAGGTGAAGCTAAGGCGTAGCCGTATAAGCGAAGTGTAGTTTAACCGTGACTTCCGGGAGCGATTTCGAAATCGTAAACTAATTCGTTAAAAATACGACGTGCCTCATTTGGCCCAAACATCTCATGGCGCGTCACATACATTGTGATATGATACAAGATACAAGACCTTTATCGTACTATTGATAGGAATAAGAGATCGTTCCACTGCTTATATGAATTAATACACTTATAAACTTAATTTAAGATTAGTATCTATTTAGTAGAAAATACTCGTTTTGAATTGAAAGGAGGGGTTGTAACGTTGTTGTTGGTGTCAGTGCCAGCATTATTGGGATAATTATCTTTACCCTTTCCCACATGTAGACGCATTCTGACTGCGATTTCTTCTTTTGCCACAATGTCCTCAACTTTTTTTTAATGATTGCTCTGTATATTATTGAGAGGTCTTTAACTTTTTATTTAATACAGAGCTCTAGGTTAGAAGAGTATTTTACATCCCTAAGTCCTTATATGACCTCCAAACCCTATGTTAGGTACTTAATATAATCGTCTCATACATGATTAAATTGAGTCATAAGAGAGATATAGATGGGAAAAGACCAGTTAACTACTCCATATCAAGTCCTTTGCAAATGAATACGAAGTTGTCTGCTGCAGACACTGACACATTTAAAAAATACTTCTCTCATTAATTTTTACTCCTGAACCCATATTTGATCTTAAACATAATTTGAATGTTGAAGTTTCCATACAGTATAGCATCTTTAACTTTTCATTTCTCATTACCAATATTTAGCACCGGTAATTGTGTTAACATATTATTGTTTAACACTGAAATGAAGCGATTTCTGTATAAAATAGTGATTATATTATAACAAATATCCTTATAAGCCTTTATTCCAATTTTGAATTATATACATATCTGAGACTTGAAATTTCACTGAAAATTACAAAATTTGTTAGATTCATTGATAGAGCTGTAGTCCAGCGGTACAGGTTTTCAGGCGGATTTTGGGTCATGAATTATTTTTCCTTTTGTGAAAGTGATTTCAACTCTTTTCCATCACTACACTTTAATTTTTAGATGTTTTCCATATTTTTGCCAAGATGTTTTCAAAGTCGTGTGCAGCAGATTTGTTAATTTTTGGGAAAAGGGTTAACCATGCAGACAGCCTTTAAGATTTAAGTAAACGGTTAACCAATTGGTTTCATACAAATGTTCAGACAAGATAATTCATTCGAAATTACCTTTCCCTTATCCTTTACTACACGCAACAGATCAGCCATAAGGGAACGTCTCTATCAATGAATGTGCAATGTATAAAATGAAAGGCCTTATTTTCCAAAATTAATCTGCTTCTGATATCTTTCAAGTTTTCTAGTTTTATTAATTATAATCTTAGTTAATGTATGCATGACAATATGAGAAATATAAGGGCAGAATAATAATAAATATATATAAACGAGGCTTACACAACACAACATGTAGCATAATAAACAATACAATATGGACGGAAGAATCAAATAAAGTAATTGAAAATGAATTCCCTTTAGCACTTTAACTAGTTTATGATTGCCTTTATGAATGCACAAAAGTTACGATATTTCACAAAATTCTAAGTGTTGATATTCATAAGACTTCTGAAAAATATATCAAACATGTTTGAAGTGTGGTATGGCAGTTGATTACAAATCTAAATTGAATTTCTCTGTTTTACAGGCATTATTCATGCCTTAACTCATTGAGAAAAACATAATAGGATATAGTAATGTGCACATTTGTATGCGCAAGTTTATTAGCTTGAAGTGATACTTTTTATGGATCATCTCAAACACGTCTTTTAAAATGTATAAGACATCTTTGTGATTGTTCATATGAAACAAAGCAATGGAAATAGTTTTAATAATTCACTCTTGCGAAATGAAAATTGACTTACCCGTGAACGCCGGTTCGTGCGACAGGCAATTCATTACACTGACTGAATTCTTACCAGAGTTTTTATATCTACGGTAAAATCAAGAATTGTTCACATGTTAGACTGAATGGAGGATTTCAAATGGACACAATGCTAGTTAATAGTATTTGTCTTTATAACGTCAAACATAACAAAACATTAAAATTGAGATTACGCATGGATAGAACAGAATAAATGTCTCATTTTATGCCGTTTCTTCTTAGGCCATCCGGCTCATAAAAAAGAATTTATTTATGTTGTTGCTACGTGACATAAATGTTCGGTCGAAAGAAACCAACATTGTCGTCAAATGGCATCTGAACAGAGGCGTCAAACGTTGTCTGTGCCAGCACATTTCTCCAAGTTAGGGAGACAATGCGTAAGAGTTTGGATCACAAGTTGAAAGTAATCGATAAAAGCAAAAAAAACGAAAATCGTTAAATAAAGCATCATGCTTAGAGATAGCTTTAATACTCAGACAAAAATCCATTCCTTATTTGGACAAAGTAATAGATAAAATCACAAAAGTCGTTTATATAGAGCACAATTGAAGGAATTAACATATCGTCAAAATTCGTTAAGGGTAAAAGTAATTAGGTCAAAGTAAATGATAAAAACACTTACAAAAGTAGTTAGCTATTATATTAAACTAATCGAATATAATAAGGTCGTATGTTGCAACTTATTCGGTGAAAAGTAATCCTAAAAAAAATACCACATTAGTAATTCCTTAATACTCAGGTCAAAGTTAGCGATATATACTCGATAATCTTCAGTATTTAGGGCAAGGTAAGCTTATAATGAAACTCGACCAAAGGTCGTTCGTCAAAAGTGAACTATAGGACACCCACTATAGTCGTTTATTCTTGTGGCTAAACTATCAATAACAAGAGGCCAAAGTGGACCAGTATCGCTCCACTGCCACAGGAATCTAGAACTAATGTATACTCTACATTCCTGACTGCCATTTATAAGGCAAAATAAAACTATACTTTCCGGGCATAAATGTCAACACAATAACCTAACATGCTGGTTCCCATATTTTTTGACCAATCATAATTGCTTTTAAATTCAACCTAGGAACGTTCCTATACATTAATTTGAAACTCGGGTTAATATGTTTAGAATAATAATGTTATCCGTATCCACTTCATTATTAAGGCGATCCTCCATCGTCAAAACAGTAATTTGGCAATATAATGACAGATGATATTTTTAATAAGCTTAAACTAAACAGTCATGAATCATGAAACTGGATAGTGTGGGGTCAAGCTTAAGAAAGCCCCTGTGAATACACTAGATGTCACATTTTCGTCCAAGCTTCATGAAAAGTCGACAGCAGTTCACTCGTTGCGTGGTCAAATATTAAGTTACTCAGTCAAAATTTGGAAAACAATAACCTGCAATCACATTTTAGGCATTTCCATATATACCCCGCAGATTTTAAAAAAGATGATTTATATACCTCCGACAAACTAAGTTTGAAGGGGATATGTTAGTGTCACTCTGTGTTCGGTCGGTTGCAATTTTCCTTGTCTAGAGCATAACTTTCAGGAAAAATATGTTAAGCATTATCCATTTGGATCCTTAGCATCCATGGATGTACATACAGGTCTCTTTTTGTATATGTAATAATTACGTTAATCGTTTCCCAAATATAACAAACCAGCGGGAGACGACATTGGAACATTTTGGCAAATATATGTACAATTTATGTAAATGAAGTATACTAATTGAATAGAGTTGAGCACATTGTTTTCAAAAGTCGCCTGCTGCAGAGGTGTATGAAATGCTCCTAGCTGCTTTTCCGCATAGACTGTTAGCCGGTTTATTGAAGACGGATAAAGCCTGATGAATTGATTGTTTACGAACGTCAAAAATAATGTTAGCTGAACTGGGGTACGAACTTGCAAAACCTTGATTGTGCGCCCGCCTTGCTACTGACTGGGTTACGGAGACTCCAGAGTTAAAGAATCTACCGTTAACATATTTAAAGAAATCTATCATTTAACCGGGTTGTAGTGTACAGGATGCTTTTATCACGACAGTATAAATATAACAGACGGAGGAAATAGATTCGATGATGGCACTTATAGACATCGCCCGGCGAGATGACCATCAGACGAATATTTAAAACACGAGGCCTTCAAAAACGATATCATAGAATTACAAGTACAATCATAATTTAATTTCATTAGGAATCAAACATACAAACAATATGGAGTGTCGGCATTATAGATATTAAGCCATATGGAGTGTCGGCATTATAGATATTAAGCTCCTTCTTAAATTAATTATATTTGCCCCCTCCCCTCTTTCTCTCTCTCTCTCTCTCTCTCGCTCTCTCTCTCTCTCTCTCTCTCTCTCTCTCTCTCTCTCTCTCTCTCTCTCTCTCTCTCTCTCTCTCTCTCTCTCTCTCTGTATATATATATATATATATGTCTCTCTCTGACTGTCTCTCTTCCTCTCGTGGTATATCCCTTGATCTATCTCTCTCACACATACATTCTATATATACTTTTCTCTCTCACATTACCTTAACATATTACGTGTTAGAAAGATACATTTTCTAATTATCTTTAAATTTAAAACATTTTCAGATTGTTTCATGTTAAGTGGCAAACTGTTCAAAAGACTAGCACCTGAATATTTAAAGCTTCTTTTAATTAACTCATTTCTGTATAAAGAAAGGGATTTGATTGCATTTGAAATATTCGTTAACATATTGCCTTCTGATCTTTTAAAAGGGATAATTCTTTTATTGTAGTCTACCGTTTTGAAAATTCCTAGCCATTTTAATTCTTTAAACAATTGACGGGATGGAAAATCTGGAGGTTTTTCTAGAATTATCCTTTACTTGTTCCTGTTGGTAATGATTTAGTTTTACTATTATTTAAAATAATTCTGTATTCAAGACACCATAACTTCGTATTATCTAGGTCTTTTTTTAGTTGAAGGGACACTGATTCGCCATTTTTTTCCACATAAATGAAGGGTAGCATCGTCAGCAATTAGGTTAATATGTGAGTGTTCAATATATAAAGGTAAATCATTCACATATAATAAAAACAGTACACGACCAAGAACTGAACCATGGGGAACACCGCTCTTTACTTTTTTTTTTAGAAATAGCACCTCCAAAACTAACTATTGGGTTTCTATTAGTATTGAGTGATCTACGAGATCAAATGCCTCACTAAAATCTTTGCAAACAGCACCGGTTATATTTCCTTCTTCTAGGATTAAGCCACTGGTCGAAAATCTTAATTTAGGCAGTTTGTCAGGAACGATTTTTACGGAAACCTGACAGTTCCACGTGCAGACGATTATGGTCATCTATAAAGTGTTTCAACTGCAAACAAATAAGTTTTTCAGATATTGTGGATAAAGTTGGAAGGACGGATCAAGATCTATAATTGTTTAGGTTACTCTTATCACCAGATTTGAAAATAAGTGTTACTTTGGCTGATTTTAATAAATCAGGAAAAATACCTGTCTTTATACTTAAATTAAATATGTAAATTAATGACTTTGAAGTATATGGCGCCGCAAGTTTAGGTAGTTTTGGCCCTATGTTATCTATTTCTGCCGACTTGTTTATGTTTTGTTTATTAAGAACACAAAGGAGAGAATAGTAAGCGATTTTAAAGAAATCCGTTTCAGTAAGTTTACTTGAAATTCATTTTTTAAGTTTCTTAAAAGTTAGGAGAAACATGTGAACAATTGAACTTATCTGTAATGTTGGTAAAGTGTGTATTAAATATTTATGCAAATAATGTACATGCTTCTTCTTCGTAGTCATTAACCTTTAGCGACTTTCGTAATGCTGTCTTAGGTTATGGGTTCAGTTCATTTACATATTTCTAGATGTTCCAAGTACTTTTACTTTTTTCAACTGCTTGTTTGTAATAATTAGTATTTTCTTGTTGAATTAGTGAAATGACTTTATTTCTCCATATTTTGTAATTGGTAAAATCTTTTCATTTGTGGCACATGTCCGGGGTTTTTCTGTAATCATTTATTTGTGCAGTCAGCCATTTTGGTTTAAATCTTGATTTAACTCTTTTTTCTTAAACTTTGCGTGGTTATCCAACACTTTATTAAAAAGCGTATACCACAATATGAAGAGCTTCGGTTGGGCCCTTTGTTGCCATTACATTATCGAAGGGCATACTTGAAAGTTCTGCTTCAAAAGTGTATTCGTCAAATCGTTTAAAGTCACGATATTCAATTTCAATATGCAGCCCACCCTTTTTTTCCTTTGAACCTTTCCGCGTCATACAAACAGGATAGTGATCCGAAATAGCATAATCAGGTAAAGAAATACCTTATGGGTATATTATATTGGATACAAGCATTGTCATGTGATACATTATATGCATCAATAGATAAAGTTAGATTTGATTCATTTGAGTTTTACTCTGCGCCAGTATATTAGTATAGACTAGTTAGGGATTACTTTATATCAAAACTACAATTGTTTACTCTTACCTATAGTAATAACACAGTTATCTCCCTTGAGTTATTCGACATCATGTTTCTGTAAAAGTTGCGTGATTAAAGCTGACGGTTAAATCATTGTCTTAGTGGTTCATCTTTCTTACTAGCGTGGTGGCAGCGGTCAAACGAGAACCCAGCACAGCTCTTTACCATTTGCATGGTGTATACAGAATCAACAGTCAGAAAAGTATTACAAACCCAACTAAGATTGTCAGTTTGCATCATGCTCCACGTGCTCCAAAACAATTGCCACTTACCAAGCAAGAGTCAATAACTTCATTTCATTTGAAGCCTGGAGACAGAATCTTCAGTACATTTTGTCACTTGACCACAACTTTGCGCCATTTTTAGTTGATTGCTTTACATGGTTAAAGAAAACCTCCACTACCCCACTTCGAGGACTAACAAACGGCGGAGAAGACGTCCCTGGGGCACATAGACGCACAGCGGAGCAAAAAGCTACATACCTAGAACTGCTTCTCGGCCAGATAGCAAATTATTGCCAAGTTATTTCAAGAATCACTATTGTTAAAAACTGTACATCTATCAAAGGAGTCTGGCAAGCCATCAGCTTGCATTATGGTTTTCAGTCTACTGGCGCACACTTTCTCGATTTTGACAAAATAATTCTAGAAGCTGGTGAAAGACATGAAGACCTTTATCAAAGACTGAGTAGTTTTGTGGAGGACAACTTATTGAAACATGATGGTAACATCCGTCACCATGGTGATATCCCCGATACCGACGAGGACCTCTTTCCCTCTATAGAGAACTTTATTGTACTCACTTGGCTTAAACTAATAGACAGAAACCTACATAACTTAGTCAAACAGAAGTATGGTACTGAGTTAAGATCCAATACCTTAGCATCACTCAAACCAGAAATTTCTTAGGCACTATATAGCTAGATAGCTTGCTTGATGAATCGCATTCATACGCAGAAGTACGCGTCCTTAGATTCGCTTTCAAAAACATACCTAAGGATACATCTAATTCTTTGAAAGCAAACGTTCCGTATACAAAAGCTAGAAGAGAAAAGCGTTCAGTATGTCCCTTGTGCAAACGGGTAGGTCGACCTAGATTTGACAATTTTCTAAGTGCTTGTAAGTATTTACCGGAAGATGATCGCGAATATCTCTCTCGCGTCCGTCAAATGAATAACAATGACACCGATGATTTCTTCGATGATTACTCCTCAGATCAAGATCTGGAAAGTCGGGATCAGCCTGAGATATTTCACACTCACAAGGTCTCATCCCTTCACCGTGTTAGTACTAAACAATCACCCTACATGAAAGTATTGCATAAGCATTATCCACTTCAGATCACCCTAGATACAGGGGCTGAGATCAGCATGATAAAGCATTCAACTGCCAAATATATTGGCGCAAGAATAGGTAAAAGTAGCCAAAACGCTTTACACAAGCCGACGGCATTACTTCTTTAAAGATACTTGGTGAAACACTTTCCTGGGGTAATCATATCCTTGACCTTGCGGCCCTAGTAGTTGATGACATGGATGTTGACATTTTAGCAGGTATTTCCTTCATGTCTGTAAATGACATATCTGTCAGGCCCTCCAAACAACAGATCCTCATAGGTGAGCGTGATTCATTTACCTATGGGTACCCAGTCAAGCCCAAGTCACATTCTAATAGTGTTCGCAGAGCCCAAGCATTTGTATTGAGACATCCCAATGCTGCCACTGTTGTATGGCCTGGTAGGTATATTGAACTTGATGTTCCAAAAGAGGTTGAACAAGATTGCACTTTAGCAATTGAGTCTAGACAGACTCTAGACAGAGGGACATATGTCCATCTGAGAACTGGCCCAATTATGGCTTTATTGAGGCCGTTGGAGGTAAGGTCAGAGTTTTAAATGAGACCCAGGTTCCCCTACAACTAAAAAACATGAACATTTCTGTCAGGTGACACAAACTGTCCCATTAGCAGGTACATATCCCAACACTGAACTAGAACATACTTGCCATCCACCTCTTTCCAGAAATGTCAAGTCACCTTCCCCATTTTCAGCAGCTGTTAGTGTAGATCCTGATAATATCCTGCCTGCTGATGCAATCAGGCGATTTTCATCCCTGTTAATGAGATATGACTCTGTTTTTGACCCTAACATTACTTATTATTTCGAAGCTGTTGTTAACATGGGTCCAACCCAGCCCCCTCAAAGGAAAGGTCGCTTACCGCTTTATGCAAAAGGTAAACTTGTTCAGCTCCAAGACAAGTTCGACGAACTGGAAAAAGTTGGTGTTTTCAAAAAGCCAGAGGAGCTAGGCGTCAATGTTGAGTATCTAAATCCGTCCTTTCTTGTAAAGAAGTCAAATGGAGGTTTAGACTCGTCCCCGCACTCGCGGACGTTGGCCGCTATAGTTAACACCAGCCCTCATTAATGCCCGATGTAGATTCAACCATTAGGAATATAGCACAATGGAAGTACATTATAACATCTGACCTTACAAGTTTTTATCAAATACCTCTCAGCAAAGCCTTACGCTAAAAATGCAATGGGTATGCCTGGCTCAGAAACTGCATTGGAGGAGCTAATGTGTCGCGTTTTAGGTGATTGTTCAAAAGATGGCATCGTTGCCAAATTAGCCGACGATTTATAATGTGGAGGTAACTCTCTCGAGGAGGTTACCAGCAATTGGGAACGCGTCTTTGACCTTTTGTACATGAGTAATATCCGTTTGTCAGCTCATAAGACTGTCATTCGTCCCTCACGCTCGACAGTTCTCGGTTGGATTTGTCAAAAGGAAGTCTATCCGCTTCCCCGCATCTCGTCGCCACTTTATCCCAATGTTCCCGTCCCGAAACTGTGAAGGGCCTTCGATCGTTCCTTTGAGCATACAAAATGCTTTCAATGGTGTTACCGAACTGTTCTCAGATGCTTTCTGAGTTCGAAACCTTGGTTTTGGCCCGCCTATCCAATGAACGTATAGTGTGGTAAGATGAACTTATTGAAAAGTTTTCTAAAGCTCAGGCCCATTTAATTAACAATCAGTCAATCGCGCTTCCTATGGCTGACGACGAGCTTTGGATTGTTACTGATGGATCTGTCACAAAGAGGGGGCTTGGTGCCAATCTATACATGAACCGGGATGAGAAATTACACTTGTCAGGTTTATTCAGTGCTAAGCTTAGGAAATATCAGATGAACTGGCTTCCATGCGAACTTGAGGCACTCTGCATAGCGGCCGCAATTAAGCATTTCAGTCCATACAGTATTCAATCCATTAAACGTACAAATTCACTGACAGACAGTAAGCCGTGCGTTCAGGCTGTAGAGAAGCTATGTAGAGGCGAATTCTCTACGAGTCCTCACGTCGCCTATGGAGCTCATCATCGTCCCACGTTCAGTAGTAGATGGTCTCGTTACAACAATGCACATAACATTTAGTCACCCTTCCAAGCATCAGTTAGAGAAGGTAATGAAGAGATCATTTTACGCATTAGATTTATCAAAGACTATAAATCACATTAGCGCAGCCTGCCATTTGTGTGCGCCTCTAAAGACTCTTCCAAACATGTATGCGGAACAGACGACGGACATTGCACCCGAAAGCGTAGGTACGTGTTTGGCTGCAGATGTAGCAAAACGCTACTGACTGAGCTACTGAGACTCCAGAGTTATAGAATCTACCGTTAACATATGTAAAGAAATCTATCATTTAACCGGGTTGTAGTGTACAGGATGCTTTTATCACTACAGTAGAAATATAACAGACGGAGGAAATAGATTCGATGATGGCACTTATAGACATCGCCCGGCGAGATGACCATCAGATGAATATTTAAAACATGAGGCCTTCAAAAACGATATCATAGAATTACAAGTACAATCATAATTTAATTCCATTAGGAATCAAACATACTCTCTCTCTCTCTCTCTCTCTCTCTCTCTCTCTCTCTCTCTCTCTCTCTGTCTCTCTCTATCTATATCTGTCTATCTCTGACTGTCTCTCTTTCTCTCGTGGTATATCGTGTGTATGGTTAACCTACCTAAGAATGGAGTTTGGTCACAAACAATGAAATGATTCAATTCTATTTCAATGAAGGACATTCACGTCATTGACAAAAAAATGCAAGTTATGATACATTTTCACTTGATCCCACCCCTGATGTTCAAATACTGCTTTTTCAACTTCCATAATGTAAGTGTTATGCATAACAGCAGTATGGATTAACGGCGACATTGATGCGTTGAATCAATTTTATCTTATTATCAGTTATATATAATTCAAAATGTTAAATGTTTCGTTTTGCACCGTTTAGTATTGCTTTTTGGTACCCAGGTATTAAGCAGGTCTTTGTTAACAAATAAAACAAATCGTTTATGAACCTGTGCTACATTTTAGGACAAATTTCTGTAATATTTGGTCTCTTTTCTTAATGTAATGTTTGATGTTAATGTAGAGGTCAAGAGTTCAACTTTTTGCTCAGTCATTCTTTCTAGAACATCTGTTTCGAGAGCGGCAGATCTGTGTAGGATCCCGTAAGGAATTACAACTGATGTCCTGATCTCATATCGTAATGTTACTGAGATTCTGTTGCAAATGGTGGAAAACACCTATCAAAAAATGAAATATAGATAAAAGTCACTGAGTCTGTAACCAGCATTCTTCTATACACTAAACAAACTAAACTTTATGTGGGGAGTTAGCCAGTTATCTTGAAATCATTTTGTTTAGACTATTGGGACTGCCCTTATGTACGTGTCTCAACGATGTCATCACTCTAGAGACTGCAGTTCTTATTCGTTTTTTTATAAAACTTCACACTCATGTTCAACAGCATCCCCTCTTGTATGAATTTATGTCTTACTGGTGTAGGTCAAGGTCACAGTGACTATCAATTGTCTGTCCGAAACGATATCATCGGTCTAGCGACTTCATTTCTTATCTTAGTGTTATGAAGCTTATAATACATGTTCACCAAAATCACATCGTGTACGACTTTCATCTACTTTGGCCCCTGTCACAGTTACTATCATAAGTCAAACTTTAAAGTCACAGTTACTATTGTGCGAAATTATGTTATCGCTCTAACAACTTTATATCTCATCCCATTGTTGTTAATACTTAAATTGTATGTTCATATGCTGCACGTCTGTTACAAGTTCACAGTCCACGGTCACAGTGAATATAAATTGGTAGTCTAAAACGACATCATCTCTCAAGCACTGTCATTAGTGGACGGAGATCCTTCATATACTATACACAGGTTCCGTGTCAAGAGAGTTTGGAGGGGTGTGTTTTACCTTGCTATATCGAAGGTCCCTGTCAAAGCGACTATAATGTGTTTATATAAAACAACTGCATTGCTCTAGCACTTCCTTTCGGGACTTAAATTTTCCATACCTCATACACTGGTTTGGTAGGTGTTTTTATGCCGCTTTAAAATAAATCCTGGATAACTTAGCAGTACTACGGGTCCATTTATCCTGACTCCAGGCAGTTGGTCGTTAAGCTACCCCCCCCCCCCCCCCCCCCCCCCCCCCCCCTGCAACCATGAGAGCCAATCAGGGGAGCCATTAGTCTCCCGTTCTAAAGTCGGACGTTCTGACGACTGTACCAAAGACTTGTGTTCGAGGAAAGCTAGCATTAGTTTACCTACGACAAGTACTATTAAGCATATCCATGCGTTTTGACCACTGTACCACAGACTCGTGTTCAAGGAAAGCTAACATTAGTTTACCTGTGAAAAGTACTAATAAAAATATCCATACGTTCTGTACACTGCATCATGGACTCGTGTTCCAGGAAAACTAACATTAGATACCTATGACAAGTACAGACAAGACGTATTTTGATGCTAAGCATCAAAGACGCCGCGCATGATTTTAAAGCATGACTTAAAGGGAAGCAGATGCAGTTCAATACATTTAAATAACCTGTGCAAACGGACAGGATTTAACTATTTTGAACAAGAAGGCCAATATGTTCCTTTATTGCTCACCTGGATACCGTAGTATGTAATAAAATGTTATCAAGAGCAAAAAGGTCCATTTTGACGTAGGGATTATACACTTTATATGCTACGATATATGTGATATTCAGCATGTAAAGTTTAGTCGTGAAATAACAAGTTTTAAAAGTCTTCAAACCATTTGGTTTACCGTTTGCTTAACATTGACTGCAAAAATAAAGTGGCATACAAGTTGAAGTTTCTTAATTTTAAATCTGCTCTAACTAGATCAATTAGATAAACAAAAAACATAGATACTGAAATATTAACGGATATTAACTTAAGTGTTAATGCCTCTAGTTATAAGTTAAGTGTGACACAAGCTTTGGAAGGAGAGAGGAAAGTCTATTCTCCTTCCAGTTGATAACAAAAAGCGAGAGTATATAAACAACAAATACAAATAATTATAACAAGTTTAAAGATATTTAATATCAAAATAAAGCATTTATAAAATTAAAAGAAAAAGTTCTCATGTATAGTCAACATATAGCAAGAATACAATGGTCTGAATGAACAATTGTATGGGGAGGAACGTTTTAAGTTTAGTAATACAACATAAATAAATAGGAAAAAACATCACCCGAATCTAAGAGCAGTAAACCGAACAATTAAAAAAAGCGTAGCCTAGTGAACTCCGTAAACCAACTCATAAAAAAAGCTTAGCCTATTTAGTTGGGGAACAGTTATTAAAAACATTTTAAATGTGTCTAAAGTTTTGTAACAACGGTAAAAGGTGTACATATTTTGTATCTTGTTGTTTCTTAAATCAGTAAATACAATTTATTTAATCATA
>JASEVX010000002.1:148467604-148541783 GCA_031761405.1 Serripes groenlandicus
ATGCAGTATTAATATGGTCAGATAATTATGGTACATGTATACAGTATTAATATGGTCAGATAATTATGGTACATGTATACAGTATTAATATGGTCGGATACGTCTGGTACATGTATACAGTATTAATATGGTCAGATAATTATGGTACATGTATACAGTATTAATATGGTCGGATACGTCTGGTACATGTATACAGTATTAATATGGTCAGATACGCCTGGTACATGTATACAGTATTAATATGGTCAGATACGTCAGGTACATGTATACAGTATTAATATGGTCAGATACGTCAGGTACATGTATACAGTATTAATATGGTCAGATACGCCTGGTACATGTATACAGTATTAATATGGTCAGATACGTCAGGTACATGTATACAGTATTAATATGGTCAGATACGTCTGTTACATGTATACAGTATTAATATGGTCAGATACGTCAGGTACATGTATACAGTATTAATATGGTCAGATACGTCAGGTACATATATACAGTATTAATATGGTCAGATACGTCTGGTACATGTATACAGTATTAATATGGTCAGATACGTCAGGTACATGTATACAGTATTAATATGGACGGATAAGTCTGGTACATGTATACAGTATTAATATGGTCGGATAAGTCTGGTACATGTATACAGTATTAATATGGTCGGATAATTGTGGTACATGTATACAGTAATAATATGGTCGGATAATTCTGGTACATGTATACAGTATTAATATGGTCAGATAACTCTGGTACATGTATACAGTATTAATATGGTCAGATAATTCTGGTACTTGTATGCAGTATTAATATGGTCAGATAATTCTGGTACATGTATACAGTATTAATATGGTCAGATAATTATGGTACATGTATACAGTATTAATATGGTCGGATACGTCTGGTATATGTATACAGTATTAATATGGTCAGATACGTCAGGTACATGTATACAGTATTAATATGGTCAGATACGTCTGTTAAATGTATACTGTATTAATATGGTCAGATACGTCAGGTACATGTATACAGTATTAATACGAAAAAAAACCATGAATGGGTTTTTTCGCTTATGGTAACAGGTGTGAGATTTTTTTTTTTTTTTTTTTTTTTTTTTTTTCAATAACCCATGAAGATTTCTGAAATGAAACTGGAAAAATCCATGGGGGCCGCCATTTTGGATATGTATAAAAAGCAGACGTAAAAAACAAATTGAAAATTATTGTCGACTTTTTAATCATTTTTTTTTAAATCGGTATTTTGGGTATGTATAAAATGAGCAGAAAAACACGGATTGAAAATTATTGTCGTCTTTTTAATCATTTTTTTTTAAATCGATATTTAAGATAATTAAAGTGCTGTGTTATGTGGTAATTAACATTTGTACGTAAAGTTAAAAATAAATGGAAATCTGTAAGAAATATGTTTTCCCGTTCGTCAAAAAAACGACAGCATTAGCCTTCTACGCCCGAAACTAAATTGTGACTGTATCGTAGCCAAAGAAGGACGTGACGTCATTTCCGTTACACTTCATCTTGGCGTAACGTCAATGGAGCGACGTCGTTTCCCGCAAAAAAGTGGTATCTACATGAAAGACCCCGAATTCCTATACATGAGCTATTGACTCACTCATTCAAAGTATAATTATTTATCAAACATTGTGGCAAAAGGATAACTTTCTCATAAGGAGCAATTGTTCTTGTGGCGACAATCTTTTCCTAAATCGTCTCTTGCATAGGCCTCAGAAACCGTCTCTAATAGGGAAAGGGTTTAGCGGAAATGTGACCCATTACATAATTTGTTCCAGTCATATTGACTGGTTGAAAAAGGCAGTCGCCAGGTGGCATCATAAAGGGGCTGATCTATTTGCTTCTTTACCATAATGCAGGTGATCGATTAAGGATCATCTTGGCCCTCATGTTTTAACCTCGTTCATTATAAATGTATTCCTTGGTTTTCTGAAAGTCTTTACTTTATTATTTTCTTTTCAAATAATAGACAACAGCAATACGAATTCCAAATATTTTTTGATCATGCAAGAAACATGACATTAACATTATTATTGTCTAGTCAATTACTTATAAATCCTTTTTAATGGCCAAAGTATGCTCTTTAATTTTTGTTTATAATTATCTTGCGTTTTTTTCGTAAATAGGTAGCACCTATAGATATATTATGGTCAGATACGTCAGGTACTTGTATACAGTATTAATATGGTCAGATACGTCTGGTACATGTATACAGTATTAATATGGTCAGATAATTCTGGTACATGTATACAGTATTAATATGGTCAGATACGTCAGGTACATGTATACAGTATTAATATGGTCAGATACGTCTGGTACATGTATACAGTATTAATATGGTCAGATACGTCAGGTACATGTATACAGTATTAATATGGTCAGATACGTCTGTTAAATGTATACTGTATTAATATGGTCAGATACGTCAGGTACATGTATACAGTATTAATATGGTCAGATACGTCAGGTACTTGTATACAGTATTAATATGGTCAGATACGTCTGGTACATGTATACAGTATTAATATGGTCAGATAATTCTGGTACATGTATACAGTATTAATATGGTCAGATACGTCAGGTACATGTATACAGTATTAATATGGTCAGATACGTCTGGTACATGTATACAGTATTAATATGGTAAGATACGTCAGGTACATGTATACAGTATTAATATGGTCAGATACGTCAGGTACATGTATACAGTATTAATATGGTCGGATACGTCAGGTACATGTATACAGTATTAATATGGTCAGATACGTCAGGTACATGTATACAGTATTAATATGGTCAGATACGTCTGGTACATGTATATAGTATTAATATGGTCAGATACGTCAGGTACATGTATACAGTATTAATATGGTCAGATGCGTCAGGTACATGTATACAGTATTAATATGGTCAGATACGTCTGGTACATGTATACAGTATTAATATGGTCAGATACGTCTGTTAAATGTATACTGTATTAATATGGTCAGATACGTCAGGTACATGTATACAGTATTAATATGGTCAGGTACGTCTGGTACATGTATACAGTATTAATATGGTCGGATACGTCTGGTACATGTATACAGTATTAATATGGTCAGATACGTCAGGTACATGTATACAGTATTAATATGGTCAGATACGTCTGGTACATGTTTACAGTATTAATATGGTCAGATACGTCAGGTACATGTATACAGTATTAATATGGTCAGATACGTCAGGTACATGTATACAGTATTAATATGGTCAGATACGTCAGGTACATGTATACAGTATTAATATGGTCAGATACGTCTGGTACATGTATACAGTATTAATATGGTCAGATACGTCAGGTACATGTATACAGTATTAATATGGTCAGATACGTCTTTTACATGTATACAGTATTAATATGGTCAGATACGCCTGGTACATGTATACATTATTAATATGGTCAGATACGTCTGGTACATGTATACATTATTAATATGGTCAGATACGTCAGGTACATGTATACAGTATTAATATGGTCAGATACGTCTGGTACATGTATACATTATTAATATGGTCAGATACGTCTGGTACATGTATACATTATTAATATGGTCAGATACGTCAGGTACATGTATACAGTATTAATATGGTCAGATACGTCAGGTACATGTATACAGTATTACTATGGTCAGATACGTCTGGTACATGTATACAGTATTAATATGGTCAGATACGTCAGGTACATGTATACAGTATTACTATGGTCAGATACGTCTGGTACATGTATACAGTATTAATATGGTCAGATACGTCTGGTACATGTATACAGTATTAATATGGTCAGATACGTCTGGTACATGTATACAGTATTAATATGGTCAGATACGTCAGGTACATGTATACAGTATTAATATGGTCAGATACGTCTGGTACATGTATACAGTATTAATATGGTCAGATACGTCAGGTACATGTTTACAGTATTAATATGGTCAGATACGCCTGGTACATGTATACAGTATTAATATGGTCAGATACGTCAGGTACATGTATACAGTATTAATATGGTCAGATACGTCTGGTACATGTATACAGTATTAATATGGTCAGATACGCCTGGTACATGTATACAGTATTAATATGGTCAGATACGTCAGGTACATGTATACAGTATTAATATGGTCAGATACGTCAGGTACATGTATACAGTATTAATATGGTCAGATATGTCAGGTACATGTATACAGTATTAATATGGTCAGATACGCCTGGTACATGTATACAGTATTAATATGGTCAGATACGTCAGGTACATGTATACAGTATTAATATGGTCAGATACGTCAGGTACATGTATACAGTATTAATATGGTCAGATACGCCTGGTACATGTATACAGTATTAATATGGTCAGATACGTCAGTTACATGTATACAGTATTAATATGGTCAGATACGTCTGGTACATGTATACATTATTAATATGGTCAGATACGTCAGGTACATGTATACAGTATCAATATGGTCAGATACGCCTGGTACATGTATACAGTATTAATATGGTCAGATACGTCAGGTACATGTATACAGTATTAATATGGTCAGATACGTCTGGTACATGTATACAGTATTAATATGGTCAGATACGTCAGGTACATGTTTACAGTATTAATATGGTCAGATACGTCTGTTACATGTATACAGCATTAATATGGTCAGATAAGTCTGGTACATGTATACAGCTTTAATATGGTCAGATACGTCTGGTACATGTTTACAGTATTAATATGGTCAGATACGTCTGTTACATGTATACAGCATTAATATGGTCAGATAAGTCTGGTACATGTATACAGTATTAATATGGTCAGATAATTCTGGTACATGTATACAGTATTAATATGGTCAGATACGTCAGGTACATGTTTACAGTATTAATATGGTCAGATACGTCTGTTACATGTATACAGTATTAATATGGTCAGATACGTCTGGTACATGTATACAGTATTAATATGGTCAGATACGTCAGGTACATGTATACAGTATTAATATGGACGGATACGTCAGGTACATGTATACAGTATTAATATGATCAGATACGTCTGGTACATGTATACAGTATTAATATGATCAGATACGTCTGGTACATGTATACAGTATTAATATGATCAGATACGTCTGGTACATGTTTACAGTATTAATATGGACGGATACGTCAGGTACATGTATACAGTATTAATATGATCAGATACGTCTGGTACATGTATACAGTATTAATATGGTCAGATACGTCAGGTACATGTATACAGTATTAATATGGTCAGATAAGTCTGGTACATGTATACAGTTTTAATATGGTCAGATACGTCTGGTGTGAAGGTTTATATGGTCACATAATGGCTGGTATACCAATTTATATGGTCAGATGTATGGCTGATAGACAGTTTTGATATTTTCAGATATATGGCTGGTATACTCTTTTTAAAATCATGTTTTGGATACATTTGCATCAAGATTAACATCTGGAGTGCTGCGTTGAAATCAAAACCCTGATTGTAGGCCTTTCCCATTCATACTCCGCAGCCAACGACTTTGAAGACACCCGGGCACAGGTTTGAAACATCTCTATAAATGAAAATATAGTTGTTGAATAGTGCTGAGAAAATCTGCTTAAATGGGGCACCAGAAGTCGTCTGTTTACAGGAAATAGTCGAGGGAACCAGTTATTTTCCGTTTTTGAATAAACCAGCCTTAATGTTATTTGTTTGTTCGTTTTATTTGGGGTTTTACGCCGTTTTCAACATTATTTTAGTTATATCACGGTGACAGTTTACATATTCATGATTCTTGGGTAAGCAAACTCGTACTAGGCTATGAAATGTGCCCTTCCCAAGGGCACTCCACCATGACTGTCGTGCCTCGACTGGCAATCGAAGCCGGGACGTTCGGTTTTAAATCCTCACCGCTAGACACTCGACCACAATGAATTCCTTCCTTCATGTTAGTTTTTACACATGCGAAAAAAGACCTGTTTGTGAATCTATGCTATGGATCCAAATAAAAACTGCTTAACCGATGTTTCTTGAAGCCTTCTGTGACTTATTGGTAAGAAATGCAAATCCAGAATTTACAGCGCAAATGATGTGGTTGATTTTGGTCGAAAAAGCGTTACCGTTGTTTTTGTAGAGATGAGCTAAATTTTATTTATTTTTTCATCATCCCTCGTCTCCTTAAATTCCCAAACTATTTACTTCACACGATTTAATTGCATGTTTTTTTTATAAAAGTGGGATAATGCGTACAAATCTAAAAAGTAAATAGATGCCATTTTCCATTATTTAATTTTAACTCAATTGTAACAAAAATGGGAAAGAAACCTAGAAAGACACTTTTTCTTATAATATTAAGTTTCATCTCAGAAGTTTCAATTAAGCTGACAATCCTCGCCAGTTAACCGTTTGATTAACTCGTTTTTTGATCGGGCACATTTGATATTAGAAATCATGTAAAATTGAATTGTAGCCAGATTCCACTATTCCTCTTTCCGATACAATATGTTGCTATGTCGAATTCTTGTGAGAGATTGAATAGTTGTATCTGTATGTGGGAATAGATTAATATTCTGGGGAAAATGGTTCATAAATGAGACTTGTTGTGAGAACGCGACTGTTTATGGGGAAAAGGGTTCATAAATGAGACTTGTTGTGAGAACGCGACTGTTTATGGGGAAAAGGGTTCATAAATTAGACTTATGGTGAGAACGCGACTGTTTATGGTGAAATGGGGTTCATAAATGAGACTTATGGTGAGAACGCGACTGTTTATGGGGAAAAGGGTTCATAAATGAGACTTGTGGTGAGAACGCGACTGTTTATGGGGAAAAGGGTTCATAAATGAGACTTGTGGTGAGAACGCGACTGTTTATGGGGAAAAGGGTTCATAAATGAGACTTGTGGTGAGAACGCGACTGTTTATGGGGAAAAGGGTTCATAAATGAGACTTGTGGTGAGAACGCGACTGTTTATGGGGAAAAGGGTTCATAAATGAGACTTATGGTGAGAACGCGACTGTTTATGGGGAAAAGGGTTCTCATCCCTGTTTTTCCACACATACCGCTATCCCATAGCTTGAAGACGAACGACACTTGTCGCATAGACTTTATCAAGCGTCGGAAATACTGTTGGCCGAACTGGGATTCGAACTAACAACCCCTGGATAAGAAGTCCGTGTCACTACAGACAGAGCTACCGCGGATAGGTCCATTGTATTTGTACTGCTGCTTTGGTTTGTATAGTGCTCGATTCACATGCTTAAGAAATAACAACAAACGAACATATTTCAACTTTGAATCGTCATGTTTTGCCAGAACAAATCGGCTGAGTAATTACTCTAGGAGTTTTGAGCGTGTAATTACTATTGAGATATTATGACAATTAACGAAATAAAGACCGCTTAAGTCTCTTTGATTAATGCTAAAATTAAACTATTTATTCTGAGAATCGTCACGTTGAAAATCCAAAATGTGCGCTTATTCCGTAACTAGATGCGGGATTTTGTTTTTCCCGTAATCCTTTCCCAAAACCAGACGAAATATGGCTTTTATTCAGGAAGCCACTTTTGAAAACAGTGTTGAAAAAGAAGACAATATTGACCGAACTATAGAATAATCGGTAATTATTTATATATTACATGTAGTACTTACAAATACTTGAGTTCACAAACATCTATAACATCTGAATCCGTTAACGAGACAATTTTGTGGAATACAATACATGTGTCTTATAAAACGCAACTACCTATGTTAACTTATGAACCATAGTTCCAATATATTTAATTCAGACAGCATCCAGTTATACTCGTGTATTCTTATCTGTAATAACTATTCTGTATTATTGTCTGCCTTTACCAGCATTCATTGTTCCAATATATTTAGTTCAGACAGCATCAAGTAATACTCGTGTATTCTTATCTGTAATAACCATACAATACAGTAGCTGTAGTTTGAATGGTGGACTGGTAAATGCGATTTACCAAATCATTTCACTGAATGCAGGGCAGATAGACGGCTACTAATCAGCACTATTTGAGTCTTCTCTGCAGATGCAAACTGTATCAAAGATCATACCGTCGAAAGAAATTGTGATAAATGCAAAGTTGCATGTCTTCAAATCGCAATTTCCATGGCAGACCAATTACAAAAACTGTACTGTCATCATGTTATCTCATAAAAGCGGATAAACATTTCCCTCTTCTACCACACTTTCTCACAATATTTTCATATAATTTTCATTTATAGAGAGTTGCCACACTTTTCCCCGACATGTTTTCAGTCTTCTAGTTTAAACATATTTTATTTCAATAATATAAAAAATATATTTCAAAAATGAGAAATGCAAAAGTTTAGATTTTTCTGTCTAGGACTCCCATTAATCCGAGTGATTAACGTCGGGAATTCGGACCCGGGCGTCCCGGGTTGGATCTCCAATCATTGCGCGGCTGTCATGGCAGAATTCCCTTGGTCAAGGTACATGTCATAGCGTAGTACTTGTTTGTTTACACAGGTTCAATAACTGAAATAGTGTTGCAAACGGGGTAAATTCCCCTAAACAACTCACAAACAAACGAAACTTTCTTCTTTCTAAATAAGATCTAGGCGATTGCTAGTAAAGAAACCTGTAATCTGATTGGTTAATGTATTCTGGCTAGGACAAGCCGTAATATTCCGTGCCTTACGACGATCTAAATACGTGCAGACCCTTATTAACATTTAGTCGTCATACCATTGTGGGGTTTAGCACTCCGAATGACTGACTAGTGTCAGGATAAATGACCTTGTAGTGTGACCCTTATTAACATTTAGTCGTCATACCATTGTGGGGTTTAGCACTCCGAATGACTGACTAGTGTCAGGATAAATGACCTTGTAGTGCAGACCCGTATTAACATTTAGTCGTCATACCATTGTGGAGTTTAACACTCCGAATGACTGGCTAGTGTCAGGATAAATGACCTTGTAGTGCGACCCGTATTAACATTTAGTCGTCATACCATTGTGGGGTTTAACACTCCGAATGACTGGCTAGTGTCAGGATAAATGACCTTGTAGTTCGACCCGTATTAACATTTCGTCGTCATACCATTGTGGGGTTTAACACTCCGAATGACTGGCTAGTGTCAGGAAAAATGACCTTGTAGTGCAGACCCGTATTAACATTTAGTCGTCATACCATTGTGGGGTTTAGCACTCCGAATGACTGACTAGTGTCAGGATAAATGACCTTGTAGTGCGACCCGTATTAACATTTAGTCGTCATACCATTGTGGGGTTTAACACTCCGAATGACTGGCTAGTGTCAGGATAAATGACCTTGTAGTGCAGACCCGTATTAACATTTAGTCGTCATACCATTGTGGAGTTTAACACTCCGAATGACTGGCTAGTGTCAGGATAAATGACCTTGTAGTGCAGACCCGTATTAACATTTAGTCGTCATACCATTGTGGAGTTTAACACTCCGAATGACTGGCTAGTGTGAGGATAAATGACCTTGTAGTGCAGACCCGTATTAACATTTAGTCGTCATACCATTGTGGGGTTTAGCACTCCGAATGACTGGCTAGTGTCAGGATAAATGACCTTGTAGTGCAGACCCGTATTAACATTTAGTCGTCATACCATTGTGGGGTTTAACACTCCGAATGACTGGCTAGTGTCAGGATAAATGACCTTGTAGTGCAGACCCGTATTAACATTTAGTCGTCATACCAGTGTGGGGTTTAGCACTCCGAATGACTGGCTAGTGTCAGGATAAATGACCTTGTAGTGCAGACCCGTATTAACATTTAGTCGTCATACCAGTGTGGGGTTTAGCACTCCGAATGACTGGCTAGTGTGAGGATAAATGACCTTGTAGTGCAGACCCGTATTAACATTTAGTCGTCATACCAGTGTGGGGTTTAGCACTCCGAATGACTGGCTAGTGTGAGGATAAATGACCTTGTAGTGCAGACCCGTATTAACATTTAGTCGTCATACCAGTGTGGGGTTTAGCACTCCGAATGACTGGCTAGTGTCAGGATAAATGACCTTGTAGTGCAGACCCGTATTAACATTTAGTCGTCATACCAGTGTGGGGTTTAGCACTCCGAATGACTGGCTAGTGTGAGGATAAATGACCTTGTAGTGCAGACCCGTATTAACATTTAGTCGTCATACCAGTGTGGGGTTTAGCACTCCGAATGACTGGCTAGTGTGAGGATAAATGACCTTGTAGTGCAGACCCGTATTAACATTTAGTCGTCATACCAGTGTGGGGTTTAGCACTCCGAATGACTGGCTAGTGTGAGGATAAATGACCTTGTAGTGCAGACCCGTATTAACATTTAGTCGTCATACCAGTGTGGGGTTTAGCACTCCGAATGACTGGCTAGTGTCAGGATAAATGACCTTGTAGTGCAGACCCGTATTAACATTTAGTCGTCATACCAGTGTGGGGTTTAGCACTCCGAATGACTGACTAGTGTGAGGATAAATGACCTTGTAGTGCAGACCCGTATTAACATTTAGTCGTCATACCAGTGTGGGGTTTAGCACTCCGAATGACTGGCTAGTGTCAGGATAAATGACCTTGTAGTGCAGACCCGTATTAACATTTAGTCGTCATACCAGTGTGGGGTTTAGCACTCCGAATGACTGACTAGTGTGAGGATAAATGACCTTGTAGTGCAGACCCGTATTAACATTTAGTCGTCATACCAGTGTGGGGTTCAGCACTCCGAATGACTGGCTAGTGTCAGGATAAATGACCTTGTAGTGCAGACCCGTATTAACATTTAGTCGTCATACCAGTGTGGGGTTTAGCACTCCGAATGACTGACTAGTGTGAGGATAAATGACCTTGTAGTGCAGACCCGTATTAACATTTAGTCGTCATACCAGTGTGGGGTTTAGCACTCCGAATGACTGACTAGTGTGAGGATAAATGACCTTGTAGTGCGACCCGTATTAACATTTAGTCGTCATACCAGTGTGGGGTTTAGCACTCCGAATGACTGACTAGTGTGAGGATAAATGACCTTGTAGTGCAGACCCGTATTAACATTTAGTCGTCATACCAGTGTGGGGTTTAGCACTCCGAATGACTGACTAGTGTGAGGATAAATGACCTTGTAGTGCAGACCCGTATTAACATTTAGTCGTCATACCAGTGTGGGGTTTAACACTCCGAATGACTGACTAGTGTGAGGATAAATGACCTTGTAGTGCAGACCCGTATTAACATTTAGTCGTCATACCAGTGTGGGGTTTAGCACTCCGAATGACTGGCTAGTGTGAGGATAAATGACCTTGTAGTGCGACCCGTATTAACATTTAGTCGTCATACCAGTGTGGGGTTTAGCACTCCGAATGACTGACTAGTGTGAGGATAAATGACCTTGTAGTGCAGACCCGTATTAACATTTAGTCGTCATACCAGTGTGGGGTTTAGCACTCCGAATGACTGGCTAGTGTCAGGATAAATGACCTTGTAGTGCAGACCCGTATTAACATTTAGTCGTCATACCAGTGTGGGGTTTAGCACTCCGAATGACTGACTAGTGTCAGGATAAATGACCTTGTAGTTTGATTGTATACTGTTTTAAGCCGCTTTCAATACTTTAAGTACCACGCCGTTCCATGGGTAATTTACCGGTTCTACTTGTCCATGTATCCCGCAATCCTGAGCCCAAAGAAGAGAAACCCATTACATCCATTCTCAAATTGTAATGAATGATCTGGCCGGAACTCCGGTATAAATAGCTCGTACCGCATACATAGTGTAGTGATAAAACGCTTGTCTCTGTTGGGGAGGTCGCGGCTTTGACTGGGTCATAAAATATATTCAAATGGTAGTAATGGTAGAAATGCCCTCATTGGTGTTAATGGTTATATAGACCAGCATTACTGATAACTTATATAACTGAAAAAATGTTAAAAGCTGCGTAAAAATATGCAAACACTCAACCGTTCGTAATCATTTTTGAATATGTCTTATACTAAGAAGTATGTTACTACCACAAGATAAGCCCTTTATATAACAAAGTATATAACTATAACAACATAAATGTCACAATGATACAAAAAGCATGGAGAATCATATAGAAAGAGATTGGTGGTATATATCTTCATGAATATCTGTTTCTCCCAACGTGTTTCTTAATTTTTCCTTTATTCAAGGAATGCCATTCTAAGGCTTCAACAATGATAATCCACACAAGGCTGTCATCCTGAGAGCGTTCTTGTATCGAAAATGGAATTTACATTACGCAGTTTATGTTTTTTATTTAATTAATTATAATTTAAAATCACCACTATGTATTTAATACTTTTGAGCAAGGAGAAACTAAGCTTAACTGATGTTTTTACTGCCGTTTGATTCAGACATAATCTGCATTTGTGAGATGTATACATTTAGATCATACTCTTCCAAATTGAATTCGATAAAACTAAATAAAATACGCCTATAAATTTGTAGATAATTCTGAAAATCTTATTTAATTGACATTCACATTATTCTGGTTTTCATTAAAAGTGAAATATATATGAGCCGTTCCACGAGAAAACCAACATTATGTACTCTGCGTAATGTATCGATGCAGATCAGCCTTCGCAGTTAGCACAGACTAGTCCAGGCCGATACATTCCATCTCAGGCTGGTAGAGGTATAGAGGAATGTTTCGTGAGACAGAAAATCCACAGGAAGCGTAAAGTGTCTGTCCGGGTAAGCCTGCGCGGCATGCTTAGGCTGATCCGGGTCGATACTTTACGCAGAGTCCACGACTGTGTTTTTTCTCGCGGGACGGCTCATATTAAGGACAATAGATAGTCACCTTTTTGGATCTTAATCGTTGCCTTTTTACTTGAAGAGAAGGAATATATTTAAATGCTTATAGCTGGCCGAGTACCAAGAAGGACATTCAAATACGCGATTAATATGTAGAGAAAAGTCATAAAAACCTAATGTGATAAGAATTTTCTTTGAAAAATATAAAAAAAATAACTTTAATAAGCATTTAAAACCCGGGCTCAAAATAAGCCAGGTCGAGATTAACGAAAAAAAAAAAAGATCGGCAATTTCCGTAAAATATACCGGAAGTGCTCATGAGGAATTCAATGCAGGCTCTCATTATGTTGACAGTGTAAATCGTGAACACATCGATATATTTGGAATAATTAAAGAGAAATAAAACGTGAAACTGCCCAGAGAGTGTGTGGTAGGGAGGAGTGTTCATACATGCCGAAGGACGGTGTTAGCTTTCATAGCTTCACCAAGGACGACACAGTTAGGAAAATGTGGATAAAGGCGGTGGACTCGACGCGAAAACTTTGGAAAAGTCCGACAAAACATACCGTGATTTGTTCCGACAAGTACATTTTTCGTGTGAAAATGAAATGCGTCAGGAACTGATAAGCTTGAAATTCACTTTTCGCACTCGGCAATTTCCGTGAAAGCGTAATTTTATTGCACAAAATTTATCTTTTCATACATAAAAACATTTCTTAATTATCTTTTTTTGTACTTATGATATTATTTAAGCATTAATTTTTTGATAGTCAAATTTTATTTTTTGACTCTTAGTACCGAGTTAAAAACATTATGAATAGCTTTCACTCTTTGGCGCTCAGGGTTGTGGGCTGACTGACGACTTTTTTTGCGTCAGAATAACAAGGACTTTACGCGCTTCGTCATTTATGAATGCCATTTTCGAAAGAAAATCGTTTTAAAATGTACACATTTGCCGTGTGTTATAGTGCAGGTTCAGATCATAATGTGGATGTTCTGTCTAATAGAAACCGGCACAGTTCACCAGAAGCTTTGGAAACTAGTATTGTATCAGTGTTTTCTTTGCGAACATTGTATAGATAGTCCTCTGATTGTTCGGCTTAACCAGTGGATCTACAATGCTCCCAAAGGTCAGGTTGTAACCTTTGGCACGGTTTTGATCATGTATAATCGTTAGACAAATAGCTAATCATTCATGATTGTTAAAACTTCACTAATAACGCATTAGACAAATAGTTACTCATTCATGATTGTTAAAACTTCACTAATAACGCGTTAGACAAATAGTTACTCATTCATGATTGTTAAAACTTCACTAATAACGCGTTAGACAAATAGTTACTCCTTCATGATTGTTAAAACTTCACTAATTACGCATTAGACAAATAGTTACTGGTTCATGATTGTTAAAACTTCACTAATTACACTTGGATTAGATCATGTAGAATCGTTAGACAAATAGTTACTCATTCATGATTGTTAAAACTTCACTAATTACACTTGGATTAGATCATGTAGAATCGTTAGACAAATAGTTACTCATTCATGATTGTTAAAACTTCACTTATTACGCGTTAGACAAATAGTTACTCATTCATGATTGTTACAACTTTACTAATTACGCGTTAGACAAATAGTTACTGATTCATGATTTATAAAACTTCACTAATAACGCGTTAGACAAATAGTTACTCATTCATGATTGTTAAAACTTCACTAATAACACGTTAGACAAATAGTTACTCATTCATGGTTGTTAAAACTTCACTAATTACGCGTTAGACAAATAGTTACTCATTCATGATTGTTAAAACTCCACTAATTACGCGTTAGATAAATAGTTACTCATTCATGATTGTTAAAACTTCACTAATTACACGTTAGACTAATAGTTACTCCTTCATGATTGTTAAAACTTCACTAATTACGCGTAGGCAAATAGTTACTCATTCATGATTGTTAAGACTTCACTAATTACGCGTTAGACAAATAGTTACTCTTTCATGATTGATAAAACTTCACTAATTAAACGTTAGACAAATAGTTACTCATTCATGATTGTTAAAACTTCACTAATTACGCGTTAGACAAATAGTTACTCCTTCATGGTTGTTAAAACTTTACTAATTACACTTGGATTAGATCATGTAGAATCGTTAGACAAATATTTACTCATTCATGATTGTTAAAACTTCACTAATAACGCGTTAGACAAATAGTTACTCATTCATGATTTATAAAACTTCACTAATAACGCGTTAGACAAATAGTTACTCATTCATGATTTATAAAACTTTACTAATTACGCGTTAGACAAATAGTTACTCATTCATGATTGTTACAAATTCACTAATTACGCCTTAGACAAATAGTTACTCATTCATGATTGTTACAACTTCACTAATTACGCGTTAAACAAATAGTTACTCATTCATGATTGTTACAACTTCACAAATTACGCATTATACAAATAGTTACTCCTTTAGGAGTGTTACAACTTCACTAATTACACGTTAGACAAATAGTTACTCCTTCAGGATTGTTACAACTTCACTAATTACGCGTTAGACAAATAGTTACTCCTTCAGGATTGTTACAACTTCACTAATTACGCGTTAGACAAATAGTTACTCCTTCATGATTGTTACAGCTTCACTAATTACGCGTTAAACAAATAGTTACTCATTCATGATTGTTATAACTTTAATATTTACGCGTTAGACAAATAGTTACTCCTTCATGATTGTTACAACTTCACTAATTACGCATTAGACAAATAGTTACTCCTTCAGGAGTGTTACAACTTCACTAATTACACGTTAGACAAATAGTTACTCCTTCAGGATTGTTACAACTTCACTAATTACGCGTTAGACAAATAGTTACTCCTTCAGGATTGTTACAACTTCACTAATTACGCGTTAGACAAATAGTTACTCCTTCATGATTGTTACAACTTCACTAATTACGCGTTAAACAAATAGTTACTCATTCATGATTGTTATAACTTTAATATTTACGCGTTAGACAAATAGTTACTCCTTCATGATTGTTACAACTTCACTAATTACACGTTAGACAAATACTTACTCCTTCATGATTATTACAACTTCACTAATTACGCGTTAGACAAATACTTACTCCTTCATGATTGTTACAACTTCACTAATTACACGTTAGACAAATACTTACTCCTCCATGATTGTTACAACATCCCTAATTACGCGTTAGACAAATAGTTACTCCTTCAGGATTGTTACAACTTCAATAATTACGCGATAGACAAATACTTACTCCTCCATGATTGTTACAACTTCACTAATTACGCGTTAGACAAATAGTTACTCCTTCATGATTGTTACAACATCAAAAATTACACGTTAGACAAATAGTTACTCCTCCATGATTGTTAAAACTTCACTAATTACGCGTTAGACAAATAGTTACTCCTTCATGATTGTTAAAACTTCACTAATTACGCGTTAGACAAATACTTACTCCTTCATGATTGTTACAACTTCACTAATTACACGTTAGACAATTACTTACTCCTCCATGATTGTTACAACATCACTAATTACGCGTTAGACAAATAGTTACTCCTTCATGATTGTTACAACATCACTAATTACACGTTAGACAAATAGTTACTCCTTCATGATTGTTACAACGTCACTAATTACGCGTTAGACAAATAGTTACTCCTTCATGATTGTTAAAACTTCACTAATTACGCGTTAGACAAATAGTTACTCCTTCATGATTGTTACAACCTCACTAATTACGCGTTAGACAAATAGTTACTCCTCCATCATTGTTAAAAATTCACTAATTACACTTTGAACTGGAAGGTTGCATGTTCCACCGTTTACTTCAAGAGATTGTTAATTGATAATGTATAATGATATCGCGCACATTGGTATAATTATAGATCGATCGCTGTCTAATAGTGGCGCTGTTGAGTACTTAACCGTTTCCCTCTTGCAGACGTTTTTTACGCATTTGCAGTAGACACTTTTTGAAAAAACCATGAATAGCAATTGCTCCCAATACAACAATGTTTCTATATCATTCTATAATTATTTCACTTATAAATATTTTCCGTATTTTGCCTAGATGTTTTCAAAGTCATCTGATACATACGGATAGATTGGGAAAGAATATATAAACAGAATCTAGCGTTTTAAACGCATAATTGCTCGAACTATGATCGAGATTAAGTTCAGTCCATTTATCTGCTTGTGGAAATATAATTGTTTATGATAACGTATTGCATGTGATATTGCAAAATTGCTCTGTTAACGTTTGTACTTCAAGTAATAGGCGTAGCTGTCAATAGTACTGTATTCGATTGTTGCTTATCTTGATTTTGGAACGTGTGTTTCTCCAGTTTACGTTGAGAAGTAACTTTTCGTTGTGGAGATAAATCCATCTGTTTATATATATATATATTACTCCCCTCGTTTATCTAGACATGGCGCATTTGATTTTCACGTAAAAGAACGCTCAGTATTATTTGGTGATAGATGATTGTGGTTGGATGTTAGTAAATAAGCCTTCAACACTGATATCAACGAAACAATTTCGTTACATAAGGATATTTATGTAAAATGGGTGTAACCAACACTTTGTTTACCATCAACACGGTAACCGCCTCGAGTGTTAGACCGTCGGCCTCGGAGGTGAGAAATTGCAGGTTCGAAAACCGACCGAGTCATACCAACCACATTTTAAAATGTAATAAAGACTTGCTGGTGTCAGAATAAAACGACCAGAAATATTAGTAACTTATTCATGAAACGCAGTGATATAACTGACGAAATATTGAAAATGGCGTAATACACCATTCAAACGATCAAAATGGTTCAACAGAATGGTCTCACTGTTATGTTTTCCATTATAATTAATACAATAGAACACAGCATAGGTATATGAAGTGTTAAAAAATCTAATTTATTCGAAATGACATAATATACTACCAACAGGACACGTAATGTTATAGCCACACAGAATAATGAAAAAGGACTGGATTTGGTTTTTTTTACTTTTTTCAATTTCAGTTATTCATTTGATTGTCATTTATAAGAGTTTAGATATTAATACTATCGTGCCAAATTAAAACAAGGTTTGGAAAGGAGCGATACAATTAAGTCTGATTGGCTGCTTCTAAGTTATTGACAAGGAAAATATAATTTTAACATTTGAACTTGTTTAGTTTGATCTATTCACATTTCCTCAATATTCTATAGTGTCCGCAGTTTCTTCTATGTTCTATATTGTCCGCCGTTTCTTCTATGTTATTTATTATCGCAGATTCCATCACATTGCATATTGTCCACAGTTTCCTCTATGTTCTAAATTGTCGACAGTTCCCTATATGTTCTATATTGTCCACATATTACTTTTATATTCTTTATTGTCTGCTGTTTAACCTATATCATAATTATCATTTTGATTTTGTCTCATAAATTCCTCAAATCAGAGGTGCAAACATCCTTTGACACCTCTGCAAACAACTTTTTCAAAATGTTGGGATTTAATATAAATTCAAAAGCATTGCATTTAATTTTTCACTTATGGCAGGTGAAGCCGTATTATAAAATGATTAGTTTGCTTGTATGATGTTTTACGTCGCTTTAAACAAGATTTTAGTTACATCACCCGTAAAATATGTAGATTACAAAGGAATTTATTTCTGCTTTGATATTAGAATTGCACTCTCAATTTATGTTTCATTGTTAGGTAGAGACATTCATTTGATTTTGATATGACATGTATATGTGTTAATTGCATTAAAATAACGGCTAAAATCCATTGTAAACAAGTTGGTGTGCTGAACAGGAGCTATACAGTTAGCAGATGCGCATAATTAAGGGAAGTAATTTGTATCAAATGTTTGTATATCGGTAGACCCCCATGCTGTGCGAACAGTTTTTAGCGTTCAACTCCTATATCATTTTATATATGAACATAGCATAGTGCTATTGTAATGCGATCTGGTAGATCCATGTCCAAATGTTATCGTTAGTTAGCCCCTTGGTGTCAGCACTCTAAGTGCTTTGATTATTTGTTATAGGACATAAATGTTGGGGTAAATGACCCAACATTCATATTTGCAGACACACCTAACGTCTTAATATTGTATATGAGGCAGGCCTGACGACTTTGGGTCTTAATGGCTATTCGCTTTGACATCATTTAAATACTTATCGGCATAAAACTAGTGTGGGGACATTTCCAGTGTTCTAGTCAGAAGGTGCATTGAGGTATGTTTGTGTATAGATATAGGGTCGCTTGACTCTTCGTTGTGCCAAAATTGCTGGACCGGTTCCATACATTTGTTCATAGGATCAGGTATATATGATCAAGAAACTATATTATCGGCGAAAAGCGCATCAGTTTAGAAGATCGATGTTTAAAGAAATATTAATAATAAAACAACAGACAATCTATGTTTGCGGTTCTAGAGCAAGTAACAGCAATAATCAAACAGTGCAGTGCCAAATTAATGTACGTGGATAAGCAAGTTAACATACAACTTTACAAGACGCAAATGTCCAAGGGTTAGATGTAGTATCGTTTCAATAAGTTTAAACTTGTATTGGGCACTCGACGGAATGAACAATGTACATCCTCTGTGGTGTAGTTGTAAGGTCATCCGCCTTGAGAGCGGGTAACCCGAATTGGATCCCGCGTTGGGTCCTAACAAATGGAAGAAGTAACTTCCCTCCTAAACGCTCGCGATTGCTATATGAAAGAATTGCGACTGATGGTGATTTCATTATAAACCTTTTAGCACTACTGAATGACCGTGAAATAACTAAAACGACATTCAAACAAACAAACGACATAAAATAAAGTAAGAAACAGAATTCGTACCATTACAAACATTTCAACGTTTAGAGTTATTAACAGTAAATGGGCTGTAGAAAAGTCTTTGGGTAAACGATTTCAATACCATGATAATATTATGAATTATTAATTAAAGTCGTAATTATGCTTCGAAGTGATTTGTATTTTCTAAGAAATGCTAATAATGTGTTTGATTAACTGTGCAGCAATAGCCTAACTTGGTTAGTTTAGCAGGAGACCGATTACTATAAGTCACTTCATTATGACGTAACTACATGTTGCCATTGTTAAACATCGCGTTTGTAATAACAAGCGCTTTTAAATCCTTATATTACATTTATTATTTTTCAAATCAAAATCGTGAAACAGCTCCTCTAGACTATTTTCCACATTGATGCGTTGCGGCGTATCTATTGGAGACGACTTAAGAATATTGGTTGACAAAAGGAGAAAATGCTAATGATGAGCAATTTATCTTTTTGTCATAGTATTTCCATATATTTGCCTCGTCGTTTTCAAAACGTTTGCTGTGGATTTTTCGTATGTTGGAAAATGATTAAATGACAATCTATTGGAATACGTTATGTTACAGACGGAACTGTTTCCGATAGGCTTGTAACAGGAAGTTTGAATTACAACATTTCGAACACGGAACGTCCAGATCTGGTTGCCTGGACTCATGCATATGCTGATGCTGGTGTGTTAAGTCGATTTCCGTGCGAGATGGGCTAAATAGTTTCACTATGATCAAGAGGGAAAACATAATTTAATATAAGGCCCGCATATTCGAACATGTAAGTACGTATTTATGAATAATTACGCATGTCAAGTTTTGAAATATTCCCTTCCAAATTTCTGACGGCAGACACTGTGACTCTGTGGGCATATTTAGAAACTCCCAATTAAATTTTATCCAAGCTATGCAAATCCACTAAGCATTATTATTCAATTATTCAATGCATAATTATTTTTTTCTCGGATGAAATTGATTCAAAGAAAGAGTGCCAGTGTGTAATGATTTTTGTAGAATTTAAGAACACGTTTTGGAAAATCTGGTTCCGATTTTCAGACATCCGAAATAAGTCGACACAGTCTGTCGATATGCCTTGGAGATCTCTGTGGTCATTAATGAATGAACCAAGTCTTCGGTGCAGGAGGTTACGGGTTCAGTATGTGGCAAATGATCGTAGAAGATCTGATGACTGTCTATAACATGTCTTCTCCGCTTGACATTTGCGTCAGCTAATCAAATTGTCGTCTACAAAATCGTTAGGTATCAACGGGGGAGATAACCATTATACTTAATCGAGATAGAGATGTAGTGAAGGCTGTGTGTTTCAGAGTGTGCAGACTACTGGATCGATGGTTGTATCGTGCGATTTGATTTGTCAGAACACCGATCACACAATTATAAATATTTAAATGATTAGGGTCAATTCGAGACGACCTCTTATGTAATGTCGTCAGATTCAATTTTCGCACGTCAAAATATTTTGGTCGGGTTTTGGTGAGATTGGATGAATTATGATATTTAATTTTATGATAGATAGATAGATAGATAGATAGATAGATAGATCTTAATTTTATGAAGTTATACCTACATCAGCTGCGCTCACATGACACCAATGTTTTCGCATCCGGATTGAAATGTGTAATTCCATTTAGTCCGATTAGTTGTTTGAATGCTTACAGCATTAATTTGTCAACAGTTTTACAGTTAATAACGGACAGTTTACCTAAACATGTGCTTCTTGAATTGTTCACACCACAACTCCACACACATTTATTCACGGGCAAAGTGCCTACCGTCCAACATATACTGAAAGCCAATTAGTGGAAGACAAAGCGGATGCTTTTCGCAATCACTTTAACAACCAATCATCATCAAGAATGAAGTGCCTAGCCAGAATTCGACCTCACGATCCCTAAAATCATAGCTTACGTAATAACCGAAGGAGTTATGGTGGATTGATATATTGTTACACATACACAATATGTTGGTTCATACGGACCGACGCTCTCATAATTGACGCGGCGTGGAAGCGCGTCGTCAGTATGGGATAGGTTTAAATATTGTACCATGGGGTGACGTAATCGAAAAGGGTGCAACCAACATTATTATTGTTAAGAAAAACTCTGTTGTATGTTTTAAAAAAAACACCTTTATGAATCAATAAATTGTATTAATTGATTTGAGAAACAACAAGATACAACATACGTTTGTCTTCTACCGTAATTACAGAACTTTAGACACATTTAATTTGTATTTAATAACTTTTCCCAAACTGCCTAGGCTACGTATGCTGTTTTTGATAGTTTGGTTTACGGCCCTGACTCAATTCATCAAAGCTCAGAAAAAAAGTTCACTTTTCCCAAACTTCCTAGGCTATGCGTTTTTAATTGTTTGGTTAATGGCCCCAATGTTTGCCGGATGTTTTTGCCTATTTATAAAATTCTAAATTTAAAACGTTCCCCAAAGCCAGTGGAGCTTATGTCATGGAGAATTGTTTTACCTCCGTTCGTGCGTGCGTCCGTGCGTTCGTGCGTCCGTGCGTGAGTGCTAGCGTGGGTGCGTCTGTCCGTAAACGTTTTGCTTCAAACGATTTCACCTACCTAACCACTTGGCCAATTAGGATGAAACTTCATAGGAAGCATCCTCTCAATGTCCTCTCATAAGTTCCTCAAACTGTTTTGGATCCATGCAAAATTCTGGTTTCGATGGAAACCGAAAGAAAAAAATAGTGAAAACTTAAAATAATTGTGTAGAAATGTTGCTTGGGTGACCTTCTTTCAGATTCCTTTGAGCCAAGTTGATTGGTCGAAAAATATGGCCGCCAGGGGGCGGGGGTATTTTTGCCTTATAATATGGCTATAGTGAAAACTTAAAAATTGTTCTCCTCCGAAAGTGTTGGGCTGATTTTCAAATTATTTTGTAGACATGTTCCTAGGGTGACCTTCTATCAGATTCCTTCAAGCCATGTTGATTGTTCAAAAAACATGGCAACCAGGGGGCGGGGCTGTTTGGAGATTTAATGGAGCGATACTGGGCCTCTTGGGTCTCTTTTTGTTATCATACTTCTGATAAACTGGAAGGGGAATAGACTTCCCCCTCTTCTTCCAAAGTTTGTGTCACACTTAACTTATAACTAGAGTTAGAGCAGATTAGAAACCGTTTATTAGTAAAAATTGTTAAGAAACTTCAGCTTGTATGGTAACCTTTTATTATAGGCTATGGTAGCCAGGTAAGCAATATAGGCACATCTTAGCCTTCTTGGTTATGATAAAGGGACATTTGGCCTTCTTGTTTGAAATATTTACATCCTGTCTGTTTTCACACGTTATTTAAATGTACTCAACTACATCTGCTTCCTTTAAGTCATGCTTCAAAATCATGCGCGGCGTCTTTGATGCTCTGCATCAAAATTCGTCTTGTTACATATATAGTATATATGCCCTTGTATGGGGAAAGGATAACATTGACTATCGTTAAGACCGTCTAAGATCAGACCATAATGATAAAATGGGGCCCTGGTCAAGATATACACTGTACACATATTACTAACACAAGCGTCTTTGAAACTTCTGTAGACCCTGCTCAGACTGAGCAGATGGATAAGATGGTCAGAAATGTGAACGTGAACCATTTTCTGATGCACTTGCTCAAATAAATCAAATAAAAGTACTTAGAGTGTCTGACTACCAAAAGTTCCCGTGCCTTTGTAGATGCCAAAATGATGGTAGTTTGACATAGTTATCGCACACTACTATGGCTTTTTCCTGTCATTTTTCGAGGTTAAAATATTTTATTGGAATACATTGCACTGTTAATCAAATGCACCAACACTACGTTTGACTTTAGGCTTTAGAATCGCCTGCTTTGAATATATGTAATGACAATTGTCCGTGCTCGATATCTAGTCGTGCAAGTTTAGCGAAAATAATATTATGTATATAAATCAAGTTTTGATATTTTAAAAAAAGTCTTTAACTCTTTCAGCGCCAAAGGCAATATTGAGGTTTTTGCAAACGATACTGATACAGGTGAGTCAGCTCGTAACGAGCTGTCTCACCTGAAATCAGCATTGTTTGCCTTTTGGTTATCAAAATAGTCCCAACTGTTATTACATAAGAAATTGAGACGCCCGATCTTGAATATGTAAGAGTTTACTTTAAACAATTTGGCGCTGAAAGAGTTAAAAAATACCACTTTCATCTTCATACACTTGTTCTATATTCTCATTTTACTTTAATAGTCCAGTTACCTGCCCCTTGTCAGAAGATTATGAAAATGAAACGTGGCTTGAAGTTTTAAGCCCTTTTTTCAGTTATATCACGGCGTTTTCTGGGTAACTTACCAGTACTACTGGTCCATTTATCCTGATACCAGCCAGTCGGTTGTAATACTCACCCGCAACCCTGAGTTCCAAGGAAGGCAGCCATTACCAGCCGGGAGACACACCCTATGTGAATTTGCCCCAATGACATAACGAAAAATAACGTTGAAAACGGCATTACACACCACTCAATCAACACAAAGGTAGTGACTCGGGGATTGTAATAGATTCGGAAATAATCCATTGATTTGTGAATAGAATAAATATTGATTTATATCTGTCATGTATAAAGTAAACAAATACCGAATATCTCTGACAAAGTTACGTTTATCATGTCACAATCTGGAAATTGAATCAGGCATATATTTGAACATTCCTAGATTCGAGAGAATATGCACACACTGCAACATGAACGTCATTGAATCGAAATATCATTTCTTATTAGTGTGCCCAAAATATTATGAAATACGCAAGAAATATTTAAAAAAATATTATTGTCATTGGCCAAGTATACTTAAATTTAATGCATTAATGTCTTCAATTTCTACGAAAATTATGAATAGTTTATCTAAATATGTATTCGTTGCAATGAAACATAGAGAACGGCAGCAATGCTGGATTATTACACCTAATAATGTGATGGTCTAGCTTTGATAACCCTTCTAATATCAAAGTTTTAACGAAATGTATGTATACATCATATTTCTATAATAGAGCAATTTTAGCAAGAACACTCATAATGTTAAATTATTGCAAATTCTTCTGGAAAATCCATTTCTCCGTTTGTACTTTTTATAATTTCTTTATTTGCTATAAACATACTGTTTGTTGTTTTATGCAATAACATATATTGAATTGAATATTTAATATATCATAAAAATATTCAACCTATTATCAGTAGTCATTGGACATATGATTCTCAGGAAAGGAACGTTTAATACGTTGAGTAATCAATATATTGTGAAGGTAAATTTGGCGATTCTCAGGTTACGGTGAAAATTGAAACTATTTGAATGGCCATTATCCACTTCCACGATTCATTAATACTATGGGTCTTGCACCATTGTTCTTTTCTATCATTAATCCTGCCCCACATATAACACATCAGCAGCAGTTGATGTTTCAATAAACATATTGGCAAAATCATGGAAACTCTCTATATGCATTAAGGACAGTTTTTATATAATTATTGAAAATATCAAAAAACATTTTGAGAGAAATTGCTCATAATAAGGAATATTCTCCTTTTGCTACAATGTTTTTAAAAGTTGTGTTCAGCAAGGCATCACAATGCGTCTACATTTGGGAAAGTGTTTTTATTTTTTCGTTCATCTTCAACGTGAGAGATCGGTTTGCAACAAAATAAGTAGTAGTCATATACACACATAATATTGGAGAACTCAATACAATCATCGTATCATCACCATCGTGTCATCGTGTCATTACCATCGTGTCATCGTGCTATCGTGCTATCGCGGCATCGCGTGTGTGCGATAGCACGATGGTCCTAACGGAACACCGTAGGTAACTTATGAAAACATGTTGAGAGCAGTGTTAAACTCAAAGCAGTCAATCAATTTATCAATGTTTTCAATATGTTTTAGGCATGTTACTTAAGTAAGAAGTAAGAAGGATATGGGTTGTGTACGTTGTCGTTTTGCTTACAGACAGTGCGAGTTTGTTTTTATCCCAACGATATTTCACTTTTTTTTTACGGTTAATATATAATTACGCTAACCTGATATGACAATCCATAGTCGTCTGATTCAAATACAAAACAAAAGTAAATACAAAACCTACTCCGAAAATCCTGCAAAGGACTACAGGCATCTTAAGACATCATAACATATTCACTTTTCAAAATACAGATATTATAAAGTCGCCGGAGAAAAGGATGAGGCTTATGATTTCATAATCACAAAAGTAGAATACATATAAATATATGAGCCGTTCCACGAGAAAACCAACATTATGGACTCAGCGTAAAGTATCGAACCAGATCAGCCTAAGCATGCCGCGCAGGCTAACCCGGACAGACACTTTTCGCCTCCTGTGGATTTTCTGTATCAGAACTCGTTTCTCTATACCTCTATCCCTGTCTGAGACGGAATGTGTCGGCAAGGATTAAGGATTCTTAAAATACCAAGATGTTATGAATTAGACAAACTTTACAATAGTTCGTTGTAATACCGACACGCCCTGCAATTGCGTTTAAAATCCGACAAATAAGTACACAATCGAATTTGGGTATTCTTTTTTGTCATATTCATGCAATCTTTGACGCTGTGCAGCAGCCAGTACTTGATGCAATTTTGGAAAAGAATAATTGTACAAAACGAGTAAATTTCTACTTTTGCAAAAGAACATGTTCAACTCCAATGACAATATTACTTCCAATGTACCAAGTTAAACCTATTGTATAACTCTTTCCAACACACAACACTTCTAGAGCAGGCGACTTTAAAGAAACATATATGTATATGTATATGCAAACATATGGAAAATCTGTTAAAATGAAACTTGTTTTCTTGAACAGAGTTGACAACTGTGACAAATGAAGGAATTGCTCGTCATGAGCCCCTGTCTGCAAACGTAATCTGAAAACAAGCATCAAAATACGTCTGTGTTGCTTAAAGGGCTAAGATGTTCACAAGGCAGGCTTTTAAAATAACATTACCATGTATCGAGTAACTGTTAACGCATCGACAGTTATGTTGATGGAATTAGGCCCCCAGCAATTTAATTATACTATCCCAAATTAAAATTAAGATTTTTTCTTTCATTTCAATATTAGTTTGAACACATAAGTTTATCACGTTTGTGAAATGTAAAAAATGGCATTAATCATATTATCACACCTCATGTCTTCTTTTTTCGACATCACTGTTTCTCCCGTGTGTCTTAAAGTTGTTTAGACCGGCTCTAGATAGATATTTCTCCGTTAAAATCAGGCTTCATTCAAAATCAAGTGAAATTGTTTAATTCTGATTTTTTTTTTTTTTTTTTTTGCTAACGTCAAAATTAGCCAGACGCGTGTGAAGCATGTGTCTTACATTAAAATAAAAAACAGAACTGAACATATTGTGTACACATCCGAACCGTTGCCAGCTCCGCTTTGTGACAAGTTGATACGAATCTTGCTAGACTGGTGCGGTGTTCAGTTACGTTATAACTGACAGGTAGTGCACATATATCATGCAAATTACCGGGGTAATCCTTAGAGGCACAAGAAAACGTCTTTATAAGGGAAAGGGTTAAGAAACACAAACAAGAAATATACAGCAGACCAATTTGGAAAAAATTCTGGACAAAATTAATTTTGAAAATATTATTACTGGTATCATTTAAAGAGTTTCAAATTTTTTGAACTTAAGTAGCCGTCTTATTATTATTATAATAGTATTTTTCAATCAGTTTATTTTATAACAATTTCACTGCTTTTGATGGTGGATCCCATGTGTGTTTTAAAAAATACCCAACATAGCTATGCCTGGTCCAATTGTTTAATGACATAAAGATGATGATGGTGTCACATTATTTTCAATAAGCATCATCTTGATATTTAAATTGAATTTAAGCATGACAATAGATTTTTTTTTTATTTCAGTGCAAGATTGAATTTATCAATCATGATCTAAGACACTAAGGCTATATTTTCACTAGTAGCCACTTGAAGGTGAACATATAGTCTAGGTTTTTGAGATCACTGGGTGAAATTAAATTCAATCTTACACCAAAACCAACACATTTTCTGTTACTTTTAAGCTTAAAGCTTAAGCAAATATTCTGTTTAACCCTTCCCCTTCTACAATTAGTTTTGTTTAATTACTGAAGAAAGTTAAAACATTGTGGCAAAAGGAAAAATAACTCATAATGAAGAATTTCATCTTTTGTCACAATGTTTTCAGTACTGAAGACTTAAGTTATAGATAAGGTGCGAAACCCTGAGCGAGAGGGGGCAGTACTGAAGACTTAAGTTATAGATAAGGTGCGAAACCCTGAGCGAGAGGGGGCAGTACTGAAGACTTAAGTTATAGATAAGGTGCGAAACCCTGAGCGAGAGGGGGCAGTACTGAAGACTTAAGTTATAGATAAGGTGCAAAACCCTGAGCGAGAGGGGGCAGTACTGAAGACTTAAGTTATAGATAAGGTGCGAAACCCTGAGGGAGAGGGGGCAGTACTGTATACTTAAGTTATAGATAAGGTGCGTAACCCTGAGCGAGAGGAGGCAGTACTGAAGACTTAAGTTATAGATAAGGTGCGAAACCCTGAGCGAGAGGGGGCAGTACTGTAGACTTAAGTTATAGATAAGGTGCAAAACCCTGAGCGAGAGGGGGCAGTACTGAAGACTTAAGTTATAGATAAGGTGCGAAACCCTGAGCGAGAGGAGGCAGTACTGGAGACTTAAGTTATAGATAAGGTGCGAAACCCTGAGCGAGAGGGGGCAGTACTGAAGACGTAAGTTATAGATAAGGTGCGTAATTCCTGTTCAAATATCCTCATGTGCCCATTTAACAATTATATGCTGTGCAAACTATAATGAACCGCCTCGCTGCTACTACTACAACAACGCGTTTGGGTACCTTATTGGGTTATAGGTGAGATGGTACCGGTTTTTGCAAAAGAAAAAAAGGTTTCATCTCCAATATCTACATCTCTATGAATAATTTTAAGTCATTTATTATAAAGCGATAAGTTGGTGGATTACCAAACGCTTGGCATTGAAACCCACGTTAGTCATAAATAATCCCCACGAGTGAAACTTTCTGTAAGAAATAATGGAAACATTTTGTTTCTTTATAAAATAGCCCTTAATCAATTTCACGTATGGATATAAAACACAGATATTTTGATGTTAAAGTCATGTTTCATTAATTTTGCGATTTTGTGTCTTGTTATATGTTGCGTACAGTGAACATTTAGATGAAGACTAACATATTTGTAAATCCTGCCGAAATGCTATAAGTAATGTCCCCCTGTTTATGCTCCCATAACCCTAGTTTTTGTTCTGATTGATTAATAGATTCATTTATTGTGATTTAACACTGTTTTCAATAAATGAGACCAGTTCACCTATCTATAGATCCATGTATTTCCAAATATCCTAACAACAGTCTGTCCAAGCAATCCATATTCTTCCACGGGGATGCTTTGAAAGCTTAGGTTGGCAAATGGAACTAAAATGTACAAAATGTACTTACAAATGAAGCTTAAGTGTGCATTGTAAGATATATCAGACCATGTGAAGCATTTGTGCCGGTTTAAGCAATGTAGGGTTATTGATGCCAGTTCGAACAGTCCGTTTACATGAAAAGAAGTCCTACATGCTACTTTTGGCAAACATCTTCTATCAGTAGGCTAAAAGTATATGTGGAAAATGAGCCAATTGCTAGGAATGACTATTGTAATAAGAACTGGTTTGAGAAAGCTAGGATAAACGTGGGTATATGAATTTGCAGCCCGTGATATGACTTGAAAAAGTTGATGAACACGCCGTTAATCCCCAATCAGTAAATGAATAAACAATCGATAATCGATAAACGTCCGTGTTAGATCAAAATAGTCGAGATCACGTATAGCTAAACAGACACCCTGAACAGAGATCTATGAACACTAAATGGGGGAGGGTTATATCGGTTTTACACCGCTTTCAACATCATTCGTATATAGTTTTATCACGGCGACAGTTCACTTATTCATAATCCCCGTGTTAGCATGCCAGTAATATGCTAGGAAATGTGTCTTGCCCAAGGGCACTTAGTTTAAACTTATTTATTTTACATCGATTGCGAAACAAGCCTTTGGCTTAGATTAATCACTCTCGATGTCTGCTTCCTGGAGACTTAACCAAGGGCACTCCAACATGATCGCCGTGCCGCGACTGGGGATCGCACCCGACACGCTCGATTCACTCAACCACGGCAGGTTCTTTACGTGTGAGAAGTCAATGCTTTCCAATGAAACGACGTGGCTTTGCACGGAATATCTTTGAAAAAACCTACTTCATCTTCGCAAAAAATGTGTCTGTTTCAGTTTCTATCAAACGCTAACCTGGTTTACCCTTTCCCTCATACAACAATTCTGCAGCAGACGAATTTGAACATATTTTGTCAAAACATGGAAAATCTCCATAATTGAATGGATAACCTATGACAAAAAGTGAAAACATTGTGGCAAAAGGAGAAATTGCACGTTTTGTGCAATTTCTTCTTTTGTCACTATGTTTTCAAAAAGCCGTCTGCTGCAGAGGCGTCAGAAAGCGTATATATGAGGGAAAGGGTTAACTTTTGATTGCGGAATATAATATTCTTAGATACAACGATGTAGAACACTTTGTTTGTAAAATACCTCAAATCGAATTTGTCGGAACACCGTGGTATAACTGAAATATTGTTTAAAATGGCATAACACGAAATTAAATATTATTTTGAATATATTGTATGATGAAACAAAAACACGGAATTTACATTCGAGCCGTACTAAGCTATTAGGGGTTTAGATACTCTGGTCGCCAATGAGTGATGCTTTTCATAGAGCTTCGCTTATTGGGTTATATATCTCTAAATTGAAATCACATGTAATTAACATTTGACAAAATATCGAATAAATCAAGTATCTTTTATTAGTTTTGTTTATTAACTTGTCCTAATATAACAGGATATGATCGGTAAGTCTCTGAGTTTATTGGTTTTACGACACATCATAATTCTGCCAAAACCATGATCAATAGAATACGGTATTAGGGTAAAAGCAAGAAGAAATAATAAGCATCGTGAGGAAACCCTTTCTGCCTGGATCAACACAAACCATAGAAATTAACTTGTCTAAGGTTCGAATCCCAGGACTATGTGGCATCAATCAGGAATAATTGGGATCGCATTGATTGTGCAGCGGGAGGTCATTCCCAGGCCGGGTCATACATGTACAATACACTTTAAGAAATGCAGTAATGGCTCCCCCCCCCTCCTTAGTGAGTGTTGTGTTAGTATAACATGTACAACTGACTCGCTAGTGAGTGTTGTGTTAGTATAACATGTACAACTGACTCGCTAGTGAGTGTTGTGTTAGTATAACATGTACAACTGACTCGCTAGTGAGTGTTGTGTTAGTATAACATGTACAACTGACTCGCTAGTGAGTGTTGTGTTAGTATAACATGTACAACTGACTCGCTAGTGAGTGTTGTGTTAGTATAACATGTACAACTGACTCACTAGTGAGTGTTGTGTTAGTATAACATGTACAACTGACTCACTAGTGAGTGTTGTGTTAGTATAACATGTACAACTGACTCGCTAGTGAGTGTTGTGTTAGTATAACATGTACAACTGACTCGCTAGTGAGTGTTGTGTTAGTATAACATGTACAACTGACTCAATAGTGATGGTTGTGTTAGTATAACATGTACAACTGACTCGCTAGTGATTGTAGTATTAGTATAACATGTACAACTGACTCACTAGTGATTGTTGTGTTAGTATAACAAGTACAACTGACTCGCTAGTGATTGTAGTATTAGTATAACATGTACAACTGACTCGCTAGTGATTGTTGTGTTAGTATAACATGTACAACTGACTCGCTAGTGAGCGTTGTGTTAGTATAACATGTACAACTGACTCGCTAGTGATTATTGTGTTAGTATAACATGTACAACTGACTCACTAGTGAGTGTTGTGTTAGTATAACATGTACAACTGACTCACTAGTGAGTGATTGTTGTGTTAGTATAACATGTACAACTGACTCGCTAGTGAGTGTTGTGTTAGTATAACATGTACAACTGACTCGCTAGTGATTGTTGTGTTAGTATAACATGTACAACTGACTCACTAGTGAGTGTTGTGTTAGTATAACATGTACAACTGACTCACTAGTGAGTGTTGTGTTAGTATAGCATGTACAGCTGACTCACTCGTGAGTGTAGTATTAGTATTACATGTACAACTGACTCCCTAGTGAGTGTTGTGTTAGTATAACATGTACAACTGACTCACTAGTGATTGTTGTGTTAGTATAACATGTACAACTGACTCACTAGTGATTGTAGTGTTAGTATAACATGTACAACTGACTCACTAGTGATTGTAGTGTTAGTATACATGTAACATGTACAACTGACTCACTAGTGATTGTAGTATTAGTATAACATGTACAACTGACTCACTAGTGATTGTTGTGTTAGTATAACATGTACAACTAACTCGCTAGAGATTGTAGTATTAGTATAACATGTACAACTGACTCGCTAGAGATTGTAGTATTAGTATAACATGTACAACTGACTCGCTAGAGATTGTTGTGTTAGTATAACATGTACAACTGACTCGCTAGAGATTGTTGTGTTTGTATAACATGTACAACTGACTCGCTAGAGATTGTTGTGTTAGTATAACATGTACAACTAACTCACTATTGATTGTTGTGTTAGTATAACATGTACAACTGACTCGCTAGTGATTGTTGTGTTAGTATAACATGTACAACTGACTCGCTAGTGATTGTTGTGTTAGTATAACATGTACAACTGACTCGCTAGAGATTGTTGTGTTTGTTTGTTGTGTTAGTATAACATGTACAACTGACTCGCTAGTGATTGTTGTGTTAGTATAACATGTACAACTGACTCGCTAGTGATTGTTGTGTTAGTATAACATGTACAACTGACTCGCTAGAGATTGTTGTGTTTGTATAACATGTACAACTGACTCGCTAGTGATTGTTGTGTTAGTATAACATGTACAACTGAGTCGCTAGTTTCAAGGTAAATGAACCAGTTGAAATGGTAAATCACTCGGTAAATGCCATGATATAACTGAAGAAACTGTTGAAAGTGACGTAAACATCTTACAAACAAACAGTTATGACTGATCATTTCAATGATTGAAAGTGCTAAGTTTGTTTAAAACCAGTTTCTACTTGCTTGTGCCCTGCAGTGTAACAAGGGAAACGGGATACCAAACTTAGTCCGCGCAGGCCGATATGGGTCGCCACATTCCGTCTCAGGGGGATAGAGGTATAGAGTAATGATTCTCGAAACAGATAATCCACAGGAGGCGAAAAGTGTCTATCCGGGTTAGCCTGCGCGGCATGCTTAGGCTGATCCGGCTCGATACTTTACGCACAGTCCACAGTATTGGTTTTCACATGGGACGGCTAATTTGTTGATTTTTAAAATGAATAAGGATTTTTGTTATTCCAATGTAATGCCTCCAGAAAAGCATCTGGTAGAGGTCAAATTATGCAGCCGTTCTATAGAGGTGACACTTCTTTATAATGTTATCTAATAAAAACACATTTTAACGTATCTGCATGCAGAAAACGTTGGAAATCATTGTTGGAAAAGCGGAAGTTACTATATTTCATGATAGATTATTTGTTTTTTGTGTAAGGTTTTCCATTGATTTTCGGCAGATATAGGAAATATTAAATTTGTTGTTCTTAAGAGGAGATGATTTTAGAGGTTAACATTTTCTCTGGGTGGAAACATTCTTTAATATGTTTGCATGCAGATGTCGTTTGGAATTATGTAGAAAGGTGTGAAGTTACTCCATTCAAAGCTAAACCATTGTTGTTGTTTGTTCAAGGTATTTCCGTTAATTTACGGCAGATGTGGAAACGCTTAGTCAGTCGTTCTATAGAGGTGATGATTTAAGAGGTTAACCTTTTCTAAGGTTATAAACTTTTTTGACACATCAGAAAGCAGATATCGATGGGAATAATTGTTTAAAGGGGAGAAGTCACTTCATACCAAGGTATAGTATTGTCCTTGGGTTTGATGTTCGATAGATACGGGAAAGTCTAACCTGTCGTTCTAGAAAGGTTGCCACTCTGCAGAGTTAATAACCAAGTTCTGCCTCACCCTTCTATGCTTTCAATGTTATCAAAAGTTTGTTCGGGGGCGGAGGTTCAAGGTTTTTCCATCGATATTTGTCAAATGTTGGAGGTATTCACTTGTCGTTATAAAGAGGTTGTTCGAGTTGATATTTGTTATATGTTGGAAATATTAACTTGTCGTTCTAAAGAGGTTGCCGCTCTATGGTGGTACCGATCCGAGAGTGTACACTATAGTTGGCAAGATTATACAAAATCAATAGTTTAGTTTTAACTTATGTATTTTACATCGATTGCGAAACAAGCTTTACGTTTACACTTGGCCACGATGTCTACGATGTCCACGATTTATTGTATCAGTTTTTCTTTTTATACGTTTTGCTACGCTTTCCTGCGCTCTCAGTACGTTTTGTTACGAAGCCAACACGACTCTGGTCAAGATCTGCCACGATTTTTAGTCACGTTCTCTCAAGTTCTGTTACGATCGTCACGATATGCTATCACGTTCTGTGACGTTCCGTTAAGTTATGTTAAGATCTCTCACGATCACGAAGTTCTGTTAAGATCTCCTGCGATTTATGTCCACGATTTGAGCAAAATCTCCACGCTTGCAGCACGATTGGGTATAAAAAGGCTGGCATATTTCTAATCTACCAAAAACAATATATATTTCCTTGTTCAGTGTTGCAAACGTAATGGAGCTTGCAGAGCGTGGATACACATCGTGGGAATCGCGCGGGAACTTATCAGAGCGTTTCAAAGCGTGTATGCCTTTCTGGATGTTCGTAGCAGAACGTGTCACAGCGTGATGTAATTACACTTGCTATTCAATGTATCTTGACGAATCGTAGTAGAAAGTGATAGAAACATGGTGACATCGTAGTGAACCTTGAAGGAATCGTGTTTCTAAGTTCATCAAGATCCCCTACGATGGCGCATCAAGTTCTGTTACGCTCGGTTAAGGTCAGTTAAGCTCTACTACGCTCTACTACGATTCCCATGTTCTATCACGCTCTCTCAAGATTTGGCGTCAAATCGGCATAATCGTGGCAAGGTTTTTGACAGCCAAAAATGTTGTCACGATCCTTACGATCCTTACGATTCCACCACGTTCCCTCACGATCAATACGATTCGACCCACGAGCCCCCACGCTCATCACGATTCTCTCAAATCTTGGAGATCGTAGATATCGTGGCCTAGTGTAAACGTAGCATAATTTACAGCTTATATTACTCAACATGTACTCGTTCCTCCGTTTGTGTTGCAAAAAAAACCAGACAAAAGTCAGAATCGGCTCATCACAGGATTCGAACCCCGGACCTTTGGTACGAGAGGTCGACGCTCTTTCACTGTACCTCTGTCTACCACACACATCAATAACATTGGTACAAACTAACGATGCAATGAAATATTATTCTGAATGTTATAGGTTATCTGTCTATTTGTATAATATAAAAAGTTATCTGTCTATATGTTATCCGTGTTATCTTGAACTGGTTTTATTGTGCATTAAAAGTTAAGATATGAACATTATTACATTCTGCTAATCGGTCGATATACCACCTATGCTATTCTGAGTGCGGATGTGCCCCATTATTAAGACACTACAATATTCAACCATAGCTGATGATTATGTACAGTATTTGATCACGGACTAGGATTGCATCACTCGATCAACACATCTGGTAAAATAGGTAAACACGCTTCAGTGGGGACTGTTCATCACGCAGTGTCTCAATGTAAACAAACGCACGCTCTCTCGCGAAAGACAGTGTCTACCAATTATGTAAGTGCAGTAGACGAATTATGTCCAATGCTATTTCAGTGTGTGTATACCACGTGACGTTTGACGTCATATTTGCATGGACAGACAGCAATAATTGCTCTTGATAAGAATGTAAAAACAATTATAACTTTTTTATTTCTTCACCCTTTTAATGAAACATGGCGCAGTCTACGCCGCTTACAATGTCATATCTCCTTTGTTTTACAGGAGTTTGATTGGTGGTCTAGTTTTTTCAAACACTTCAACTAATCTGTTCTCAAAATCCAGTTTTGATAATGCTCCGGCTGTCGACGATATTAATACATTTTGAGAAAATTCATCGACGTGTTTGAAGAAACTAAACCACTAATCAAACTCCGTTGAAAACCCGGAGATAGGGCTCTGTAAGCGGCGTAGACTGCGCCATGTTTCATTAAAGATGATGAAGAAATAAAAAAGTTACCTTTGTTTTTACTCCTAAACCGAAGTAAAATATTAAATGTTCTATTCGCCGTAGCATTTGTGACGTCAAAGTCACGTGGTATACACACACTGTATTTACTATCAGCGTTTTTTTTTTAAAGACTGTCACTCGTATTGATTGACTGGAGTAAGACACGGTCAGTAATTATCTTCATTGGTTATACATGCTGGTGTTGCATGATTGATTGTGTGAATGTGTCGTGTGCAATAAATATATTCCAAATGATTTTCACAAAGACTTGCAGACATGCAATACTAGTAATAATGGCCATGTCTATTTGTTATAACGGTGTGTCGCACACTTGAGTTAGCAGCTTATGATGCGGGTCATCGATGTGGGAGCCATAAGACCGAATCCCGACACGGCTTTGCATCATGTCCGAAGTCATTGTCATTGGCGTTATTCGTCTTCCAATTGGTTTCACAGATTATGTGGGAATGTAGACAGTTGTTTGGAACGTGTGATGCTGACAGTTTTGGTGCAAAGGAAAGTTAGGTGAACTAGTCGGAGGGATGTTACTAAAACAACGCTAATCAAACTCCAATTAATAAAGTAAATCGAAATGAAGAGTGAGTGTATATACTGTATGCAGGCAATGGTTGCCTTTCAAGAAGGAATCGTGCATAAACAATTCAGTTCCAACTCGGGGCATGTAATTCCATTTTGATCCAAAACAAATAGAATGCATTTCTGTTATATAATTATATTGCGTTTCATTTAAATGTTAGAATAACAATAATTATGCCCGCATTGACAATATGAACATACAACATAGGGACATGCCTTTCGATTCTGTTGTTCATTAATTGGAAATAAAAAAGAAGAAAATAAACATTTGTTTATATGAGTGAAGGAAATCAGTCGGCTTTATGAAGTTAATTTGCCATGTGGGTAAATTCTATGAATGCACAATTCAAGATAGATATAAGTCTCTCTAGACTTATGTGATGAAAGAACAGATCGAAATAGTGTATAGAATAACCATCTATTTCTGGCTTTTCAATCAGAACTCGATTAGAAAAAAGACATATCTATCATTGATCGCCACACAAAAAAACCAGAACATCTGTTAATTGATTTTGAAAACATATGCTCCGATACCTGACTGACATTTTTTTAAAACAAGTTCTCCCTCATTGCAATTCTTAGAGAATTTTGTTCCACATTTAAAAAACGATTGTGTACACTTTTACCTACAGCGCTACATGATACTTTATTGAACAAGCAAACTTAATTTCTCAGAATGTAGGAAAAGATCATTCTATTATGTATTTATCGACAATATTTAACTGACTCCCTGCCCCTATTCACCAAGACTTCTCAATTATAATCTAATTTTGTACTGATTACATTATGGCCATTATATTCTACATGATTTGGATACGCGCCGTGAAACAGTAAGGTCATCCTCGTACTGAAGTCCCTCCATGGACCTCGTAACGGTGAACCGTCGTTTCAGCCAACGGGCGTTTTGACCCGGACTTTTTAATCAAAGAACTGTTAATATTTGAACTGTCAATGTAATAATTTAAAAGCAGAGATTCTCTTTGACTTTAAACATTAGATGATATATGCTTTATTAGTAATTTCGGCTCAAGACCTTTCTGTAAATTGTAGTGTATTGTCCGTCCGTGTGAAAGTTACACGTTCTACTTAGTGAACATTGTAGATCCAGATCTGCCTTTGTAGTCTTTTTATGTCACAGTGTTTTATACATGCGGTGGCCATACACAACTCTTCATTCCAAGTGATTTTGGTCTATCCACTGTTCTTTATATGAATTGATTTTGTTTCATGATGAAAAATGTTTGAAAGGAATCTAATGTTTTACTGTTTTGAGCGTATTTATGGTGTATAGACTAAAACAAGGGCGATAAAATAAGCAAACCATGGCGTTTTAATATGAAAATATTTTCGTTCATTGTAAAGCATGCATGGTCTTTTATCACGGTATCACTGATCTTCTGTAATATGTCATCTAACATAATAGATTTACCCGGTAGAAATGTGTTCCTTATTTTTGTCTGTATCTATTTGTGAACATACGAGCTATACCTGCTTCTTGACGCCGCGTGGAAGCACGGCGTCAGTATGGGATAGGTTTTAATTTTATACTATGGAGTGACGTAATCGAAAAGGGAGAAACCAATGTTATTATTGTTAAACAAACCTCTGTTGTTTGTTTGAAAAAAACAATCTTTATGAATCAAAAATTGTATAAAATGATTTAAGACACAAAAAGATACAAAAAGGCATGTCTTCTACCGTTATTACAAAACTTTAGACACATCTAATGGGTATTTTATAACTTTCCCCTAACTTCATCAAAGCTCAGAAAAAAGTTTCTGGCGATGTTTTTGCCTATGTTCGATATTGAGATTTTTAGATAAATGGGTAATCTTTAAAAAAAATCCACGATGATTCATTTTAATTACTACTTATTCCAGTATAATTCTAGAAACTGTAAAAACAACGTTAACCCAACTATGCAATAGGCATGGCCGTAACGTGACCCGTTCTATTTGTAAATGCAGCATGTCATCGCTTGGCGATTTTGGTCATTCTTATTGAATAGACGACAATGTATCATCGGTTCCCATAGAGTAATTAAGTTGTCTCTGCTTCCTTCCGTTATGAATACTTAGCTGTTTTCACGATTCCATCCGATTTCTAAATTTCGTTGGATTCGTACCCGGTTTTTCATGTTTCGTTCGAGATGAATGATTCGTACCAACTGGTTTTCGCTCTTTACTCTTGGGGAACTTACTTGACCATTTTCTTTTGTTTATTTTTCAGTTTTCTACTGGCATGTTCAAAACAATTAAAGTGACATTACAAACAAACAAAACAGACTTAATAATTATTGCTATATGTTGACTATACATGTGAACTTTCATAATGCTCAATCTTGATCATAAATATCTTCTTCTTTTTGTTTTAATTACTTCGTATTTTTATATACTCCCGTTTTTGCTTTCATACTTCTGCTAAACTGGAAGGAGAATAGACTTCCCACTCTCCTTCCAAAGCTTGTGTCACACTTAACTTATAACTAGAGGCAATAAACCTTAATATATGTTAATATTTAAGCACGTATGTTTGTTTTTTATGTAATGGATCTAGTTAGAGGATTTAAAACAGTTTATTGGGGGAAAAAACACTTGAGAAACTTCAGCTTGTATGACACATTATACTTGCAGTGAATGTTAAGCAAACCGTTAACCAAATGGTTTCAGGACTAAACTTGTCATTTCACGACTAAACTTCTCATGCTGAATATCACATAGATCGTAGCATATAAAACGTTTAATCCCTACGTCAATATTGACCCTTTCTGCTCTTGGTAACCTTTGTATATAGGCTATGGTAGACAGGTGAGCAATATAGGCTCATATTGGCCTTCTTGTTTAAAATAAAGGGACATTTGGCCTTCTTGTTCGAAATATTTACATCCTGCCTGCTTGCACAGGTTATTTAAATGTACTGAACTGCATCTGCTTCCTTTAAGTTATGCTTCAAAATCATTCTTGTAGTACTTAGAATAGTTGTAAAACAGTTTATATAAGCCAATGAAGACGTTTTTACATAAAAACAATGGTCTTATACTGTGAAGCACTGCCTTAATCAATTGTTACGGTAATATTTCGCCTGGTAGAAAAGATAAACACATACTTATTTTATTTGCATCTGTATATATACTACTTTTTATTAGCCAATCAAAACGTTTCAATATAGAAGTGTCTTTTATCGTTTTATCACTGATTTATGTAATATGTCGCCTGATAAAAAATATTAAAACAGTAGACTTATTTTCATTTGTATATATACATGTAAATATATATGCTAAAAGTACTTATAATTAGTGTAAAGGCAATTATACATGTATTCACCAACTATAACGTTTAAATATGAGCACATGTCCGTTTATCCTGACGTAATGTCCTTTTTTAGTGTTATCACTTTACCATAATAAATTGGTAATAATTTTGTTTGCCTGATAGGTAAACCCAATACCTTTTTTTTCTGTTAGCACATTTTCAGCTCAATATTATAATGCAATCCTAGAATTATACGCCTGAAGTAAGTCTTTCACCACAGAAAAACAAAAAGACAATTTGTCATTGAGCAAGATTGACGTAAAACATTTCTTTTTATAACGTATATCTCTATTATCTTAATTTGGTTTTTTATGTTGCATTAACATTCAGGATCTCTGTTTTTTATTTAGACATATCGCCGATAAGTGAGATATTTCATTCTGATGTCTGACATTCCTACCTGCGAATCTATTAAAAACCCACTTTTACCAAACCATGCCAAACAAACACCTACCTAAGGGACTGTGTGCTATTTGTGTTTGAGTGTACGGTGTTTTACGGTGTTTTTACGGTGTTTTACGAACGGTGTTTTACGGTATTTTACGAACGGTGTTTTACGGTGTTTTACGAACGGTGTTTTACGGTATTTTACGTTGTTTTACGGTGTTTTACGCCGCTTTTGAACCCGTTTTTAAGTTAAATAAGAATATTTCCTGGGTAAGTTATCAGTTCCTCAGGTCCGTTAATCCTGACACCAGCTTGTCAGTCGTATTACTAACTAAACAGTCCTAAATGTCAAGGAGAGACAGACTATATATCATTTTAGCTCGTCTGATTTTCAAGGGGGAAAAGGTCGGACTATTGTGATAAGCTTGGCGTCAACATCGTCACAAAACTTTTACATTATCTCATAATTCAAAAGCCGTTCAATATTTTCAAATGAAATTTGGTACACATGTACCTAGGAACAATACGCATGTCCATATCAAGTCACATAACTCTGGCCTTATTCATTATTCAGTAATGCCCCTTGTTCGAAGAAGAAACAACTGACAACCATTGATGTTTTATCCGCGGAACTCTTGTTTATTACATGGGCCTTGCAATCAGCAATTAGCGAAGGTCCAGGTCAGTATGCGTGCTATCTGATTAAGAACATCTCTGTTCACATCAAACGAAACACGGCCTACGTAACTCTGCATCTAGCGACTGAGAATATCAAGATCAGAATGTGCACTATCGCATTCCTATCACGGTCTTCTCTGTCCAGAATATAGTTGTACGTATACCCTGTAGACCTACATTCCTATCACGGTCTTCTATGTCCAGAATCTAGTCGTACATGTAACCTGGATACCTACATTCCTATCACGGTCTTCTCTGTCCAGAATATAGTTGTACGTATACCCTGTAGACCTACATTCCTATCACGGTCTTCTCTGTCCAGAATCTAGTCGTAAATGTACCCTGGAGACTAACATTCCTATCACGGTATTCTATGTCCAGAATCTAGTCGTACGTGTTCATGTACCTTGTAGACCTACATTCCTATCACATTCCTATTTCACATCCTAATTAAAACGAGGCTGAGTTTCTCATTGTGAAACGTGCATTTGGTTCGAATCTGTAACAGCTCCAGTTCGGTTGCGGTCATGTAAACTTGATGAAAGTGAGTCTGCCTGTCCGTGCTATCCACAAGTACCTAATGTTTAATGACGTACCGCCATAGCTGTGTCAGTATTGACGAGGGCTATCTACAAGTATCTAATGTTTAAAAATGGCGTACCACCGTAGCTTTGTCAATATTGACGAGGGCTATCTACAAGTATATACTGTTTAATGGCGTACCGACATAGCTTTGTAAGTATTGACGAGGGCTATCTACAAGTATCTAATGTTTAATGGCGTACCGCTGTAGCTTTGTCAGTATTTGCGAGGGCTATCTACAAGTATCTAATGCTTAATGGCGTATCGCCATAGCTGTGTCAGTATTGACGAGGGCTATCTATAAGTATCGACTATTTAATTGCGTACCGCTTTAGCTTTGTCAGTATTGACGAGGGCTATCTATAAGTATCGAATGTTTAATTGCGTACCGCCATAGCGTTGTCAGTATTGACGAGGGCTATGCACAAGTATCTAATGTTTAATAGCGTATCGCCATAGCTGTGTCAGTATTGACGAGGGCTATCTATAAGTATCGAATGTTTAATTGCGTACCGCCATAGCATTGTCATTATTGACGAGGGCTATCCACAAGTATCTAATGTTTAATAGCGTATCGCCATAGCTGTGTCAGTATTGACGAGGGCTATCTACAAGTATATACTGTTTAATGGCGTACCGCCATAGCTTTGTCAGTTATGGACGAGAGCTATCTACAAGTATATAATGTTTAATGGCGTACCGCCTTAGCTTTGTCAATATTGACGAGGGCTATCTACAAGTATATACTGTTTAATGGCGTACCGCCATAGCTGTGTCAGTATTGACAAGAGGGCTATCTACAAGTATATACTGTTTAATGGCGTACCGCCGTAGCTTTGTCAGTATTGACGAGGGCTATCTTCAAGTATCTACTGTTTAATGGCGTACCGCTATTGACGAGGGCTATCCACAAGTATATACTGTTTAATGGCGTACCGCCATAGCTGTATCAGTATTGACGAGAGCTATCTACAAGTATATACTGTTTACCGGGGTACCGCCGTAGCTGTGTCAGTATTGACGAGGGCTATCTACAAGTATATACTGTTTAATGGCTACCACCATAGCTGTGTCAGTATTGACGAGGGCTATCTACACGTATATAATGTTTAATGACGTACCGCCGTAGCTGTGTCAGTATTGACGAGGGCTATCTACACGTATATAATGTTTAATGGCGTACCACTATAGCTGTGTCATTATTGACGAGGGCTATCTACTACAAGTATATACTGTTTAATGGCGTACCGCCGTAGCTGTGTCAGTATTGACGAGGGCTATCTACAAGTATATAATGTTTAATGGCGTACCGCCGTAGCTTTGTCAGTTTTGACGAGGGCTATCTACACGTATCTAATGTTTAATGGCGTACCGCCGTAGCTTTGTCAGAATTGACAAGGGCTATCTATAAGTATCTAATGTTTAATGACGTACCGCTGTAGCGTTGTCAGTATTGACGAGGGCTATCCACAAGTATCTAATGTTTGATAGCGTACCGCCATAGCTTTTTCAGTAATGGACGAGGGCTATCAATCAAGAGGTCGTGAAATCGAACCTTGGCTGGATTATTGATTCTTTACGAGTATTGATAAAAGTCATTGCAATGTGCGTCACTCATCTAGCATCAATAATTTTAAATAGCCAAACGCGTGTAAAGAATGTTGTGTGAAGTACGTGTATTAGTGCAGTCTGCATGAGAAGGCAGTCAAACGCTTGTGAAGGGTGGTGTGTGAAGTTCATGTACAAGTGCTAGAAATCCAGGAAATATTTTATTAAGTTAAGTGGCGGTCGTGCAATACCTGAATAAACGGTTCAAAAAGGTATTAACTCTTTCAGCGCCCCAGGCAATATTGAGGCTTTTTGCAACAATGCAGATTCAGGTGAGTCAGCTCGTAACGAGCTGTCTCACCTGAAATCAGCATTGTTTACCTTTTAGTTGCCAAAATAGTCCAAAACTTTCATAAATTGAGAAATTGACACACCCGATTTTGAACATGGAAGAATCTACTTTAAACAATTCGACGCTGAAAGAGTTAAATTCCAATCAGTACGTAACATTAAAGTGAATGGATCGTTTCCAGTTTAAGGGTTACTCTTTTAACTCATTACACGCCAATGGCAATATCGAGGATTTTGCAAACATTGTAGATGCAGGAGATTCAGCTCGTAACGAACCGTCTCATCTGAAATAAACATTGTTTGTCTTTTAGTTATCAAAGTCATTCCATACCTCGTATCACAGCAAAAATAAAGACGCCTGGTTTTGAACATGGTAGAGTCTACTTTAGGAAGTTCGGTGCTGAAATAGTAGATATAAAATCAGCTGACGGGTTTCAGAAGGCGGTCATATCTGAGAGAAGAAGCTCAGTCTTCATTATCATTCACTGATCGCATTTCAGATATTTACCACGTATAAGTTTGGAATTACTTGGTGTTACAATTGAATGGATATCATTAATTGGATCGTGTTTTGGAATATGACTTTTGGAAAATAAATGATGATATTACCGGATTAATGGATGGATAATAACTTTAATGGATAAATTACGGCAAGCATATTTGTTTTTGCATTAATGAATGTAATCATTTTATATTGTTGTTGCACGTAACCTCAATATATGTTTTTTTTGCTAGGAAATTATTTTATTCGGGGATTATCAATTTTCAATATAATTATATAAAACACTTTGATTTTATCTCATGTGAATTATTTGTATTATTGCCCAGTCGTATCTATAGCAATAGGTTTTGACGTAGAATATGTACATACAGAAAAGTAAATATTGTGTTAGTGGTAGTTCTACACGTTTTAGTAGTTGTAGGTTTAAAGGTAGAATGTGTAGATACAGTAAAAGTAGTTCAACATATTTCCGCTGATCCTCGGCATGTAAGTCAGTAGCGATGCGGGCTTTCACTCCAGGGGTTGTGAGTTCAAACCGTAGCTCGGACGGAATTCTTTCCGATTTTGTTTATTAAGGTCTCTGTGTCAATCTTCTTCCACCATTTATTGGGCCAACATTCTATGTGAAAAAGCAGCCAGTTGCTTGGAAAGTATGTTGTGTATGGTACTGGTGCTGACTGAAGTATGTTGTGTATGGTACTGGTGCTGACTGAAGTATGTTGTGTATGGTACTGGTGCTGAAAGTATGTTGTGTATGGTACTGGTGCTGAAAGTATGTTGTGTATGGTACTGGTGCTGAAAGTAAGTTGTGTATGGTACTGGTGCTGAAAGTAAGTTGTGTATGGTACTGGTGCTGAAAGTAAGTTGTGTATGGTACTGGTGCTGAAAGTAAGTTGTGTATGGTACTGGTGCTGAAAGTAAGTTGTGTATGGTACTGGTGCTGAAAGTAAGTTGTGTATGGTACTGGTGCTGACTGAAGTAAGTTGTGTATGGTACTGGTGCTGAAAGTAAGTTGTGTATGGTACTGGTGCTGAAAGTAAGTTGTGTATGGTACTGGTGCTGACTGAAGTATGTTGTGTATGGTACTGGTGCTGAAAGTAAGTTGTGTATGGTACTGGTGCTGACTGAAGTATGTTGTGTATGGTACTGGTGCTGACTGAAGTATGTTGTGTATGGTACTGGTGCTGAAAGTAAGTTGTGTATGGTACTGGTGCTGACTGAAGTAAGTTGTGTATGGTACTGGTGCTGAAAGTAAGTTGTGTATGGTACTGGTGCTGACTGAAGTATGTTGTGTATGGTACTGGTGCTGACTGAAGTATGTTGTGTATGGTACTGGTGCTGACTGAAGTATGTTGTGTATGGTACTGGTGCTGAAAGTAAGTTGTGTATGGTACTGGTGCTGAAAGTAAGTTGTGTATGGTACTGGTGCTGAAAGTAAGTTGTGTATGGTACTGGTGCTGAAAGTAAGTTGTGTATGGTACTAGGAAACACATGAGTTGGTGAACGAGCCGGCGTACTATGCCTGGAAAATGGCTGAGACCGGCGTTAAACCCAAATCATTCAAACAATATGTTCCGGTAGTCATAGTTGATGTTTTAGTAATAGTTCTAGTCATTTTATTAGTAGTTGAAGGTGTTTTAGTTATAGTAGTAAAACTAGAAGTTGTAATAGTAATAGTTGTTGAAGGTGTTTTAGTTGTAATAGTAAAACTAGAAGTTGTAATAGTAGTAGTTGTTGAAGGTGTTTCAGTTGTAGTAGTAACACTAGAAGCTATAATAGTAGTAGTATTTGAAGGTGTTTTAGTTGTAGTAGTAAAACTAGAAGTTGTAATAGTAGTAGTTGTTGAAGGTGTTTTAGTTGTAGTAGTAAAACTAGTAGTTGTAGTAGTAGTAGTTGTTGAAGGTGTTTTAGTTGTAGTAGTAAAACTAGAAGCTATAATAGTAGTAGTTATTGAAAGTGTTTTAGTTGTAGTAGTAAAACTAGAAGTTGTAATAGTAGTAGTTATTGAAAGTGTTTTAGTTGTAGTAGTAAAACTAGAAGTTGTATTAGTAGTAGTTATTGAAGGTGTTTTAGTTGTAGTAGTAAAACTAGAAGTTGTAATAGTAGTAGTTATTGAAGGTGTTTTAGTTGTAATAGTAAAACTAGAAGTTGTAATAGAAGTAGTTGTTGAAAGTGTTTTAGTTGTAGTAGTAAAACTAGAAGTTGTAATAGTAGTAGTTGTTGAAAGTGTTTTAGTTGTAATAGTAGTAGTTGTTGAAAGTGTTTTAGTTGTAGTAGTAAAACTAGAAGTTGTAATCGTAGTAGTTGTTGAAGGTGTTTTAGTTGTAGTAGTAAAACTAGAAGTTGTAATAGTAAAACTAGAAGTTGTAATAGTAGTAGTTGTTGAAGGTGTTTTAGTTGTAGTAGTAAAACTAGAAGTTGTAGTAGTAGTAGTTATTGAAAGCGTTTTAGTTGTAGTAGTAAAACTAGAAGTTGTAATAGTAGTAGTTATTGAAAGTGTTTTAGTTGTAGTAGTAAAACTAGAAGTTGTAATAGTAGTAGTTATTGAAAGTGTTTTAGTTGTAGTAGTAAAACTAGAAGTTATAATAGTAGTAGTTATTGAAGGTGTTTTAGTTGTAGTAGTAAAACTAGAAGTTGTAAAAGTAGTAGTTGTTGAAAGTGTTTTAGTTGTAGTAGTAAAACTAGAAGTTGTAATAGTAGTAGTTGTTGAAGGTGTTTTAGTTGTAATAGTAGTAGTTGTTGAAAGTGTTTTAGTTGTAGTAGTAAAACTAGAAGTTGTAATAGTAGTAGTTGTTGAAAGTGTGTTAGTTGTAATAGTAAAACTAGAAGTTGTAATAATAGTAGTTGTTGAAAGTGTTTTAGTTGTAGTAGTAAAACTAGAAGTTGTAATAGTAGTAGTTGTTGAAAGTGTTTTAGTTGTAATAGTAAAACTAGAAGTTGTAATAGTAATAGTTATTGAAGGTGTTTTAGTTGTAGTAGTAAAACTAGAAGTTGTAATAGTAGTAGTTATTGAAATTGTTTTAGTTGTAATAGTAAAACTAGAAGTTGTAATAGTAGTAGTTATTGAAGGTGTTTTAGTTGTAGTAGTAAAACTAGAAGTTGTAATAGTAGTAGTTATTGAAGGTGTTTTAGTTGTAGTAGTAAAACTAGAAGTTGTAAAAGTAGTAGTTGTTGAAAGTGTTTTAGTTGTAGTAGTAAAACTAGAAGTTGTAATAGTAGTAGTTGTTGAAGGTGTTTTAGTTGTAATAGTAGTAGTTGTTGAAAGTGTTTTAGTTGTAGTAGTAAAACTAGAAGTTATAATAGTAGTAGTTGTTGAAAGTGTGTTAGTTGTAATAGTAAAACTAGAAGTTGTAATAATAGTAGTTGTTGAAAGTGTTTTAGTTGTAGTAGTAAAACTAGAATATGTAATAGTAGTAGTTGTTGAAGGTGTTTTAGTTGTAATAGTAGTAGTTGTTGAAAGTGTTTTAGTTGTAGTAGTAAAACTAGAAGTTATAATAGTAGTAGTTGTTGAAAGTGTGTTAGTTGTAATAGTAAAACTAGAAGTTGTAATAATAGTAGTTGTTGAAAGTGTTTTAGTTGTAGTAGTAAAACTAGAAGTTATAATAGTAGTAGTTGTTGAAAGTGTGTTAGTTGTAATAGTAAAACTAGAAGTTGTAATAATAGTAGTTGTTGAAAGTGTTTTAGTTGTAGTAGTAAAACTAGAAGTTGTAATAGTAGTAGTTGTTGAAAGTGTGTTAGTTGTAATAGTAAAACTAGAAGTTGTAATAATAGTAGTTGTTGAAAGTGTTTTAGTTGTAGTAGTAAAACTAGAAGTTGTAATAATAGTAGTTGTTGAAAGTGTTTTAGTTGTAGTAGTAAAACTAGAAGTTGTAATAATAGTAGTTGTTGAAAGTGTTTTAGTTGTAGTAGTAAAACTAGAAGTTGTAATAGTAGTAGTTGTTGAAAGTGTTTTAGTTGTAATAGTAAAACTACAAGTTGTAATAGTAGTAGTTATTGAAGGTGTTTTAGTTGTAGTAGTAAAACTAGAAGTTGTAATAGTAGTAGTTATTGAAAGTGTTTTAGTTGTAATAGTAAAACTAGAAGTTGTAATAGTAGTAGTTATTGAAGGTGTTTTAGTTGTAGTAGTAAAACTAGAAGTTGTAATAGTAGTAGTTATTGAAGGTGTTTTAGTTGTAGTAGTAAAACTAGAAGTTGTACAAGTAGTAGTTGTTGAAAGTGTTTTAGTTGTAGTAGTAAAACTAGAAGTTGTAATAGTAGTAGTTGTTGAAGGTGTTTTAGTTGTAATAGTAATAGTTGTTGAAAGTGTTTTAGTTGTAGTAGTAAAACTAGAAGTTATAATAGTAGTAGTTGTTGAAAGTGTGTTAGTTGTAATAGTAAAACTAGAAGTTGTAATAATAGTAGTTGTTGAAAGTGTTTTAGTTGTAGTAGTAAAACTAGAAGTTGTAATAGTAGTAGTTGTTGAAGGTGTTTTAGTTGTAATAGTAGTAGTTGTTGAAAGTGTTTTAGTTGTAGTAGTAAAACTAGAAGTTATAATAGTAGTAGTTGTTGAAAGTGTGTTAGTTGTAATAGTAAAACTAGAAGTTGTAATAATAGTAGTTGTTGAAAGTGTTTTAGTTGTAGTAGTCAAACTAGAAGTTATAAGAGTAGTGGTTGTTGAAAGTGTGTTAGTTGTAATAGTAAAACTAGAAGTTGTAATAATAGTAGTTGTTGAAAGTGTTTTAGTTGTAGTAGTAAAACTAGAAGTTGTAATAGTAGTAGTTGTTGAAAGTGTTTTAGTTGTAATAGTAAAACTAGAAGTTGTAATAGTAGTAGTTATTGAATGTGTTTTAGTTGTAGTAGTAAAACTAGAAGTTGTAATAGTAGTAGTTATTGAAATTGTTTTAGTTGTAATAGTAAAACTAGAAGTTGTAATAGTAGTAGTTATTGAAGGTGTTTTAGTTGTAGTAGTAAAACTAGAAGTTGTAATAGTAGTAGTTATTGAAGGTGTTTTAATTGTAGTAGTAAAACTAGAAGTTGTAAAAGTAGTAGTTGTTGAAAGTGTTTTAGTTGTAGTAGTAAAACTAGAAGTTGTAATAGTAGTAGTTGTTGAAGGTGTTTTAGTTGTAATAGTAGTAGTTGTTGAAAGTGTTTTAGTTGTAGTAGTAAAACTAGAAGTTATAATAGTAGTAGTTGTTGAAAGTGTGTTAGTTGTAATAGTAAAACTAGAAGTTGTAATAATAGTAGTTGTTGAAAGTGTTTTAGTTGTAGTAGTAAAACTAGAAGGTGTAATAGTAGTAGTTGTTGAAGGTGTTTTAGTTGTAATAGCAGTAGTTGTTGAAAGTGTTTTAGTTGTAGTAGTAAAACTAGAAGTTATAATAGTAGTAGTTGTTGAAAGTGTGTTAGTTGTAATAGTAAAACTAGAAGTTGTAATAATAGTAGTTGTTGAAAGTGTTTTAGTTGTAGTAGTAAAACTAGAAGTTATAATAGTAGTAGTTGTTGAAAGTGTGTTAGTTGTAATAGTAAAACTAGAAGTTGTAATAATAGTAGTTGTTGAAAGTGTTTTAGTTGTAGTAGTAAAACTAGAAGTTGTAATAGTAGTAGTTGTTGAAAGTGTTTTAGTTGTAATATTAGTAGTTGTTGAAAGTGTTTTAGTTGTAGTAGTAAAACTAGAAGTTGTAATAGTAGTAGTTGTTGAAGGTGTTTTAGTTGTAATAGTAAAACTAGAAGTTGTAATAATAGTAGTTGTTGAAAGTGTTTTAGTTGTAGTAGTAAAACTAGAAGTTGTAATAGTAGTAGTTGTTGAAGGTGTTTTAGTTATAATAGTAGTAGTTGTTGAAAGTGTGTTAGTTGTAATAGTAAAACTAGAAGTTGTAATAATAGTAGTTGTTGAAAGTGTTTTAGTTGTAGTAGTAAAACTAGAAGTTGTAATAGTAGTAGTTGTTGAAAGTGTGTTAGTTGTAATAGTAAAACTAGAAGTTGTAATAATAGTAGTTGTTGAAAGTGTTTTAGTTGTAGTAGTAAAACTAGAAGTTGTAATAATAGTAGTTGTTGAAAGTGTTTTAGTTGTAGTAGTAAAACTAGAAGTTGTAATAATAGTAGTTGTTGAAAGTGTTTTAGTTGTAGTAGTAAAACTAGAAGTTGTAATAGTAGTAGTTGTTGAAAGTGTTTTAGTTGTAATAGTAAAACTACAAGTTGTAATAGTAGTAGTTATTGAAGGTGTTTTAGTTGTAGTAGTAAAACTAGAAGTTGTAATAGTAGTAGTTATTGAAAGTGTTTTAGTTGTAATAGTAAAACTAGAAGTTGTAATAGTAGTAGTTATTGAAGGTGTTTTAGTTGTAGTAGTAAAACTAGAAGTTGTAATAGTAGTAGTTATTGAAGGTGTTTTAGTTGTAGTAGTAAAACTAGAAGTTGTAAAAGTAGTAGTTGTTGAAAGTGTTTTAGTTGTAGTAGTAAAACTAGAAGTTGTAATAGTAGTAGTTGTTGAAGGTGTTTTAGTTGTAATAGTAATAGTTGTTGAAAGTGTTTTAGTTGTAGTAGTAAAACTAGAAGTTATAATAGTAGTAGTTGTTGAAAGTGTGTTAGTTGTAATAGTAAAACTAGAAGTTGTAATAATAGTAGTTGTTGAAAGTGTTTTAGTTGTAGTAGTAAAACTAGAAGTTGTAATAGTAGTAGTTGTTGAAGGTGTTTTAGTTGTAATAGTAGTAGTTGTTGAAAGTGTTTTAGTTGTAGTAGTAAAACTAGAAGTTATAATAGTAGTAGTTGTTGAAAGTGTGTTAGTTGTAATAGTAAAACTAGAAGTTGTAATAATAGTAGTTGTTTAAAGTGTTTTAGTTGTAGTAGTCAAACTAGAAGTTATAAGAGTAGTGGTTGTTGAAAGTGTGTTAGTTGTAATAGTAAAACTAGAAGTTGTAATAATAGTAGTTGTTGAAAGTGTTTTAGTTGTAGTAGTAAAACTAGAAGTTGTAATAGTAGTAGTTGTTGAAAGTGTTTTAGTTGTAATAGTAAAACTAGAAGTTGTAATAGTAGTAGTTATTGAATGTGTTTTAGTTGTAGTAGTAAAACTAGAAGTTGTAATAGTAGTAGTTATTGAAATTGTTTTAGTTGTAATAGTAAAACTAGAAGTTGTAATAGTAGTAGTTATTGAAGGTGTTTTAGTTGTAGTAGTAAAACTAGAAGTTGTAATAGTAGTAGTTATTGAAGGTGTTTTAATTGTAGTAGTAAAACTAGAAGTTGTAAAAGTAGTAGTTGTTGAAAGTGTTTTAGTTGTAGTAGTAAAACTAGAAGTTGTAATAGTAGTAGTTGTTGAAGGTGTTTTAGTTGTAATAGTAGTAGTTGTTGAAAGTGTTTTAGTTGTAGTAGTAAAACTAGAAGTTATAATAGTAGTAGTTGTTGAAAGTGTGTTAGTTGTAATAGTAAAACTAGAAGTTGTAATAATAGTAGTTGTTGAAAGTGTTTTAGTTGTAGTAGTAAAACTAGAAGGTGTAATAGTAGTAGTTGTTGAAGGTGTTTTAGTTGTAATAGCAGTAGTTGTTGAAAGTGTTTTAGTTGTAGTAGTAAAACTAGAAGTTATAATAGTAGTAGTTGTTGAAAGTGTGTTAGTTGTAATAGTAAAACTAGAAGTTGTAATAATAGTAGTTGTTGAAAGTGTTTTAGTTGTAGTAGTAAAACTAGAAGTTATAATAGTAGTAGTTGTTGAAAGTGTGTTAGTTGTAATAGTAAAACTAGAAGTTGTAATAATAGTAGTTGTTGAAAGTGTTTTAGTTGTAGTAGTAAAACTAGAAGTTGTAATAGTAGTAGTTGTTGAAAGTGTTTTAGTTGTAATATTAGTAGTTGTTGAAAGTGTTTTAGTTGTAGTAGTAAAACTAGAAGTTGTAATAGTAGTAGTTGTTGAAGGTGTTTTAGTTGTAGTAGTAAAACTAGAAGTTGTAATAGTAAAACTAGAAGTTGTAATAGTAGTAGTTGTTGAAGGTGTTTTAGTTGTAGTAGTAAAACTAGAAGTTGTAATAGTAGTAGTTATTGAAAGCGTTTTAGTTGTAGTAGTAAAACTAGAAGTTGTAATAGTAGTAGTTATTGAAAGTGTTTTAGTTGTAGTAGTAAAACTAGAAGTTGTAATAGTAGTAGTTATTGAAAGTGTTTTAGTTGTAGTAGTAAAACTAGAAGTTGTAATAGTAGTACTTATTGAAGGTGTTTTAGTTGTAGTAGTAAAACTAGAAGTTGTAAAAGTAGTAGTTGTTGAAAGTGTTTTAGTTGTAGTAGTAAAACTAGAAGTTGTAATAGTAGTAGTTGTTGAAGGTGTTTTAGTGTGTAATAGTAGTAGTTGTTGAAAGTGTTTTAGTTGTAGTAGTAAAACTAGAAGTTGTAATAGTAGTAGTTGTTGAAAGTGTGTTAGTTGTAATAGTAAAACTAGAAGTTGTAATAATAGTAGTTGTTGAAAGTGTTTTAGTTGTAGTAGTAAAACTAGAAGTTGTAATAGTAGTAGTTGTTGAAAGTGTTTTAGTTGTAATAGTAAAACTAGAAGTTGTAATAGTAGTAGTTATTGAAGGTGTTTTAGTTGTAGTAGTAAAACTAGAAGTTGTAATAGTAGTAGTTATTGAAAGTGTTTTAGTTGTAATAGTAAAACTAGAAGTTGTAATAGTAGTAGTTATTGAAGGTGTTTTAGTTGTAGTAGTAAAACTAGAAGTTGTAATAGTAGTAGTTATTGAAGGTGTTTTAGTTGTAGTAGTAAAACTAGAAGTTGTAAAAGTAGTAGTTGTTGAAAGTGTTTTAGTTGTAGTAGTAAAACTAGAAGTTGTAATAGTAGTAGTTGTTGAAGGTGTTTTAGTTGTAATAGTAGTAGTTGTTGAAAGTGTTTTAGTTGTAGTAGTAAAACTAGAAGTTATAATAGTAGTAGTTGTTGAAAGTGTGTTAGTTGTAATAGTAAAACTAGAAGTTGTAATAATAGTAGTTGTTGAAAGTGTTTTAGTTGTAGTAGTAAAACTAGAAGTTGTAAAAGTAGTAGTTGTTGAAGGTGTTTTAGTTGTAATAGTAGTAGTTGTTGAAAGTGTTTTAGTTGTAGTAGTAAAACTAGAAGTTATAATAGTAGTAGTTGTTGAAAGTGTGTTAGTTGTAATAGTAAAACTAGAAGTTGTAATAATAGTAGTTGTTGAAAGTGTTTTAGTTGTAGTAGTAAAACTAGAAGTTATAATAGTAGTAGTTGTTGAAAGTGTGTTAGTTGTAATAGTAAAACTAGAAGTTGTAATAATAGTAGTTGTTGAAAGTGTTTTAGTTGTAGTAGTAAAACTAGAAGTTGTAATAGTAGTAGTTGTTGAAAGTGTTTTAGTTGTAATAGTAGTAGTTGTTGAAAGTGTTTTAGTTGTAGTAGTAAAACTAGAAGTTGTAATAGTAGTAGTTGTTGAAGGTGTTTTAGTTGTAGTAGTAAAACTAGAAGTTGTAATAGTAGTAGTTGTTGAAGGTGTTTTAGTTGTAGTAGTAAAACTAGAAGTTGTAATAGTAGTAGTTGTTGAAGGTGTCGTGGTGTTTTTTAGGAATTACTTGTCGTAGAATTAGGTTGTCAATGAGATGTAGTAGTAGTAGTTTTTGTTTTTGCATTGATAGCAGTAATATATTCACGATTGGTTTTTATTTACATTCTGCAGGATAGAGACTGATCTATGTTCAGGAGTTGAGAGACACACAGCGGGGTTATTACAACAAATAGTGATATTTCGTTAGGATAAATACGAATGTAAAATAATACCGAACACACGGCGTTATAGCAACTATAAATGTAACAGAACAGAATAAATAACGACGAGATAATTACACGGATTGATAAATGAAAGGTAAATAAACCTTGAAACCTCAGATCATTATAGTTTCACAGAATCACGCCAGGATAATAGCAAAAGTGATAATAGTGAAATTAGCATAGGGCTAAATTTACATATCAGAGCTTACCACGCCAGGATGATTAGAACAGTGACACCAGTGAAGCTAGTATATGAATAACTGTACATAACAGAGCTTACCAGGCAAGGATAACTCCAAAAGTGATAACAGTGAAGCTAGTATATGAATAAATGTACATAACAGAGCAAATCACGCAAGGGTAATTACAAAAGTGATAACAGTGAAGCTTGTATAGGGATAACTGTAAATAACAGGGCATATCACGCCAGGATAATAACAAAAATGATAACAGTGAAGCTTGTATAGGGATAACTGTAAATAACAGGGCAAATCACGCCAGGATAATAACAAAAGTGATAACAGTGAAGCTAGTATAGGGATAACTGTAAATAACAGGGCAAATCCCTCGGATAATAACAAAAGTGATAACAGTGAAGCAAGCATATGGATAAGTGTACATAACAGCAGATCACGCCAGGATAATAACAAAAGTGATAACAGTGTAGCTAGTATAGGGATAATTGTACGTAACAGACCAATTCACTCCAGGATAATTACAAAAGTGATAACAGTGAAGCAAGCATATGGATAATTGTACATAACAGAGCAAATCACTCCAGGATAATTACAAAAGTGATAACAGTGAAGTAAGCATAGGGATAATTGTACAGAACAGCGAAAATCGCGACGGGATAATAAGAAATGAAACAGCAGTGAACTTTACGACTGGAAAATCGTACAAAACAGCTATAATAAAACATATGACAACAATAAAGCTTGCATAGGGATAAGTGCACTGCATTGTGAATACAGAAGAGTCACAGCGGTATAATTGCATAGAACTGTAAAACATTATTTAGGATAATTACATATATATTCAACTGAAATTTAGTCCGGGAATCGGGAAAACAGCATTGCAGATAATGAATGTCGACGAAGCTGAGTTTACTTTAGCTTTTAATACCTGCTATGAGAAAATCCTCAATCAGATACCAAGAGATGGTAAGCGTATTTTTCTTTCTGCTTTTGTATTGACTTCCTCATTTCTATCAAACAGATACATTATGATAATAACTCTACAGCAGACGAAATTTGAAAACATTTTTTCATCTTTGTTTAATAATCGTTCTTTCGATTTTTTTTACCGAAAAGTTTCAAGTCGCCTGCTGCAGATTTGTTATATGGAGGCAATAAGGGTTTATCGTTTAACCCTTTCAGCGCCAAAGGCAATATTGAGGTTTTTGCAAACAATACTGATTCAGGTGAGTCAGCTCGTAACGAGCTGTCTCACCTGAAATCAGAATTGTTTGCCTTTGAGTTATCAAAATTGTCTAAACTTTGATTACATGAGTAATGGAGACGCCCGAATTTGAATATGGAAGAGTCTACTTTAAACAAATCGGCGCTGAAAGAGTTAAGCCTGCAGGGTGGGGCTTGGTACAGATTTCGGCAAATCGACTTTGGTTAAAAGACACCAAAGGATAACTTCTCAAATCCTCAATCCGTCACGCTATTTCACAGGCGATACAAGTGTATACCTTGTTGTTGTTGTTGTTGTGTAGTCCGTTTCAGTGTAAATAAAGTCGATCCGCGTTAGCTCGTGTATTAAAGCAAAGGTCTAGATAAGTAATCTGGTCTTTTCCCAACAATATCTCTCTTACCACTCAGCCAAATCCTATAGTGTGGGTACTTACAAGAATAGTCCCTGTGAGACGAATAGTTTGAGTACCAACAACATAGAATTTGAGTGTCAAAAAAATAATTTTCGAATGTGACATAATCATCTTATCCAGAGCTAAGTCGGTAGCGAAGAGGGCTATAACAGTCAAATGATAATCAATCAATTAATCAATCAATCAATTAATTAATCAATCAATCAATCAATTAATTAATTATTAATTAATCAATCAATCAATCAATCAATTAATTAATCAAAAATGATTAATAATTTCTCGATGTTGAGTGAACGATTCAAAGACATGAATAGTACGAGGGATTATCCCCATTACCAGTGTGTGTAACCAAGAGCCTGGCTAAAAGATGGGTCACCATAAAACTCGGTTTTTATTGATAAATCGCACGACAATCTTTCCAGATAGCGTCAGATGACGTCATGTAATGTGTCATATTTTGCATTATTATTGAACGCATTGTCTGGATTGTAATTAAATCAGAACGTAAAAGGAACATAATAATTTCGCTTCCGGAAAAATCTACCGCCTATAGATATGTGAATATACACCACAACTGTCTTTATATGTAGTATGCACGTTGCTTTTAAATGCTTGAGATATGCGATGCACTCACTATACAAGTGAACACGCACCTCATAACGACGACATGAGGTCACGTTCAGAATTGCTTAAGTCTGTAATTAAAGTTTATGATAAGACACAAACAAAAACGTAATGAAGACCTAGTTATAGATAGCATTTGGGTTGTTTTTGTTTGTTTGTTTGTGTGGTGTTAAACGCAATGTTCAATACTGTGACGCCACGGTATCACATCGTTTCAAGGATACGTTACCAGGACTACTGGTCCATTTATCCTGACACACAGCGAGTCATTGTTAATGCTTAACCCATCATTCTGTGCTTCAAGGAGGGAAGGCCATTTTACCATTTTTATTTGTTTGGAACAAACAAATTTAGTTGCTGCAATTCTGAAGCCATACGTCTTATCGAAAATTCCATGAATTTCATACGCGTGAAAGTAGTACTCAATACTTGCTCTTACTTTTCAAATGTATCACGATTTTTGAAATAATGATATATTTATATCGTCTTTGTTTTCTTATGTGGTTCTTATATTCAAAGAGAATTTGGAAAAAAATGAAACATTGTATTTTAAAACAAGAACGCGGAGAGATTTATAAATCTCAATGAGTGAACTGCTACAGGGAAAACTATTTCCGATTTAAGCTCCAGATACGGTATTTGAATTTTCAATCACGCATTGAAAATGTAGATAAAAACAGAATTGAAAATATTTTCTTTGTGCCTTGTCGGCCATATAAATATAGTATAAAGAATTAAAAAAACAAATATGTGCGTCATAAAATGCATTTAAAATGAGAGTAACACATTTGCAGAGAAATCGTGATCGTCGAATTCTATTTATAAATACAACGGTATGGGGGGAGGGTCTAAAGTGCGGACGCGATCTGCGGACACATATATTATAGAGGGAAAATGCGGACAAATGCAATATAGTGGGAAAATGCTGACGCTATAGAATATAGAGCAAATCTTCGGACACATAAACAAGTGAAATAAACAAAAATAAGAAATATTTTGAAAACGTATCTCAAATATATGTCTATTGAAAGTCTTAAAGCTTTCTCTTCAGTTTCATGTATAAAGGGAAGTAATCGGAAGTAAAATGTAAACTGCGAAAACTTGACGGAGTAAGTCGCTCGAAATAGTGATTTCTTATGTTTTTGTAGAATTACCTCCCTTTATTGAAATAAATAACATAGGTTTTCTGTATTTAAGTTATTATAGATCATGCGATACAAAAAATAAACACTTATACAATAATGTTATAAATGTATAAAAATGCAATACAAAGATAAGTTCCATGCCGTATTTAAATTTTAATAAATTTTTAATCAAAACCCGTGTAAGGTTCTATAAAGATTTTATAAATAAAAAAAGTACACAGATTCTGTAGCGTTCCTGGGAGTTCTCTGGTATGAAAAAGGTTTGTTTCCGTCGAAGGCTCTACAAGCATCCACATTTCTTGCCCTGTAGACTTACCTGCTTGACTGTCAGATGACAGACAAAATATAAAGAGTAGTTATCTTCTTTTTGTGCATTTTTAACTGGTTGAATACAGTGCAATTTATAAATGTTGCTCCCTTTTCGCCAATGTTATTTGTTTGGGGTGCCTAAGATCGCATCCTTAAATATTTAATCATTGCTTAATTAATTAACGACTGGGACTTTCGACCACGCTGAGATATTCTTTTACAGTTTTACGCATTCTACAAGTCAACTAAATCAAATATATCTCAATCAATAGGGGATACCCAGTAATCACCCCTACAGTTCTAAAAACAACAGAAATTTAGACTAAATAAATACACTTCCTTATTCAAAGGAGACCTTTAAATCATTACAGGAAGTGCAAAAACATAGATTCCCTTGTAACTACGTAGAAATTTGTAATGTTGTATTCTTAAATTGCACTGTCTTCTTCCCTGGCCGTTGAACAGTTTTATGTACCCAAACAAATGCAGTGCCTTCAGCGCTTTGATTTTTCTATACTACCATTGTTAAAGTATTGTGATGGACCCGGCGATCTCCATACATAGATATGCGCATGATTTAAAACCGACCGTCGAGACTTTTCAACTAGTGTAAATCAAGAACATCATGCGCTTCGGTGCAGTTAAAATATGAGTCTGCAATGTTCGCCATCTAGCAGCATAAGCATTCTGGAAGCATCAGGTAGCCCTTTCCCACATACAGACGTTTTATGATGCTTCTGCGGGATGCCATTTTTGAAAACATTGTGGCAAAAGGAATTATTGTTCATGATGCGCAATTTCTCCCTTTGTCACAATGTTTTCAGTTATATTTAATGATTGTTCTTTCATTTTAAGAGAGTTTCGATATATTTGAAGTAAAACAAACCAAAGTTGACTGCTGCAGATAACTTCTAGGATAGAGTTAAACGAGGTCCGATGGTTCATATTACCTAAGGACATTATTTGGTAATACGATATCTAATGTCTGGGTATTGGGGCTGTCTTCACCACCTTATAAAGAACCGAATTATGTTCTAGAAATGCGGACTGTTAAACCAGGAACTGTGACTTCGAACCCCAGGTATGCAAACATTCATGTCAGCGTTTGAGGAAAGACAAAGCGACAAGCGTCGTTAACATTCCACCAATTGGCAAACTGTTTATGTGATAAAGCGACAAGCGTCGTTAACATTCCACCATTTGGCAAACTGTTTATGTGATAAAGCGACAAGCGTCGTTAACATTCCACCATTTGGCAAACTGTTTATGTGGTAAAGCGACAAGCGTCGTTAACATTCCACCAATTGGCAAACTGTTTATGTGGTAAAGCGACAAGCGTCGTTAACATTCCACCAATTGGCAAACTGTTTATGTGGTAAAGCGACAAGCGTCGTTAACATTCCACCAATTGACAAACTGTTTATTTGATAAAGCGACAAGCGTCGTTAACATTCCACCAATTGGCAAACTGTTTATGTGGTAAAGCGACAAGCGTCGTTAACATTCCACCAATTGGCAAACTGTTTATGTGGTAAAGCGACAAGCGTCGTTAACATTCCACCAATTGGCAAACTGTCTATGTGGTAAAGCGACAAGCGTCGTTAACATTCCACCAATTGGCAAACTGTCTATGTGGTAAAGCGACAAGCGTCGTTAACATTCCACCAATTGGCAAACTGTCTATGTGGTAAAGCGACAAGCGTCGTTAACATTCCACCAATTGGCAAACTGTCTATGTGGTAAAGCGACAAGCGTCGTTAACATTCCACCAATTGGCAAACTGTTTATGTGGTAAAGCGACAAGCGTCGTTAACATTCCACCAATTGGCAAACTGTTTATGTGGTAAAGCGACAAGCGTCGTTAACATTCCACCAATTGGTAAACTGTCTATTTGGTAAAGCGACAAGCGTCGTTAACATTCCACCAATTGGCAAACTGTTTATGTGGTAAAGCGACAAGCGTCGTTAACATTCCACCAATTGAAAAATTGTGTATGTGGAAAAGAGACCAGTTGTTTGGAACGATTGTTGTAATGGACCATTGGTTTGAGGAAGCACATGTCGGAATGAGGTTAGTAATCCGATTAACCATTTCCAACACAACAAAAGTTTGTAGCAGACGATTTAAAAAACATATATTCAAAATATTTGGTATGTCTCCATATATAAATAATTCATTTTTGAGTAGAATTAAACAGAATTACGACAAAGAGATATTTTGCTAAATTCTCCTTTTTCAACAATGCTTCCAAAAGCCGTATGTTACAAACTGTGCTCGTGGGAAAGAAAGATAACGAATGTACATCACATCTCATTGTTCTTGATGTGACCGCAACCAAACGATTATATTACGTATATATAGTTCGCGCCAATGATTGGACGGAAACGTGATCGGATTAACAAACTGTAGATTCTTGAAAGATATACACGAGCGTCTTGTATTCGAATACAAATTGTATTTCAACCACATACACCAACACTAAAGAAAACGAATACGAAGGTCTATGCAAAAGACAAAAAAACAATATCTAAAAGTTGAATTATTGAGGAAAAGAAAAAGATTGCTCGTAATGAGCCACACTGTTCTTAAAAGTAGTTAGCTGTAAACGCGACACAATGTGCCAGCAAGTTGTAACGGGTCTAACTTACACCTTGATGTACGAACATTCAATATGTACGTACATTGTTTCGAATCTAAACAACAATTGCGTCAACAGCAGACAATGATCAGCCTGCACATAAGTGCAATAAATTGTTGGTCCATAACGTTCATTCTCTAATAATTTATCAATATTTATAACCGACTATTCTATATACATGTAGATATACGATACAGTGGCTCAAAAGGGTTCATAATTTAGGTTTTATGCATTCAGCGGGTTAACCTATCAAACAACATTGTCCGACATCAAATATGTTCAAATAGACGGCTCATATATCATTGTTAGGAATTACAGTGTGTAAGAAATCTAACCAGGCGACCTTTGTGAATAATGCCGACGCATAATAATCAGACCTCGGTCGTTCTTTCTTTACGGAACTTGAGAAACGTCATTTCGTCTTCCAACACAGGGACGACACATATCTGTGGGTAAATAGCCAACTTAATACCATGAAAGACTGTTTTTTGAAGTACAAGATTGCGAAACATAGGAAATATACACTAGGTGAACTGATCAGCATGATATAATTGAAGTACAGTATGAAAATGGCGTTTAATTACAATCAATCAATCAATCAATCAATCAATTAACCATTAAATCAACTAACCAACCAATCAATTAACCATCCAATCAATCAATCAATCACTCACTCACTCACTCAATCACTCGATTGGTATTCTCACATGCAAATTGTGTAGTGGTTAGAGCGAAAGAGGGTTCCGAAACTATTAAACTCTGAAAACGTTCTCACTGCTCTCAGAAATGAACTAGATGCTCCAAATTAAGCTTCTGATTAGTCAATTTGGAGAACGAATATGCTTCTGACAAATTCGATACTTGAGCACACATTTTGAATTTTATATAACTGAAACACTGTTGAAAATGGAGTAACACACCATTCATACCAACAGAAACATAAAGTCGTACAAGCGGTTATTTATTTATGATAACCAAAGGCGAAAACCGTAAAAATAGCTAGACGTTTGTATTCAAGGCATTAAATCAACGCGAGAGAACTAGGTCTTTAACAGTTGTGTTAGTACAATCTTTCAAGTTGACTGATGAATTGCAAGTGTTTCATTGAAATGCAGAAATGCTACAAAAATAACGTGGCTTTGTTTTGTACTGTTACATTTCTCGCTGATTCAGCAGGTGATAGCTCAGTTGATAACAACTAACGCAAATTCATCTTTATTCACAATGTTTTCAATTAAGTGATTTTCAGTATTGGTTTCGAGCGTCGCCGTGGTGATGTGGTCCGTGCGTTTGCCTTTGAACAGGGAGATACGCTTTCGATCCCCGCTCTGGTCATACAATACAACGTTAGCATTTTATCATGTTCACAAATTATTGTCAACACTGCATATACGTATGAGCCGTTCCAAGAGAAAACCAACATTGTAGACTCTGCGTAAAATATCGACCCGGATCAGCCTAAGCCTGCCGTGCAGGCTAACCCAGACACTTTCCGCCTCCTGTGGATTTCCTGTTTCAGGAATCATTACTCTATACCTCTATCCTCCCTGAGAAGGAATGTGTCGGCCCGCATCGGCTGAACTGGGTCGATACGTTACGCAGAGTCGATCATGTTGGTTTTCACGTGGAACGGCTCATATATATAAAAATAAAGTTTCATAATTACCCGATGCTGCTGTTTTTCTGACATGTCTCTAGAATACGATGTGAGGTAAACGGTTTTACCCTTCACTATATACGTACAGACGTATTTCATAACATTATAACAGATAGAGGAATATATCATCGTGAGCAATTTCCCCTTTATTTACAATGTTTTCCAACTAAGTTTAATTAACAGATATTTTTAATGTTGGTTCCGAGCGTCTCCGTGGTGTTGTGGTCAGTGCCTTCGCCTTGGAACATGGTCCCCGGTCCGGTCATACAATATACTTTTAAAAGATGGTAGAAATGTCTGCCCTCCTTCGCGTCCATGAGTTAAATAAGACCGTTTTATCGGTATATGGATATAAAACAGCGGTACTACCGGTAGATCACCAAGGAAACGCCGGTGTATATCTGTAATACTGTTGAAAACGGAACAAAAACACCATTTAAACAAACAAAGGTTTTCTAAAATGAAAAAGCCAGGAAATTTATTGGTAAGTGAACTGGCGGCCGTAATTATGATAATTTGATAATTTAAATAGTTAAATTTATAGAGATTAATATTTCTTAAGTTAACCGCTGTAGATTTGTTGTATTTTTGTTAAATATTTTGGTTATTTAATTGTATGCGTGTAGTGAAACATCAAGTGCAGCTATGAGTGTACACATTATCGGCTGCATCATTACTAACTTTGGTTACAAACACGAGCTAATAGCAGCTATGAATGTACACATTATCGGCTGCATCATCACTAACTTTGGTTACAAACACGAGCTAATAGCAGCTTTGAATGTACACATTATCGGCTGCATCATCACTAACTTTGGTTACAAAAACGAGCTAATAGCAGCTATGAATGTACACATTATCGGCTGCATCATCACTAACTTTGGTTACAAACACGAGCTAATAGCAGCTATGAATGTACACATTATCGGCTGCATCATCACTAACTTTGGTTACAAACACGAGCTAATAGCAGCTATGAATGTACACATTATCGGCTGCATCATCACTAACTTTGGTTACAAACACGAGCTAATAGCAGCTATGAATGTACACATTATTAGCTGCATCATCACTAACTTTGGTTACAAACACGAGCTAATAGCAGCTATGAATGTACACATTATCGGCTGCATCATCACTAACTTTGGTTACAAACACGAGCTAATAGCAGCTATGAATGTACACATTATCGGCTATATCATCACTAACTTTGGTTACAAACACGAGCTAATAGCAGCTATGAATGTACACATTATCGGCTGCATCATCACTAACTTTGGTTACAAACACGAGCTAATATATATATATATAGCAGCTATCAATGTACACATTATTAGCTGCATCATCACTAACTTTGGTTACAAACACGAGCTAATAGCAGCTATGAATGAACACATTATCGGCTGCATCATCACTAACTTTGGTTACAAACACGAGCTAATATATATATATATAGCAGCTATCAATGTACACATTATTAGCTGCATCATCACTAACTTTGGTTACAAACACGAGCTAATAGCAGCTATGAATGAACACATTATCGGCTGCATCATCACTAACTTTGGTTACAAACACGAGCTAATAGCAGCTATGAATGTACACATTATTAGCTGCATCATCACTAACTTTGGTTACAAACACGAGCTAATAGCAGCTATGAATGTACACATTATCGGCTGCATCATCACTGACTTTGGTTACAAACACGAGCTAATAGCAGCTATGAATGTACACATTATCGGCTGCATCATCACTAACTTTGGTTACAAACACGAGCTAATAGCAGCTATGAATGTACACATTATCGGCTGCATCATCACTAACTTTGGTTACAAACACGAGCTAATAGCAGCTATGAATGTACACATTATCGGCTGCATCATCACTAACTTTGGTTACAAACACGAGCTAATAGCAGCTATGAATGTACACGTTATCGGCTGTTATTGCGTGTGTAATGTCAATAGCGTTGGTGCTCAATTAGGGTAAAATAAAGGTTTCGTATTATAAATAAAGACGCTAAGCTCCAAGTGTAATGTCAATAGCGTTGGTGCCCAATTAGAGTAAAATAAAGGTTTCGTATTATAAATAAAGACGCTTAGCTCCAAGTGCAAGGTTAAAGTTGACTTTGTCGAGTATTTTTAAACTACAACGGTTGTAAAAAGTTTCATAACTTTAAAATTAAAAGAGTTTCTTTACTTACAGACATAGATATCTTACTTTAAGATAAAACTACATCCGTTAGAGATATATCCGAGTTTAACAAAGATATCTCTCTAATCGTGAAAGATAGCTTTCTAATAGTGAAAGATATCTCTCTATTTTTGAAATATATAATTTTTAGTTAAACGCTTATCTCACAATGTTATCTTTCAAAGATGTTATCACATATAATGAAACGGCTTGCCACGAATTATTTCTTTTATTGCACTGTATGACCTCCTTATGAAACGTTAAACATGCAATACATTTTGGGGGATTTTTTTGCTAATCATGCTTGTATGAGATAGCATTTGAAGGATATGGATGAAAATAGAAATGTTCAATAACAGTATCTCTGTTAAACCGCGGGATTGCCCGTGTTAATAAGTGTAAGTTGTAACTTTATCGTGGCACTAGTCCATTAGTTGTAACTTTATCGTGGCACTAGTCCATTAGTTGTAACTTTATCGTGGCACTAGTCCATTAGTTGTAACTTTATCGTGGCACTAGTCCATTAGTTGTACCGCAAGCCTGAACGTCACGGAGTTTCATCTTCATAAAGCAACCATTAATATTCATTTCGTTTTCACTAATATTTCGTCTAATATAGCGCGTTTGTGGATCGAACCTAAATCCCTTGCTCACTAGGCAAATGATCTGATCATTTCTACACTAAACCGGTAACAGTTTTAGATGAAAAGAAATGTTATATACCTACACTGCTATCTTTCATCTCTTTGCACACGTTTAACGTACAACCTTCTTTACTGTTGTCCTGTCAACAACATGCTTACTTACATATTTCTTCAAACACAAAAATACTGTTTGAAGAAAATGGGTTAGCACCGGAATCAATTGTGAACAATGAAGATCTCAAAACGCATCTTTCATCTGTTCACACAAATTGGCATTGTTAAGGGAGGAATCGCGTTCTTATCTCGTACATTCAGTAAGTTTTTTCGCTTTTATCTATTTAACGTGATTAATATGTTTCGTTTTTTAAAATGTAGATAGTTAATACTATGTTAAACAAATGTAGATCAGTTTGTAGAAACATGTTTATTCGTTTCCCCAAATTATTTCCAAGTCTGTCTGAAATGGAGAAAATTACTCGATATGACCTGTCATCAGGTCGAAATTTCCTACAAACTTTTCCAAACGTAATAGTGTGCATTAGTGCGTTCGTACATTCATAGTCTGTTTATGATATGCGCCGTGCCGCGAGAAAACCAACATTGTAAAGTATCTACCCAGATCAGCCTGCGCAGTCCTTGCATGCTAACCGGGACAGACTCTTTTCGCCTTCTGTAGATTTTCTGTTTTAGGAATTATTATTCTATACCTCTATACCCTTGAGATGGAATGTGCCGGCTGATCTGGGTCGATACATTACGCAGAGGCCACAATGTTGGTTTTCTCGTTGGACGGCTCATATGTATTGTCCAAGTCGTAGGAAAAGCCTCTTGAGAACAGTTTTACTGGACAGTCGATGAAACAAAACATTATTTGATCGTAATTGATATTAATTTCGAAATCTTCGAAGGTCAATTTTCACGTGACGGTGATTATTGTAACACATACGGATCGTATATACCTTCCTTTAAACAGTTAACAAAGACTTTAATAAAGGGTAGTTATAGTTTTCTGTTTTGGGGCCTCAGGATTGTGGTGTTAGAATAACGACTGACTCGCTACTGTCAGGGTAAATAGAGCAATCAAACTGAAAACATATCGAGTCAAGGAATCGCTGTGATATAACTAAAAAAAGGTTGAAAATGGCGCAAAACACCATACAAACAAATTAGACATTTAAACTTTCCCGACAAACACCAGAATTGGCAGCAGTCAATGTAGGCACATTTTTGAAAACTCTGTAAATACTGTGAGTTCAATTATAGGAGCAAATTTCTCATGTGTCATATATTTTCAAAAGTATTCTGATGCAATGCGATACGATATGCCTAGATGTGGGAAATGGTTTTATAATTAAAGTTAACCTTATACATGAACGTTTTTGTCGACCAGCAAAACATGTTGTAGTATGCATAGATTGTTTGGAGTTAAGACGTTTCATTCCTTCACGACGAACTGTTCACCGAACATCGTGTCTGACACCAGTACTTCCTACACTATTTGGTGTGATAATGGGGTTTGAGGTATTCACCGTGACCGAGAGGTAAGCGGCGGGGATTTTGAACCTTGCGTCCCGGGTTCGATCCAAAGTCGCGGCGGTCATAGGGAATTGCTCTTTGGCAGGGAACTTTTCCTAGCCTATAGTACTGGTTCGTTTACCAAGGGATCATGGATAAATGATATGTCGCCGTGATATTACTGAAACATTGCAAACGTCGTAAACCCCAAATAAAACAAATGAAACCCCATGTTTCTCCTCAGGAACCAGATATCTTTTAAGTTTAAACTTATTTATTTCACATCGATTGCGAAACAAGCTTTCAGTTTATATTAATCACGCTCGATGTCTGCTTCCTGGAGACTTATCCAGTACTCACGTGGTTTGTGTGGAAAAATCGCAAAGGCAAAACTCGCTCATTACGGGATTCGAGCCCGGGTCTTTTGGTACGAGGGGATGACGCTCTACCTCTGCACCACTATCTTTCACAGCTATCTTTTACGCTACATAACCCACTTAGCACATTGTTGGAAGAGAAATAAGGCTTATCTCAATGCATCTTGCCAATCATCGGAAGGAAGAAATGCACGAGGCGGGATTCGAACGCCCGAAACCTGAATCGATTGCAATCGCTTTCACCGACTGAGCAAAAGAGGCTCGCGGCTCGATAAAATAAACACATATTTTCAATTTAATCCTTTCCCACATATAGACGCTTTCTGACGCCTCTGCAGCAGACAACTTTTGAAAACACTGAGACAAAAGGAGAACTTGCTCAAAACGAGCAGTTTCTCCTTGCCACAGTGTTTTCATTTATTATACTTTCATGTATAGAGGTTTTCCATAAGAAAAATCGGGTATTTTTTTCAAAGTCGTCTGCTGCATATATTTAGTATGTGGGAAAGGGTTAACGGATGTTCTCGTTCATAAATTCATCCTAAACCCCATGCACATCTAGACTAGAATCAGTCCCTAATCTTAAAATATCACTCAACTATTGTCATTGAATTAAATGTACTTCAATCTGCTTTTCCTTTGTCCAATTCGAAATATGTTAATGAAATGGTTTCTAGTCTAAGGAACATCCTACGATATACTCGTCCGAAAGCCTGGTTTTATTTCGGGATTAAAACAAATTATTAGTTTGATAGGTTGAAGTCGCTTGATGTCATTTAGATCCCGAATTATAATAAGAACTAATCTCTTTCAATTAGAATAAATCTATCATAATGGCAATAAGAGCCACTCAGTTCAAGTAAGTTTTTTTAAATCGATATTTCATGTACTATCAAATGTTTACATTTGAGCACGTGTAGGTTCATATCATCTTATCCACCTGCTAAGTTGTTTATTGCGTTTTTACGCCGTTTTCAACATTAGTTCGATTACATCACAGCGACAGTTCACTTATTCATAATCACTGGGTAAACGAACCAGTAATAGACTAGGAAATGTGCCTTGACCAAGGGCACACCATCATGACCGTCGTGCCACGACTGGGAATCGAACCCGGAACGCTAACTACTCGTCCACGTCGGATTCCACCTACCCAGTCTTATAAGAATGTTTTAACAAACTAGTGTGAGTTAAATGTTAACTATTTAGATCTTGATAATAATAATAATAATAATAATAATAATAATAATTATAATAAAATAATAATAATAATAATAATAATGATAAAAATAAAAATAATAATGATAATTATAATAATAGTAATAATAATAATAATAATAATCATCATCATTATAATAATAATAATAATAATAATGATAATTATAATAATGATAATAATAATAATAATGATAATTATAAAGACTTTATTTATAATGACGGCATAATTGAGTTTTACCCAGTCTTCCATGTGGGCCTTTGGAAAATTTGAATTAATTTACATTAAGACAGTTATAACAATCAACTATGCAAACAGACACAGAACAGAACAGAACAGAACACACATTTTATTTGGACTTAAACAAGATGTTTCTCGTCCATACATGATTACCAGTTATTTTCAGGTCATAATAATAAGAACATCTATATTACATTAAATTATACACAAATATATAAATATATAAACATGTACATACATACATTATGTCATACACATATACATACACTCACACAAACCCACACACACACACATATATACAAAGAAATACTAATACTGATAATTATATTAGTATTGCTCATTTTACAACATACATTTATTTACAGAATGTGTAAGTGCAAGAGAGAATAATTAAACATTTCATGTATATAAGTAGTTTCTCCTTATCACAAGAGCGCATTTAATATAACTGATCAGGTTATTGATCGTTGACTTGTCCGTAGAACATAACAATTCACACAGTTTGTGTACACTAGGTCTATCAATAAAATGGTTACTTAAATATCTTTTCCTAATTACTTTATATACATTACAAGTAAGAATAAAGTGAAATTCATCTTCTATGTCGCCATTATTACATATTTTACAAAGTCGTTGGTTTCTCTCCACCCTGCCTGCCCCATATCGACCAGTCTGTATGTGTAGATTATGAGCAGATAGGCGAATTTGCACAATTACTTTCCTGTCCGATTTCAAACTTATCAAATCTAAGTAGTGCTCGTATTCGAAGTCAGGCTTAATTTCTTTATATAAAGTAAGCACCTTATTTTCTCTCAAATCACTTGACCACTGTTGGGTAAAAATGTCAATTAGTCTTTGTTTGAAGATTGTTAAGAAATTCTTCGGATTAACACTAAGCGGTACTTCCCATACATATAAATATCCATTGTTTGCTAACATACTTCTTACTTTTGCGGCCCAATTTGTGTGTCCTTTCTTGAGATCATCTAGTAAGCACTGGTACACTGATGTAATAATACAATTGTCTGTCCGATTTACTTTAAACCAATATTTTAAAATTCTTATTTGTCTAGCAATACTAAGAGGAAAACGCCCTAATTCTCCGTAAACACCAACGTTACTTGTGGATAATTTTACACCTAATAGCCTTTTACAAAACTTCATATGTAGCCGCTCAATGTCTTTCAGTGAATAAAAGCCGCTTACTTCTGACCCATAATTCAAAATTGAAGATACAAATGAATCAAACAATTGACACATAGTTTTGGGACTAAAGCTGAATTCACGAGTATTAGCGAATAGTGTAGACATGGCTTTTAGTGCTTTTCCACAAATCAACTGTTGATGACGATTAAACGAGCCATTATAATTCAGGACTACTCCAAGGTAATTAAAGTCGTCAACTATTTCTACAACGTTCCCATCATATGTCCACTGGTCCTCAGGTTTTATACGACCCCTTTTGCGGAAGACTATTATTTTAGTCTTATCAGTGTTTACCTCCAGACCCCAACAGTCACAGTAAGTTTTTAAAAGATTTAGACTTGTTTGTAGATCAGAAATTGTTTCACTCATTATCACCATATCATCTGCATATAAATATAAAATAAGAGTCAGCTCATATACACTAATACCCGTACTACCGTTATTCGATAAGTAGAGTTCTAGATCCTCCACAAAAAATGAGTACAAAATCGGTGAACATAGTTCTCCCTGTTTTAAACCGATCGCTATTTCATAGAACTCCGAATAACTACTGCAATGTCTAATTTTACAGCGAACCCATTCGTACATGGCGCGTAAAGCGCATAGTAGTTTACCCTTAAGTCCTAATCCAAACAGTTTGTACCACAGTGCATTCCGATTCACACTATCAAAGCATTTCTTCATATCGATAAATGCACAATATAGTTTTTTACCATTATTAATCATATGCTCTACCAGACAATGAAGACTAAAAATAGCATCGGTTGTAGAATAGCCCTTTTTAAAACCAAACTGTGCGTCTGAGATGATATCATTCTTTTCACTCCAGTCACTGAGACGTTTATTTAGAACACATGTATACAATTTAGAGATACAGCTTCCTAATGTGATGCCGCGGTAATTGTTCACATCGTTTATATCTCCCTTTTTATGCAAAGGAATCACTATTCCTTCCATCCAACTTGACTGAAAAATCCCAGAATCGAAAACAATGTTGAAAAGGTCAGCCAAATGAGCTGATATTATATCACCTGTAGAAATGAAATATTCGTTTATCATTTCATCATGACTGTCTGCATGCGTAGGCTGATCGGGATCTTTACTGTCTAGAAAAGCCAACTTGCATCTTTTCGAATGCACTTGCGCATTTTATATCACCGATATCATCCGCTATTTTTAGATTAGCATATAAGACTCGTTGAACGAAAACGAACCTTAATGCCGTTTACAATGAGTGTATATCAAGATCAACCGAAGCATTTGCTCATGCTCATCTGGCTCTGGAAAATTCACCAATAACTCACAGGTTTCAAAAACGTCACAAAGTCAAAAGTTGTCCGTATTTCTATAAATGAATCCATGATGTATGCATTTGTTGATCATCTGTTACCTAGTTATGTATAATGCTATCTGTTTGTTTATCAGGGGAGATGAAAAACTACTTGAACTTGAACTTATGGTTGAAACAGTGTGAATGGCGCAAGTCGATCTTAGGTTGGTTTTCATAGAGCACAGATCTCGTGTGCATATGTGCGAATCGTAACCCTTATCCCGTTGAATGTCTGGTATCATTCAATATATCTTTACATGTGTTCGCGTCTATGAAGTCATTCCATATATGTTTACATGTGTTCGCGTCTATAAAGTGATTCCAAATATGTTTACATGTGTTCGCGTCTATGAAGTCATTCCAAATATGTTTACATGTGTTCGCGTCTATGAAGTCATTCCAAATATGTGTACATGTGTTCGCGTCTATGAAGTCATTCCATATATCTTTACATGTGTTCGCGTCTATGAAGTCATTCCAAATATGTGTACATGTGTTCGCGTCTATGAAGTCATTCCAAATATGTGTACATGTGTTCGCGTCTATGAAGTCATTCCATATATCTTTACATGTGTTCGCGTCTATGAAGTCATTCCAAATATGTGTACATGTGTTCGCGTCTATGAAGTAATTCCATATATCTTTACATGGGTTCGCGTCTATGAAGTCATTCCATATATCTTTACATGTGTTCGCGTCTATGAAGTCATTCCATATATCTTTACATGTGTTCGCGTCTATGAAGTCATTCCATATATCTTTACATGTGTTCGCGTCTATGAAGTCATTCCATATATCTTTACATGTGTTCGCGTCTATGAAGTCTGACACGGATGTGGGAGGTCGCGGGTTAAATCCCTGACCGGATCATATCAAAGACTTTAAAATATGTAGTAATGGCTTTCCTTCCTTGGCGCTGAAGATTGTGGGGCTTATTGTTGCGATTTGTTCACTGGTGTCAGGATAAATGGACCAGTAGTACTCGTAACTAACACAAGATCTCCGATTTTAACAGAAACAAATTGGAACAAGCGGCGTCGAACACCGAAGAATAAACAAAGCATCTATATGTATGAAATAGTAATTGCTAGTGTTTGATTAACTCTTTCAGCGCCAAAGGCAATATTGAGATTTTTGCAAACAATACAAATTCAGTTGAGTCAGCTCGTAACGAGCTGTCTCACCTGAAATATGCGTGTTTTGGCTGTGAGTTATAAAAATATTCCAAATATCCTATAACATGAAAATAGAATGAATGCAATTACAGCTGATGCACTCGTAAATTTAATATGTTGTTTATATTAGATATTTTTCTTATATATATATACTATTATTATGCCAGTGTTATACGTCGTGGGACTCGGTTATGTGCTTGTATATTGATCCAGCTGGTACTTACGAACGATACACTTCAGCTCCCAAGAACCAGATATGTCCTTCTGTTTCATTTAGTGATTCACGTGTCATTGATTACTGTTGTTTGTATTTATTACAGGTTACTGTAACACGACATGGGACTCGGTTATGTGCTGGGATGCCGTTCCAGCGGGTACTTACGTACCTCAAATATGCCCTCAATATGTCAGAGATATAAGTAAAACAGGTATGTCAGGATGTATTATTATTATGTTGTTGTTGTTTTATCAAAGCACTGTAACTACTATATGACATTTAGAGCACCTGTAATCCCCCATTGTCGGTGTTTATTCATTAAGTGGTAGATCATTGTGTTTATCTTTATTTTAGAGATGCACCTTGACTACCTTTCTGACAAAATTTATTAGTGACTTTGTAAATAATAGTTCTGAAAGAACTTTGGTATTAAACGAGCATAAATAAAAATGTCATTATTAATGCTTTCAAACTGGTATCAAAGGTATACCACCACCTTTTCCTCAATGTTTGTCTCATACGTTTTCCCTGTCCATTCGGGCAATAACAAAGACTTTAAAAAAGTAGTAAACTCTTCCCTAATTGGCGCTGAATGTCGCTGGGAAAGCGTTAAGACTGATTCGTCGGCAGCATGGTAAACGAAACCAATATTGCTGGTAAGTTATCCAGGAAGCGTCGTGATATAATTGAACTACTGTTGTGTTGAAAACGACTTAAATCTCAGATAGATGTAGTATGTTAATGAAGAAGGATCTATCTATGATATATATAGATTATGTTATTTTGAAATGATCTTTCAATCTATAAATTATGTAAATGAAAAATGATAATCTGTTTTTAATATATATACATTATGGTAAAAAAAAATTGATATATATGTTTATCACATGACAATGATTGTATCTGATCTAATATAACTATTACGTATTTCTTTATATGTCACATGTGTAATATAACATGACCGAATGACTAATTCTGTATTCATCCGCGAATGTTTACAAAATGGCTGAGAACGTGATCCGGTAAACACAAACGTCACGATAGATGGACGAGGTAAAGGGACCAGTATCGGTCATAAACACTTTTTCTTATGTGATAAGTTAACAGTTTATTAAGTATTACATGTTGAGGCTATTTTCTGACAGCGTAAACATTTTCGTTTTGTGTTTCGTCATGTGATTAAAAGAGTCTGCTATTCCTTGACATTGCATAAAGTCTTATTAAACTCGTCCGAGAATTTTGGGCTCGCTTAATAACGAATTTCTTGAACTCGTTTAATACAACTTTACATGAAATAACAACCCATGTTAGATCCTATATATTATGATAAGGTTTTTTTATGGTAATGGAAAATGAGGATCATGCTTTGGTTTTTTAAAAATGGTAGAAATGTCTTTCCTTCAAATGCGAACAGCAATGTTGGATAATAATTATGACTGACTAAGCTGGTGTCAGGATAACTTGAGTAGAAGTACTTGTAACAAAATACAGGCAACGCTGTCATATAACTGGAACATTGTTGAAAGCGGCATTACACACCATTCAAACCAGAGATGTTTCCCCGGCAGACATTTAAAAAATAACACAAATAAATAGATAATGTTAATGAAAAATGACAAAAATAGTGCCATCACAACACATACATGATCATATACGTTATTGTTTTAACTAAGTCAAATTTCCTTCCAATTAAAACGATTGACAATATATCTACATCATATCAGACAAAACAATTTAAATATAGATTATCTGTGTTTTATCTGTCTATGTTTAATTTGTAATGAAAAAGACATATGAGTTTCATTTCCTTTTCGTCTGAAACAAATATGACCGAATAAGAAATTAGTAGTGTAGGAGATTTTACTTAATTCGTTCTTCTATACACAAATATATTAAATACGCTTTAGAAACAAGAAACAAGTACATAAACAATTGAAACAATGATAATGCTAACCTTACAAAGTTGTTTATTTTTTCTATGTTTGTTATTAAATTGTTAATATATTTCCAATCTTTCTTCCTTAAACGCTTATTGTTTATTTAAAAGGTGACATGTCATGTAAATATATGTTACATTGTGTTGTATGACTAGAAGCTGTATTAGCTTATATCAATA